>SJXQ01002549.1:138194-230303 GCA_006408695.1 Aepyceros melampus
TTATATATATATATATATATATATATATATATATATGTCAATGATAGCACAACAAATCTGGGGAAAAAAAGAGAAACTCTGGAAAGCCAAGTTCTATTTGTAAACTTTATTTCCCTTGCCCTCTCTGTGCACCAAATTATCTTGTTATGTTTCTCTTCTTTCCATTACCTGCCACCTGTTTATAGAGCTGCCAATCCAATTGCAATTTGTTATTAATAATATTTCTCAGGGACTCCCCTGGTGGTGGAAATCTTGGGCAAATCTGAAACTAGGGACTTTCCTGGTGGATAAGACATTGCCCTCCCCAGGCAAGGGTTGTGGGTTTGATCCCTGGTCAGAGAGCTAAGATCCCACGTGCTACGTGGCCAAAAAAGCAAGACATAAAACAGAAGCAATATTATAGCAAATTCAAAAAAGTCTTTGCAAAAATATATTTGAAATACTTCTCTTAAATGTCCTGATATCAGCGTGTCTGCTCTTTGATGCTTAAATCGTTTTATCATGGGGGTGACCCTCTTTGACCTACTTTATACTCTAGAATGATACGAAATCTTTTTTTGATTTTTATTTCCTGACTTTATATGGACTTATACTACCTTTGGTATTTGATATTGTATTCTTGCAGGTAAATATTTGCAATGCTAGCAATAGGATTGATTGCTAGCATTGCAAATATCATTAATTTGTTTGTTCAACAAATCTGAATGTCTACTAAGTGAAAGCAATATTCTAGGTACTAGGAATGCAGCAGTGAACAAATCAGACAATCCCTGCCCCCATGGAGCTTATATTCCAGGGAGGGGAGAGGCAAACCATGGACATTAGATAAAATAAATAGCATATCAAAGGGGGATGAGACTTTGGGGAAATGTTAAGTCTCATTGGGAGATGGCAGTGCTGGAGGAATGGATTATGATTTTAAGTAAGGTTTCATTTTTAAAAATCAAGGCATAAAAGTATGCATGCTGCTGCTGTTGCTGCTAAATCACTTCAGTCGTGTCCGACTCTGTGTGACCCCATAGACGGCAGCCCACCAGGCTCCTCTGTCCCTGGGATTCTCCAGGCAAGAACACTGGAGTGGGTTGCCATTTCCTTCTCCAAGAGTATGTATGAGAAGGGTTTTAATCAGGTTTTTTTTTTTTGTTTATTTTTAAAACAGCTTTGCTGGGAAGAAGTTTTAAAGAAAAACTTTTTGATAAGAAAGTTGGGAAAGTTTAGAAAGTCTTCTTTTTCATTATTAATAAACTAAAACACACAGGGATAGCCAAATAAATATATCATCCAATTTAAATTAGGTTCCCTCTTTCAAAGACTATTTACCATGTTCTCTTCTCTATGTCTGTTACAGGCATCTTTAAGTCTAATAATTAAGAAAAGAATGAGACAAGGCTAAAAATAAATGAAGCTTGTTTACATTGGTAAAAAGAAGGCCAACATTTGAATTCACAAAGAACATGAGACTCTATTAGGCAGAGGGTGAAGACAAGTTGTTCTCATGATTCACTGAGCAAAACGAAGCAATGAATTTAATTGAATTTGGAAAATGTTAAAGTAGAATGATATAAAATTTATGCTAGGGAAAACCTTTCCCTGGAGACATAGTAATAAGATCAAAGGAAAGACCAGAGTTCTAAAATACTCTGAGCTACCAATTCCTGGGTTAGAGAGAAATTAAGGGCGAAATAAAAGTAATCAAACAGAACACATTCAATAAATATTTTAAGAAAGGCATTCACAAAATAAACATACTATTTAAGTTACTAATGCAGAAATAACTGCCAGATGAATTACTCCTGTATTTTAAGAAATGGGGAGACCTGAGGAAATAGGGCATGCAATCTCTGAAGAGGGATTGTGGGTTTTTGATCCAGTGAGTTAGGGAATTTGACCAAGAGATTCGCTTAGGATTCTTCCTGTTTTCTTAAGATGCCCAAGAAAATCAGGTTAACTTTTCCAGAGTTCCAAATGCAGATAGATTTGGAAGTGAAACCAAGTTATCAGTATCTTTCAAAAAGCAATGGTTAGAACTCCAACTACCTTGCCCAAATCCCAGCTTTACATCATGGAACTCTGATCTAGAGTAGAAAAACCATTTTGAAACATGTGTGTTATTTCAGAAATATGTTAGCAGCTAATAATCTACCAGAGAGAAGCTTTTACTAATGAATGCATTCACCTTATAAATCACCATAATAGTTCAGAAATTATATGGAGAGCTTCTGATTTGGGGTTTCAATGAGATAATTAAAAACTGGGGCTGCAGAGATAGGAGCCTGTATTTAATGTCATAAACGTATAAGCATCTAAAAGACTAGAAATGCTGTGACATGACTGCTGCCTGTTGTGGGCGCTTTGCTGAGGCAGCTGAAACATCACCAGGCTGCTTCCTGCTCATGGATGTTTTCAAACACCAGCTATACACAGCCACTGTGCTAGGCAGTGAGGCTGTAAGGATTAGTGTGACATTGTGTAGCCAGGAGAAGCCGTTTTGAGTTGGGCTATATATCATATTTTGCTTTTGTTTTCTTACTTTTAAGATATGTGGCATTTAAATCTGTATTGTAATTTTTTGGCATTTGACTCTTTTTCTTGCATCTAGAGCTAAAGAAGATTAAGTTAACATTTATTTAAGTGCCTAGCAGTTATCAGGAATTGTTAAATGCTCTATATATTCATATGGGCTTCCCTGGTGGCTCAGCTGGTAAAGAATCCACCTGCAATGTCGGGATACCTGGGTTCGATCCCTGGGGTGGGAAGAGCCCCTGAAGAAGGGCATGGCAACCCATGCTGGTATTCTTCCCTGGAGGCTCCCCATGGACAGAGGAGGCTGGTGAGCTACAGTCCATGGGATCTCAAAGAGTTGGACATGACTGAGCAACTAAGCACAACAATAACAATATTTATATAGAAGATTCATTTTACATTGACTGTTGATATACTAACAGTTTAATTCAGCACTCTTCTGACAGTCCATTTTCTGAATGCTAACAGGAGCAGTTGGCTAGGTTTGCTTTAGGATTTTTAGGTTTTTTTCCTTTATATCTATTATTACCATGCTAGTTTGATGGAAGATAATTTTTTAAAGTTTAAAATGGAAATATGTCATTCTTCCTATCAAATCACTTGGCATGAAACTGAGCAAAATATATATTCTGAGAAAAGTTTTTCATAATTTTAAACTTTCATAAATCTTCTAAAAAAAGTGAAGTTTTTCTCTGGTATTAGCCTCACAGACAGCATATCATAAAACTTTGTAAGTTGAACATATCTTTTGAGAGTTTTCATCTAAAGAGGAAGCACACAGTTCAGTTCAGTCGCTCAGTCATGTCCGACTCTTTGCAACCCCATGAACCGCAGCACACCAGGCCTTCCTGTCCATCACCAACTCCTAGAGTCCACCCAAACCCAAGTCCGTCGAGTCGGTGATGCCCTCCACCCGTCTCGTCCTAGCTGTGAGCAAGATGCCGAGGGTGGTGGGGTCTTGTTTTTCAGGTGGTTGGCAACACGACCTCCGGGAGCTATAGTTACCGCATCCAGAAGAGTCTGGCTTTCGCATATGTCCCTGTAGAGCTCAGTAAAGTGGGACAACAAGTTGAAGTTGAACTATTGGGCAAAAATTACCCTGCAGTTGTCATACAAGAACCCTTGGTGTTAACAGAACCAACCAGAAGCCGGCTTCAAAGAAAAGATGAAAAGGACAAAATTTGAAAGGACTTTGAAGAGGCAAATGTATTATGGTTGCAATATGCTTGTACTCAGAATTATAACTGACTGGCTGGGGAATGGGGAAACCAAAGATTTATTTCAAAATCATAAAAATCTAGATTAAGAATTTAAAACCTGTCTCTTGTTTTCTAAGGAAGATAGAATAATGGATGAATGATTTACATTGTTTCAAATAAAGATACGTGAAATCAGTGTTTTTGTTATCCTATATTATTGTTTATGAAACTCCATTAGCAAAACATTTAAGTGATTGCTAACATATCACTGAGGTAGAAAACATTATATAATTTTATAAACATTTGCATATGGTTCTTGTTAGCTGAAAACAAATTACATTTTACATAAAAACAAATGCAGTATTGATGGATTTACTTCACTGAGAAATACTCATTGAATAAGGTATCATTTTAATTTTTCATAACATGTCTAGGAAGAAAACAGTAATATTTAATATTGGTATGTGTAACATTTTTATTCAGTTCCTTGAGATATTTACTTTCTTAATGACTTCCTGAAGGCAGTTTTATGGGACATCATTATTATCCTTTCAAAGGTTGTTTTAGAAGAGAAATTGTAAAAAGGAACAGAGTCTTCCAAAGGAAGTGGTACTTGTAAACCTTCTGAAATGAAGCTGAAAAATAAATAGATTGTGCCAGGACAAACACAGCTTGAATACTGAACACCTCTCTTTGGGAAAGAATTAATGCAGGTTGACATTATATTGTGCTGTTCCGGATACCATTTCACAAACTGTTGACAAAGCAGGTCAAATAAGAGCTTAAGAGCTGACAGGATTGCCCTTACCACTGTGTATAGCAAGAAAAAAAAAAAGCCATTTAGAAATAACTCTTTGATACACCTCTTGAAATTATTTGCATTTAGTTGAATAAATCAAAAATTTCAAAAAATGGTCGTTTGTCATTTGTCATTTATCATTTGTTCTGTGCACACATTTGCCGCTTAGGAAAAGTTCAATAAATGTGTATTAAAGAAAACTGAATGTGAAGCATGATAAGATATTATAGGTAGATTTTAAAATAATTTCTTAACTTGTAAGTTTCGAAAATGTGCCAAATTTACATGTAAATTTTTATAAAAGTAGTCATGTATTGGAACTCTTCAACATGCTACTCATTTATCTTTGGTATCTCCTTTTACAAAAGAAATGAAGAAAATCCCTTTGAAAACACACATTTTCTAATTATCAAGAGTATTATCCAGACCCTTTCTCTCAGCTCTGATATAGGTATAGGTATTTCTTATTCTTTGCCTTTCTATAGCCTAATTGCTATTTGTATTAAAACTAATGAAACAATTGAAAAAATAGAAAACTACATTAGTAGTACAATTTAATAGTTACCTAAGTTGTAACTTTTCAGTGATGAATTACTGGAAAATTATGTACATAAAATATTATGATATCAGACTCTAATCAAAGGAACAGTACCTGGAAGGAGAAGGCAATTGACTGTGCAAAAACAAAATCCAAAAAAAAATGGTCATTTAAAAAAAAAAAAATTCAAATTTCAAAGAAGCCAGGAGAAACAACAAAAGATTCTGATCTTACATTGCTAGAAGAAATCAGTAAAGAAGTATTTGGATGTCTTCACCTTTTCCACCAAAAATTGGGCACTTGCTCTAAATCAATAGATTGAACAATGTCGAAGTTTGTTGTCAGCCATTTTCTCTAATTTTTAGCAGATGAAGAAAAACTTTAGAAATGTTTACTGTATGTAATATAAATGTATGATGAATTTTCTGATGAAGATATTTTAGTGGAAACTTTTAAACACAGATATGTTTGAAAGCCACTATAAGTGTTCCCAAAGCACCAAAGACAGTATTTCAGTTCCTGGAGTTTGTTGTGAAAGATTTTTATGAATTTCTGCCAAACTTGTACATCTGTTGCTCATGTAAAAGAAAATTAAAGGCTTAAAAAATATTCTTCAATCAACTTTGCAAAGATAACCGGATAAATCTGGGTATACTGCCTGGTAAACATTAATATGTGAAGAAGAAAAAATTCAGTGAAATCACTACAAAGCTTAAAAAAGAAAAGGTTTATTATTCACAAGTAGCAGACCAATTTGCGAGTATAAATATTCTCCTTTTTCAAAACTAATATAGTTTAAAAATATTAATTTCTTTTTTATACTATAACATTTATTTCTATTTTTCTTATTACTGGCCTGACTATGTGTTCAAAATTTAATAGAATGTTTTTATCCTGTGGTTTTTTTTCCTGGTAGTTATTATTCATTTCATTATTATTACTAAAAATAGTTGTATGGGACTTCCCTGGTGGCTCAGACAGTAAAGTGTCTGCCTACAATGCAGGAGACCCGGGTTCAATCCCTAAGTCAAGAAGATCCCCTGGAGAAGTAAATGGCACCCCACTCCAGTACTCTTGCCTGGAAAATCCCATGGACAGAGGAGACTGGTAGGCTACTACTGTCCATGGTGTCACAAAGAGGTAGACACAATTGAGTGAGTTCACTTTCACTATGCATTTCATTATTATTACTAAAAATAGTTGTTTAATGTAAAAGAGGGAGAAATCACTAACAAATGGTCATCCAGGCTGGCTGCTTCTCTCATGCCTGGCACCTATCTAAGGGCCAATGGCAACGCCGTGGGGTGGCAGGGCACTTGTTCCCATGTGGCCTCACTATGTGATTATCTTGCCAGGTGGTTCAAAGGAGGGAACTTAACATGGAAAACCAGTGAGAGATGCCAGCTGCCAAGCTGACACTATGACTCAAACAGGTTGGAGCTGCTAGTGGGAGCTGGAACCGTAGAAAAGGTATATCCATGTCGGTAACATCCTGTTTCTTGACCAGAGAGGTGGTTACTTGAGTCTGTCCACTTTGTGAGAATTCATTGACCTATGTACACTTTTGTGCACTGTCTTAAGCACACAAAAAATGCTACGTCAAAATCTTTTTATATGAATGGTACTGTTTTCCACTCTCTACTCTCAGCTAGTTGGTTTTGAGGAGGCAATAAGCAACAAGCAGGATAAGGAGGTCAAAGGAGTTTCAATTTGAGTTGGCCATAGCAGTTTTTAATCAGATTCTCAAATTCAGACATTGGGAGAATTTTCAGAGATAAATGAATTATCTCTTCTTTTTTAAAAAACTGATCTTCTTCTTCTCAATATGCATACTTACACTAACACACAAAACAAAATCAACAATAAATGGAAGATACTTCTTAGAGAGAATTATCTTCCTACATGCTTGTAAGCTTGATGATTCTTAATGCCTTGACAGTAGTTAGCACTGATAGCAGTTAATGCGTATAACTGATGCATGTAACTACTGGCGACTTAAACTCATCTCCAAGTTTAAAATAGGACCTTATAGGCTTTTAAGAAGACTCTGACCCTCTCTGCTTCCCTTGTGGCTCAGCTGGTAAAGAATCTGCTTACAATGTGGGAGACCTGGGTTCGATCCCTGGGTTGGGAAGATCCCCTGGAGAAGGGAAAGGCTACCCACTCCAGTATTCTGGCCTGGAGAATTCCATGGACTGTACAGTCCATGGGGTCACAAAAAGTCGGACATGACTGAGAGACTTTCCTTCACTTGACCCCCTCACTTAGATATGGTAGAAACAAATCCCATCCCAAATCGATTTTCAAAACTAAATATATTTTGAAAATAGTTTAATAGCTAAACATCTAAAATGACAAAGTTTGTTTATTCTTTCTGATGTTCAAGTCTATCTCCTTCTGGACTATTCAAGGTAGTAATGGGCAATGAGTAACACCAACCACAATTTACCACACTTAGTAAACTTCAGTTTTTCTCTCTGAAGAAAGGCCTCTTGCCATTCTTATCTCTACCCCAACGGTTAAACCTTTAGAGAAACATGTTTAAAACTGTTCATCCTTTGGACGCAATATTTATCACATTCAGAGGCACTGACACCAAACAGGTTGAGACAAGCATTGAACAGAGACTTCACGACTTCTGAGCATAGCTTTTAGCCCATTAGAACCACGAGAAGAACCCAAGACTCTGCAAACCAGAGAAATAAAGAAGCGCAGCACAAGCATCTGCGTGATTTCCTCAGTGCGTGGCCCGTGGGCTTACAGCCCTGTTCATGGGGCATGTTTATTCTTGGCACTCTGTCCTAACTTAAAATGCACTTTCCTTTTTGTTTAAATATAGATTATGTTACTACCAAATTGTTAATAATATTATTACTAGGAACAGATAATACATGCTCAGAGTTTAAAATTTAGATGTGAAGGATATATTGTGAAAGTTAGTTTTCCTCCTCTCCCTGTCCAGGGTCAACCACCTATCAAGAGACAACCAATGTTATCATTTCCTCTATATCCTTTATGACATTCTCTATAAGTATGTAAACATGTATCTCTTTCAATATATGAATATACGTGTGTGTGTGCACACATTTATACATGTAATTTTGTTGTTGTTCAGTTGCCGAGTCATGTCCGACTTTTCGTGACCAAATGGACTGCAGCATGCCAGGCTTCCCTGTCACTCACCATCTCCCAGAGTTTGCCTAAGCTCATGTCCATTGAATTGGTGATGCTATCCAACCATACATGTAATTTTAAGCAAATTAAAACTACCAAGCATAACGTTCTTTACCAAACTTAAAAAAAGTAACAGTACATCTTGGAAATTATTCCATATCATCCTTTTAAATGATAGCTTAGTGTCTCATAATTATTTTGATCAGGCCCAGCTATTTACCTTTTTCTAATAAAAATAAGGCCAAAATGAATATCTTGATGCATATGATATTTCTCACATAGAGTATATCTGGAGGATAAATTCCTACAATTGGGATTAAAGTGTATGTACATTTTGATAGATATGCAAAATTGTTCCCCATAGGGTTATGCCAAATTTCACTTCTGTGATTCATATATGAGGGCTTGTTTTACCCAAAATAGTTAAGCTCTCACTAGTATCAGTGGTATACTCTTGAAATTTCAATTTGTATTTCTCCTTTGAGTGAAGTTAAACATATATTCGTATATTTAATAACCACTTACATTTCCTTTTCTGTAAACTATTAGGTTCCTATATTTTGCCTATTTAAAAGTGGATGTTGATCTTTTTCTTACTGACTTTAGGAGCTAAAAGATTTAAAAGTATGGGCTAAATAGGTTTTGTAAGGGTTAGAATGTAAATCAGGTGTCTCTAATATCTTTTCTATGTAAAAAATAAATACCAAGTTCTAAGCACCTCATCTACCAAACAATTAACTTTAATACCTATTTGTGAGTTGGGAGCAGCCTTTCTTTCAGTCCTAATTTTTGCATTTTCAAACTGATTGGAATGTTTTTTATCTATATTATTTTATGTGCTTATGTAGTGGGGAAACCCTAAAAAGATCAATGATTAGGTTAACTCAAACAATAAAATAATTATTTGGCAGAATATAAATTACCACATAGAAGTCAATATCCTTCATGTCCACAAATAACAACAAGTTAAAAGATAGAGGAAAAGTTAAAGAAAGCCCTATTTTAGTAGCAACAGAGAAGATAAAATACTTAGGCATAAATTTAACAAGAAAAGTACAAAGTCAGTATGAGGAAAATTTTAAAACACTTCTAAAAGACACAAATGTAGACCTTAAAAATGAAAGATAACCTCTTATTTTCAATAGGCAATTTCATATAAAGATTTAAGCTGTCCTTAATTTATAAATTTAATGCAATTCCAATAAAATACCAACAAACAGGTTGATATTAAAGTTTATGTAAAATATGCAGGAAGAGTCAGAAAAATATCAAAAATTACAAGCTCTGAGAAGTCAGTCCCCATCACTCATTAGAACATATTGTAAAGCCTCTGTAACTGAATACATGTGGTATTGAGTTCATGAGTCAATAGGCAGGACAGAGGAATAGAAAACCCAGAAATAGACCCACACATAAGGTGGATTCTTTACCAGCTGAGCCACAAGGGAAGCCCAAAAATACTGGACTGGGTAGCCTACCCCTTCTCCAGGGGATCTTCCTGACCCAGGAATTGAACCAGGGTCTCCTGCATTGCAGGTGGATTCTTTACCAACTGAGCTATCAGGGAAGCCCATATGGAAATTAAGCATGTAATAAATTTTGCATCTCATATCACTGGAACAATGGTGGACTTCTCTATTCTTTTTATGAACAGTGGTGGGAAAACTGAATAACCATTTGGAAAAAGATAAAATTAGATCCCTATCTCACATCATACACAAATATAAATGCCAGTGGATCAGGGATCTAAATGTAAAAACTGAATACAAGTACTAGAAAAAAATATGAGTGTATTTGACTTTAACATTACTGTAAGGAAAATCTAACTATGACTCAAATCCAGATGCAATACAACAGGAAAATATTGATAAATTTGTCTGCATAAAAATAACTTTGGCATGTCAAAAAACGCTATAGCAAAATATTTGACAGCGGACAAACTGGGAGAAAATATTTGTGATGTCAGTCATAAAGAGGTAATATATCTAATAAAGAACTCTTTAAAATGACGGGGAAATGACCAAAAACCCAATTGAAACTGACATGGACAGTTCACAAAAATAATGTAAAAATGTCCCTTCAACATAAGAAAAGATTTTTAACCTTACTCACTATAAGAGGAAAAAAAAAAAAAAAAAAACCACAGACTATACTGAGGTACCATTTTTCTTATCAGATTGGCAAAAATTAAAAGTATAGTATTTTTTTAATGACTGGCGATAGTGAAAATTAATACAACCCATATACATACAGTCAGTTCAGTTCAGTTCAGTTCGGTCGCTCAGTCGAGTCCAACTCTTTGCGACCCCATGAATCGCAGCACGCCAGGCCTCCCTGTCCATCACCATCTCCTGGAGTTCACTCAGACTCACGTTCATCGAGTCCGTGACCATCCAGCCATCTCATCCTGTCATCCCCTTCTCCTCCTGCCCCCAATCCCTCCCAGCATCAGGGTCTTTTCCAATGAGTCAACTCTTCACATAAGGTGGCCAAAGTACTGGAGCTTCAGCTTTAGCATCATTCCTTCCAAAGAAATCCCAGGGCTGATCTTCAGAATGGACTGGTTGGATCTCCTTGCAGTCCAAGGGACTCTCAAGAGTCTTCTCCAACACCACAGTTCAAAAGCATCAATTCTTCGGCGCTCAGCTTTCTTCACAGTCCAACTCTCACATCCATACATGACCACAGGAAAAACCATAGCCTTGACTAGATGGACCTTCGTCGGCAAAGTAATGTCTCTGCTTTTGAATATACTATCTAGGTTGGTCATAACTTTCCTTCCAAGGAGTAAGCGTCTTTTAATTTCATGGCTGCAGTCACCATCTGCAGTGATTTTGGAGCCCAAAAAAACAAAGTCTGACACTGTTTCTACTGTTTCCCCATCTATTTCCCATGAAGTGATGGGGCCAGATGCCATGATCTTCGTTTTCTGAATGTTGAGCGTTAAGCCAACTTTTTCACTCTCCTCTTTCACTTTCAACAAGAGGCTTTTTAGTTCCTCTTCACTTTCTGCCATAAGGGTGGTGTCATCTGCATATCTGAGGTTATTGATATTTCTCCCAGCAATCTTGATTCCAGCTTGTGTTTCTTCCAGTCCAGCGTTCCTCATGATGTACTCTGCATATAAGTTAAATAAGCAGGGTGACAATATACAGCCTTGATGTACTCCTTTTCCTATTTGGAACCAGTCTGTTGTTCCATGTCCAGTTCTAACTGGTGCTTCCTGACCTGCATACCGATTTCTCAAGTGGCAGGTCAGGTGGTCTGGTATTCCCATCTCTTTCAGAATTTTCCACAGTTGATTGTGATCCACACAGTCAAAGGCTTTGGAATAGTCAATAAAGCAGAAGTAGATGTTTTTCTGAAACTCTCTTGCTTTTTCCATGATCCAGCGGATGTTGGCAATTTGACCTCTGGTTCCTCTGCCTTTTCTAAAACCAGCTTGAACATCAGGGAGTACAGAAAAGGGGAAAATAGAATTGGCGGTATTCACTTGAACTCATGGTTTTATATTTATACACATGTATGTATATAATGCATGTATGTAAATACATAAATGGGGCTTCCCTGGTGGCTCAGATGGTAAAGAGACTGCCTGCAGTGCACGAGACTTGAGTTTGATCCCTGGGTCGGGAAGATCCCCTGCAGAAGGAGATGGCAAAGAGGTAGTATATCTAATATATAAAGAACTTTCTAAAATGATGGGGAAATGACCAAAAACCCAGTTGAGACTGATGTGGACAGTTCACAAAAATAATGTAAAAATGTCCCTTCAACATAAGAAAAGATTTTTAACCTTACTCATTATAAGAGAAATAAAAAACAAACACAAACTATACTGAGGGACCATTTTTATTATTAGATTGGCAAAAGTTAAAGGTATAGTATTTTTTTTTAATGACTGGTGATAGTAAAAGTTAATACAACCCATATACATATGGAAAAGGGGAAAATAGAATTAGAGGTATTCACTACGAACTCATACTTAAGGTATGTGTATATGTGTACACATATATCTGGCTTCTGTCTTTAGTGAGAGATCCTACAAGCAGTGACAGCTGGGTAACAGCAAGCACACCTATCATACAGGTCTTGGGATTTTTTTTTCCCAGGTAGGAATACTGGAGTGGGTTGCCATTTGCCTTCCCCAGGGGATCTTCCTGACCCAGGGATCAAAACCACATTTCCCATGTCTCCTGCCCATGACTCTGCATTGCAGGTGATTCTTTACTTGCTGAACAGTCAAGGAAGCCCTTCTAGAAGCCATCTTCCATTAAAAGGCATCCAGGTTCCTTGGAGAAGTGGATGACTGCAGGGGTGGGGAAAGAAGAGTATAAGATAAATCTAGAATATCTTGTACCAAAAAGTAAGGGAGTACTCAAGGATTAAATAGGACTTCCCTGGTGGCTCAGACGGTAAAGCGTCTGTCTACAATGCAGGAGACCTAGGTTCAATCCCTGGGTTGGGAAGATCCCCTGGAGAAGGGAAATGGCAATCCACTCCAGTACTCTTGCCTGGAAAATCCCATGAACAGAGGAGCCTGGTAGGCTACAGTCCATGGGGTTGCAAAGAGTCGGACAGACTGAGCAACTTCACTTTCACTTTCATGGATTAAAGAGGACATGTTCAAAGGACACTGGAGGCAGATTGAAGGGATACCCACTGGCCAAATCAGAAGAAATTTAAGCACTGAAATAATTAAAGTGTTAATAGCATACTGACTAAAATAAGAATCTGAGTTCATAGTGATATAAATAAATAAATGGGAAAGAACATAAAGTTCTTCCTTATAGTAGAAAGACAACTGGTAATTATAGAAAGAATGACGGAGTTAGAAAAACACCAATAGGCAACCATCCTAGTGTTAATTGAAGTAAGAAGCATCAGGGGTGCTAAAACTAATAAGCAAATGTTTTAGGAATGACAGAATATATACATATTCTCAAAGTATTGCCCCCCAAATAATTACTAATTACAAAGGGGAAAATAGTAACTTTACAGTGAAGAAATGGCCACCTTAACAAAGTTCTCAAATAATAAAGCAACTCAGCATGTGCTTCTTAGTAAGAAGCATCAAGAATGCAACATCATTTTTTGCAATATTTCTGCACAAACTTATAACCTGAGTCTAATTATTAGGAAACAACTAACTCTAAGAAAACTTATAAAAACTAGCCAGTACTGTACATCACAGGTGTTCAATATATAGATGAAAATTAACTCTTTTTCATTAACTCAGGTGCACATTTCCAGACCAATATTAACATAAGCTTGTTCCCATCAGGACATGGGAAGGCTCAGTGCAAGTTTAGTAGTTTCTTGAGCAGTTGGTCAAAGCAAGAATTGTTCTGCAGATTAGCGGCCACTGTTTGGGCAATTTGATTTCTATCAGGTAGGGTAGGCAGGAACAGTTATGGGGAGAGGGACATGCAAGGCCACTGTGGAAAATTCTCAGTCCTTTAAGGTCTCTTACAGGGTAAAGTAATGCTCAAAATTCTCCAAGCCAGACTTCAGCAATACATCAACCATGAACTCCCTAATGTTCAAGCTGGTTTTAGAAAAGGCAGAGGAACCAGAGATCAAATTGCCAACATCCGCTGGATCATGGAAAAAGCAAGAGGTGAACTCCGGTAGTTGGTGATGGACAGGGAAGCCTGGTGTACTGTGATTCATGGGGTCGCAAAGAGTCGGACACGACTGAGCGACTGGACTGAACTGACTGAACAGGGTGTTTAAATGAAATTGTCAAGCCTTTACATAATAAGACTCAAACAACTCTTCAAAATTATTATCTTTGGTATAAAGAAAAACGCACTTTTTGCAACTCTCATACTTCTTAGTCAATCACTTCTTGCAGAAAAAAGAAAATGTCATCGATATTACTTTATGCCCTATGAGTAGAAACTAGGAAAACCAATAGAAATTTGCATTGTTATTTAAGCATTAAAATATCCATGGCAAAGAATTTTATCTAAAATAATTTATCAGTGAAATAAAAATTTTAATGATTTAAAAACTTACTTTAATGCTAAATTAAAATTTTTTCCTGTTAATTTTTTTTATTCTACCAGAGATGAAAAGTGGATGTAGCGTAAACTAATCTACATCTGCAAAGAAAAAAAAAATTCTATGTATGTAAGAGGTAAATAGTCTAAAATGTGCTAAAGTATAATTATTTTTTAAAAAAGATAAAATCACGACCCTTATGCATATATAAAAATGAATACATGTTAAAGATCTTATTTAACACATTAATGAGAAAAGTGCTGCTGCTGCTGCTGCTGCTGCTGCTAAGTCTCTTCAGTCGTGTCCGACTCTGTGCGACCCCATAGATGGCAGCCCACCAGGCTCCCATGTCCCTGGGATTCTCCAGGCAAGAACACTGGAGTGTGTTGCCATTTCCTTCTCCAATGCATGAAAGTGAGAAGTGAAAGTGAAGTCGCTCAGTCCTGTCCGAATCTTAGCGACCCCGTGAACTGCAGCCCACCAGGCTCCTCCGTCCGTGGGATTTTCCAGGCAAAAGTACTGGAGTGGAGTGCCACTCTGAATGAGAAAACTGGTGAAGTGTTAATAACAGTTCAAAGGACAATCCAAGGAACAGATCAGGAATATGACACGTGTAAGTGGAGGCAAATCCTCTTTCTGCGGGTGGAGGCGGTGAGGGTGCCACTCCACTGGATAGAATTCACTTGCATGTGTATAAACCTGGTGGCTCAGATGGTAAAGAATCTCCCTGCAATGAGGAGACTCTGGTTCAATCCCTGGTCTGGAAGATCCTCTGGAGATGGAAATGGCAACCCACTCTCAGTATTCTTGCCTGGAGAATTCCATGGACCAAGGAGCGTGGCAGGCTACGCGGTGGCAAAGAAACAGACAGGACGGAACAACTAACACACGCAATTAGTTTTCATGGCCTATAGCTGGCTGGTTATCTACAACCTGTAGGTTACCTACAACCTATAAAGTTGTAAAATGATTCCCATGGAATCAGATGTAGATAACTTGCAAGGATGCTGTGCAAAATGTCTTCCCTTACAACTGTTAACAGTTCTTGTCTGTCTCCAGACACAGAGTAGGCTGAGTCTTGACGGCAATGGGGATATACTGGTCATAAGATGAACTTCCCCATTCAGTGAGCACGTGGCTAAGGGAATTTTTCCTTCCATCCACAGATTATTTAAGGCAAATTAGACATTTTATTTCTTTGGTTCAATACTTGATTGTGGGGAATCCAGCTGGTGGCTCAGATGGTAAAGAATCTGCCTGCAATGAGGGAGACTTGGATTCCATCCCTGGGTTGGGAAGATGCCCTGGAGCAGGGCATGGCACCCCACTCCAGTATTCTTGCCTGGAGAATCCCACTGACAGAGGAGGCTGGCGGGCTGCAGTCCGTGGGGTCGCACAGAGCCAGACACGAGTGAGCGATTAAAGCTCAAAGAACAGCTCTTAAAGGGAGCATGAACCAGACAGGTTAATGAGCTGCTCAGCGTCCAAACAGCACCTCAATCAACACCCAGTGTAGCCTAAGAACAACTGCATCTGTAAAAGGGCCCCATGCAGTCGGAGTGTGTATTTGATCTTTTTTTTTTTTTTTTGCTGGTGGGGAGGAAGTGGCTTCACAGGCCTTCGCTATTCTTAAATGAATCGGAAACATCCAGACCTCTTGTCTCTTCATCGTTCTCCCATCTGCACGACACCAGGTTCTTTGGTCAGAAATAATTCTGCTAGAAATGAGTCACGACCTTTAAAACATCATAGATCAAATCTGGAGTCAGAACTGAGTTTGAGTTAGGCTCAGCCAACTACAAGCTTGTTTATTGTTTATTTATTGGGGGAGGGGGGGTAGGCAGTAATTGTGATTCCTGGCAGCCAGGGTTGTTTCAAGATGTAAAGAAATGAGGGATGTGAAACACGCTTTGTGAGCTGTGAAGAATTAGTAACAAGAACAGATCTGCTCTCTTTCAGGGGTGCCACGAGGAACAGTTCTTCCGTGGAAAGATAAGAAGTCTTGGCTGCTTTCCAGCACCCACGGAGTTGCCACGGAGCACGGCAGCAAGCACGGCCCGGCTTCTTCCAGGCTGACTCCTCCCCACCGGCCCGCGTCGGAGGCGGCGGGCGCGGGTCTCCCCTGCCCGCGGCCAGCTGGGGGTGAAGTCCCGAGCCGGGGCGGGGCGGGCCCGGGCCGCCCAGTTCCTGCTTCTATAAGCGGAGCCTGGGGCCGGCGGCGCCGCCACAAACGCCGGCACCGCGGGCGGCGCAGGATGGGCGCCGCGAGCCCAACGCGAGGCCCCGGGCCGCTCCTCCCCGCCATCCTTCCGCTGGGGCTGCTGCTGCTGCGGCTGCCGCCGGGCTCGGGCGCCGGAGCCGGCCGGCCGCCCCACCTCGTCTTCGTGCTGGCGGACGACCTGGGCTGGAACGACGTGGGCTTCCACGGCTCGGCCATCCGCACGCCGCGCCTGGACGCGCTGGCGGCTGGCGGGGTGCTGCTGGACAACTACTACACGCAGCCGCTGTGCACGCCCTCGCGGAGCCAGCTGCTCACCGGCCGCTACCAGGTACGCAGCGCCCCGGCCCCCCCCGGCCCGCGAGCCTCTTAGAAGCGGGCCCTGGACCCCGAGAGCGCCAGAACGGCCGGCTGCGTCCCGGGCCTGACCCTCGAAGGCGCGGCTTCTCGCACGCGCGGCGCCGCGCTCGCCCCGCCCAGGCCCGCAGCCCGCGGGGGTCTCTGCGCATGCCCCGCTCCAGGGCGCGCCCCACCCCCACCGCGTCCTTCCGCGCCCCACCTCGCCCGGGGGCTTTTCTGCCTTCGGTTTTGGGGAGGGCCCAGGAAGGGGCTTCTGGGCAATGCCAGCTGCGGGGCATTGCACCCCCCCCGGCCCGCGAGCCTCTTAGAAGCGGGCCCTGGACCCCGAGAGCGCCAGAACGGCCGGCTGCGTCCCGGGCCTGACCCTCGAAGGCGCGGCTTCTCGCACGCGCGGCGCCGCGCTCGCCCCGCCCAGGCCCGCAGCCCGCGGGGGTCTCTGCGCATGCCCCGCTCCAGGGCGCGCCCCACCCCCACCGCGTCCTTCCGCGCCCCACCTCGCCCGGGGGCTTTTCTGCCTTCGGTTTTGGGGAGGGCCCAGGAAGGGGCTTCTGGGCAATGCCAGCTGCGGGGCATTGCGAGTCAGTAGGCAGAAGACCCGAGTGGACTCTGCCTAGCGGCCTTCAAGTGGGAAGATGGAGAGAGAAGGGAAGGGCCCCCAGGAATGGAGATGGGGAGCCAGGAAGCCGCGGTGCGGAGAGGCGGGGAGTGGTTAAGCAGGTGGTGGATGCGGGAGGCGGTGGCGGCCGGGGAGAGGTGGGCGGGGGGGCGCGTTAACAGGGAGCAAGAGTCCACAGTGGGGCCAGTTTTGTTTCCCTGCGAACCCATTGGTCCTACGTTAGGACTGCCCTACCAAAGGTTTAATTTTTCCAAGTTCTCAGCAGCCCTGGAATGAAAACCAGATTGATATTTCTTGGGCTGATGACTTTCCCCATCCAGGGATCAACCGGGTCTCCTGCAGATTCTTTACCATCTGAGCCACTAGGGAAGCCCCAGACAGCATTTCGAATACCTCTGAGACACTTCTCCGTAGAGGTAGGGGAAGGTCAGCGTTATATATGATTTTAGTGAAGGCTGGGGTGGTGTGTGTGCAGTGAAACACACGTTTTTGCAGAGGCTTGCTGCTAGTCATGAATTAATGACTTTAGTGCTTTTCTGAATATGAGGAGATTTAAGACTTGGGCTGATAAAATCTTCTCCTGAAAATATCTAATTCTCTGAAGGCCTGCAATGCCAATTTTTCCCAGAGCACAGAGTGCCTTATTGCTAATCTCAACCCTGAACTCCCCTCAGGGGGTACTGAAGGGCAGCAGCTGTAGTGGTTTATAACCCAACCATTGTAGAGACAGATGGCAAGTGCCAGTCCTTAGTTGGCAGAATCACATAGCTAGAAAGTGATAGAAAGGGGTTGTGTACCTTTTTTGTATCCACTAGTCATCTCAGGCCTCTAAAATTGGATTTTTTTCTTAATCTGAATAAGATTGACATTTTGTGATTATGACTGTGACAGATACAATAAACAGGTACTGCTTGAGAACACAAGCACATCTCAATATGTACTGTTTATTCAACAGCCCCTTACTGTGAGTTACAGGGATGTGCTTGAACCTTGCCCTTCCAAATCTGTGTTCATGTAGCCTTTCAGATCAACCCTAGCCTCATGTCCTGAGATCAAGGGAAGGGAAGAGTTCACTTGCAGTAAAGATTTGCATAGTGATCTGAGACTTCTGGAAACAGAAAAGATAAGACTGAAAGGCAACTCAAGGTTTGCAGTGGAGGTAAAGGATGGTTCCCTTCACCATCAACCCCAAGTTCTTTCCACAGCTCTGACTGGCTGCTACGTGGACTCAGGAATCTCGGCTCTAATGCAGATCTCACCCTGGACCCTTTGTAGGAGTAAGGGGCATCTGAGTATTGAGGGGAACCAAGGGAAGACATAGTCTGCCCAAATGGTTCTACATTTGATCTGAAATAAGAAAACTGATCTCAAATTGCAGAAGAATGGGAGGGCCATTTATTTCTCTAACTTCCTCCCTTCCAACAGTCTTGAACAGGAAAGCAAATACCACACTTTAAAATTTGTTCATATAACTGACTGCTTTTGCCCCTGAGCATTCTCCCTGAGCAATTACCAACATTTTATCTTTGTGGGGAAAACAAATTTGAGTGTTTAGACTACCTTGAAGTTAAGAAGTGAAAGAAGGGTAAAGGCTGCTTACTCCAAAAGAGTTTAGAGACCACTCACTGCAGCAACTAGCCTCCCCAAACATTTTGTTTGACTTTTGTCTCCTGTTTTATTCTGACTTCAGGAGACTCAATTAGAAATTATCTTGGGTTAGTAAGCATCTTCTTTTTAAAAAATTATTTATTTTAATTGGAGGCTAATTACCTTACAATATCATGGTGGTTTTCTCCAAAGATGGAGAAGCTCTATACAGTCAGCAAAAACAAGACCGGGAGCTGACTGTGGCCCAGATCATGAACTCCTTATTGCCAAATTGAGACTTAAATTGAAGAAAGTGGGGAAAACCACTAGACCATTCACATATGACCTAAATCAAATCCCTTATGATTATACAGTGGAAGTGAGAAATACATGTAAGGGACTAGATCCAATAGACAGAGTGCCTGCTGATCTATGGACACAGGTTTGTGACATTGTCCAGGAGACATGGATCAAGACCATCCCCATGGCAAAGAAATGCAAAAAGGCAAAAATGGCTGTCTGAGGAGGACTTACAAAAGCTGTGAATAGAAGAGAAGCAAAAAATAAAGGAGAAAAGGAAAGATATAATCATCTGAATGCAGAGTTCCAAAGAATAGCAAGGAGAGATAAGAAAGCCTTCTTCAGCGATCAATGCAAAGAAATAGAGGAAAACAATAGAAAGACTAGAGATCTCTTCAAGAAAATTAGAGATGCCAAGGGAACATTTCATGCAAAAATGGGCACAATAGAGGACAGAAATGGTACGGACCCAACAGAAGAGAAGATATTAAGAGGTGGCAAGAATACACAGAACTGTACAAAAAAGATCTTCATGACCCAGATAACCACAATGGTATGATCACTCACCTAGAACCAGACATTGAAGTCAAGTGGGCCTTAGGAAGCATCACTACAAACAAAGCTAGTGGAGGTGATGGAATTCCAGTTGAGCTATTTCAAATCCTAAAAGATGATGCTGTGAAAGTGCTACATTCAATATGCCAGCAAATTTGGAAAACTCAGCAGTGGCCACAGGACTGGAAAAGGTCAGTTTTCATCCCAATTCCAAAGAAAGGCAATGCCAAAGAATGCTCAAACTACCACACAATTGCACTCATCTCACACGCTAGTAAAGTAATGCTCAAAATTCTCCAAGCCAGGCTTCAGCAATACAGGAACCGTGAAATTCCAGATGTTCAAGCTCGTTTTAGAAAAGGCAGAGGAACCAGAGATCAAATTGCCAACATCCACTGGATCATGGAAAAAGCAAGAGAGTTCCAGAAAAACATCTATTTCTGCTTTATTGACTATGCCAAAGCCTTTGACTGTGTGGATCACAATCAACTGTGGAAATTCTTCAAGCGATGAAGACCTGACCTGCCTCTTGAGAAACCTGTATGCAGATCAGGAAGTAACAGTGAGAACTGGACATGGAACAACTGACTGGTTCCAAATAGGAAAAGGAGTACGTCAAGGCTGTATATTGTCACCCTGCTTATTTACCTTATGTGCAGAGTACATCATGAGAAACGCTGGGCTGGAAGAAGCACAAGCTGGAATCAAGATTGCCGGGGGAAATATCAATAACCTCAGACATGCAGATGACACCACCCTTATGGCAGAAAGCAAAGAACGACTAAAGAGCCTCTTGATGAAAGTGAAAGAGGAGAGTGAAAAAGTTGGCTTAAAGCTCAACATTTAGAAAACAAAGATCATGGCATCCGGTCCCATCACTTCATGGGAAATAGATGGGGAAACAGTAGAAACATAGTCAGACTTTATTTTTCTGGGCTCCAAAATCACTGCAGATGGTGACTGCAGCCATGAAATTAAAAGGCGCTTACTCCTTGGAGGGAAAGTTATGACCAACGTAGATAGTATATTCAAAAGCAAAGACATTACTTTGCCAACAAAGGTCCATCTAGTCAAGGCTATGGTTTTTCCAGTGGTCATGTATGGATGTGAGAGTTGGACTGTGAAGAAAGCTGAGCGCCGAAGAATTGATGCTTTTGAACTGTGGTGTTGGAGAAGACTCTTGAGAGTCCCTTGGACTGCAAGGAGATCCAACCAGTGCATCCTAAAGGAAATCAGTCCTGAATATTCATTGGAAGGACTGATGCTGAAGCTGAAACTCCAATACTTTGGCCACCTGAGGCGAATAGCTGACTCATTTGAAAAGACCCTGATGCTGGGAAAGATTGAGGGCAAGAGGAGAAGGGGACAACAGAGGATGAGATGGTTGGATGGCATCACTGACTCAATGGACATGAGTTTGGGTGGACTCCGGGAGTTGGTGATGGACAGAGAGGCCTGCCGTGCTGTGGTTCACGAGGTCTCAAAGAGTCGGATATGACTGAGCAACTGAACTGATCTGACATGAATTGGCCACAGGTGTACATGTGTTCCCCATCCCGAAACCCCCTCCGTCTCCTTCCCCATCCCATCCCTTTGGTTTGTCCCAGTGTACTGGCTTTGAGTGCCCTGTATCATGCATTGAACTTGGACTGGTGATCTATTTCACATATCGTGATATACATGTTTCAATGCTATTCTCTCAAATCATCCCACCCTGCCTTCTCCCACAGAGTCCAAAAGTCTGTTCTTTATATATATCTATGTCTCTTTTGCTGTCTCACATATAGAGTCATTGTTACTATCCTTCTAAATTCCATATATATGCATTAATATATTGTATTGGTGTTTTTCTTACTTCACTCTGTATAATAGGCTCCTGTTTCATTCACCTCATTAGAACTGATTCAAATGCATTCTTTTTAATAGCTGAGTAATACTCCATTGTGTATATGTACCATGGCTTTCTTATCCATTCATCTGCCAATGAATATCTAGGTTGCTTCCATGTCTTGGCTATTGTAAACAGTGCTGCGATGAACATTGGGGTACACGTGTCTCTTTCAATTCTGGTTTCCTCAGAGTGTATGTCTAGCAGTGGGATTGCTGGGTTGTATGGCAGATCTGTGTTCAGTTTTTTAAGGAATCTCCACACTGTTCTCCATAGTGGCTGTACTAGTTTTCATTCCCAGCAAGAGTGTAAGAGGGTTCCCTTTTCTCCACATCCTCTCCAGTATTTATTGCTTGTAGACTTTTCGATAGCAGCCATTCTGACCAGTGTGAGATAGAACTTCATTGTGGTTTTGATGTGCATTTCTCCGATAATGAGTGATGTGGAGCATCTTTTCATGTGTTTGTCAGCCATCTGTATGTCTTTGGAGAAATGTCTGTTTAGTTCCTTGGCCCATTTTTTGATTGGGTTTTTTATTTTACTGGTATTGAGCTGCATAAGCTGTTTATATATTTTTGAGATTAATTCTTTGTCAGTTGCTTCCTTTGCTATTATTTTCTCCTACTCTGAAGGTTGTCTTTTCACCTTGTTTATAGTTTCCTTTGTTGTGCAAAAGGTTTTAAGTTTAATTAGGTCCCATTTGTTTATTTTTGCTTTTATTTCCATTACTCTGGGAGGTGGGTCATAGAGGATCTTGCTATGATTTATGTCAGAGAGTATTTTGCCTATGTTTTTCTCTAGGAGTTTTATAGCTTCTGGTCTTAAATTTAGATCTTTGATCCATTTTGAGTTATTTTTGTGTATGGTGTTAGAAAGTGTTCTAGTTTCATTCTTTTACAGGTGGTTGACCGGTTTTCCCAGCACCACTTTTTTAAAGAGATTGTCTTTTCTCCATTATATATTTTTTCCTTATTTATCAAAGATAATGTATCCATAGGTGCATGGATTTGTCTCTGGACTTTCTATTTTGTTCCACTGATCTATATTTTGTCTTTGTGCCAGTATCATACTGTCTTGATGACTGTAACTTTGTAGTATAGTCAGAAGTCAGGCAGCTTGATTCTTCCAGTTCCATTCTTCTTTCTCAAGATTGCTTTGGCTATTCGAGGATTTTTGTATTTCCATACAAATTATGAAATTATTTGTTCTATTTCTGTGAAAAATGCTGTTGGTAGCTTGATAGGGATTACATTGAATCTATAGATTAGTAAGCATCTTCTTTTAAAAGAGTCAATATTTCTGGGTGAGCCAAGGAGCCTCACTGGTCTCAGATGCTATATTCTGGTACCATTCTAAGCATTTCACATGTGTTCATTCATTTAAGTCTTACAGCAACCCAGTGAAATAGGTCCTACTATTATCATCCCTGGAGAAGGCACCCCACTCTAGTACTCTTGCCTGGGAAATCCCAGGGACAGAGGAGCCTGGTGGGCTTCCATCTATGGGGTTGCGCAGAGTTGGACACGACTGATGCGACTTAGCAGCAGCAGCAGCAGCATTATCATCCCTATTTGATAACAAGGAAAACGATCAGGTGGTTAAGAAACTTGCTCAAGGTCATGGGGCTGATAAGTTGTGGATCTGTGAATCCGGATTTGACTCAGGCAGTATAGGTCTATAGCCATTACACTATCTTGCCTGCTCAGACTTATTTAAAAATATTGCAAGAGCTGCTTCAGATTTACTGAATAATCTCTCTCTCTCTTTCTTTTTTTTAACATTTAGGTCATTCCTAAACATCTTAATGAGAAAAACTAACCCACTACATTTCAAGTTAGGAATTCCCTATGTTAAATGTAAAGTGAAAATGGTAGACAGGTTTTATTTCAAACTGAGTCATGTGTTTTGCATAACTTTAGACAATAAAATGAGGAAATTTGTTGACTCTTTCAAAATTAGATACTTGAAAGAACTGCTCAGTGGTCTTATCTGTGAACTTGGCACAGAGAGATTCCCCCTTCCTTAATCATCACACTTTGGATTAGAAAGGTGCAAAGTGATAAACAAGTTTTGAGTGACTGAACTTTGTATTCCCAAGAAATGCTGAGTTTTAGGTTTTTAACTTATAAGAGTATTTACTGAAGAGGACTGCTAGAATCTTGAGATGTGGGTCTCAGTCTTTGCCATGTCAGCCTTCAGACTCTGACCTCAAAGGACATGATTTTCCACATCTATAATATATGAGAGTTGGGTTGAGCTCTCAGGCTCTTTTTAGCTCTAAATTTCTTTGATTTTAAGACTCTTGTGTTCCCTAGAGCAAGTTTCTAACTTCAGAAAAGCACATATCATACCCACTATCTCCACCTACTGGTAGAAAGAGAGATTAATCTTGCTCAACAGTGTCTGCTTGACAAGTTGCCAGAGCTGCTTGCTATGAGGGTAGGAACTTGTTGAGAAATGAATGTGACTTCAACCTTTTATTTTGAGACGTTTAATTTGCTCAGAATCCTCACATCTGAAACTTTTACAGCTTGCATACATTGGTGACAGTTGCAGAGTGTAGATGAAGGGGAGGGGGTGGTCGGCAGCAGAGCTGAGTAGTTCCTGGTGCTCCAGGGACGGGAGTTCAGGTCTCCGGGCACTTTGGCTGGTTCTCGTCCCACAGTCTTAATGACTCATTCATCCCCTATTTAAAAAATCTTTGAGAAATCTGTATTTTATTTATATTTTGAATAGGAAATCCTGTTCTAATTCCCCATATCCTTGCCAACACTGGTATAGATTAGATACTAAACCATCTTCAGACATGTGATCTGTGAATATTTTTATCCCTATGTTTATCCTATGACAGTACCACATTATCTCTCTAAGGACAGATGTATGAGGGTACAAACTACACCAGGTAGTAAATAAGATTTAGAGATCTAATGCATAGCGCAGTGGATACAGACAATAATATTGCATTATAAGCATGGGACTTGCTAGGAGACTATAAGTTAATGATTCCAACCAGTAAAAGGAGACAATTATATAATATGATAGAATTATATAATATGATAGGCAGTGAGGAAAAGCCGCAGGGAGGTGAGAGCTTCCTTTTCCCTGGCTTCCTTTTCCTCACTGCTAATTATCAGTACAATGGTGATCACATCTTAATGTATAAATGTATCAAATTAATATGAGACACATCTTAAATTTATACAGTGTTATGTGTTGAATATATTTCAATAGAGAACACACATATCCTAAACCAGGGATTGTGAGTTCATGTCTCACCTGGGGTACCAAAAAAATTAAAAAACTCATATAATAAAGATGTTTATAAAAGTGGGAGAATAAGTAAGTAAAAATCCTTCAACTTTTCTAATAGAATTTCTATACCACTTTTAGTTAGAGACAAAGACTTGAAAATCCTGAATTTCCTTATTCTTACAACTTGACTTTATTTGCTACAAAATGTTCGTTACATCTCTGCACTCCCAGTTCACATTTTGAGTGTGGCTGTCTGTTCTCAAGTCGACTTCCCCACTAGGTTGCCCTGCTTGTCTCTGGCCCAGAGAAGCAACTGATGTTGAGCAACTAAATGAATGACTTTGCTAAGCGCTTTAACACTTGTGTGTTTCCTGAAAGAGCCCATTGTCTTAACTGCATAGGGTTGACAGGTCATTTCTAGTGCCCTGGCTTCCTTTTTAAGAAATTAAGAGGATGAAAGGGTCACAAAACTGCTAAGCCTTTATAGAAGCACTTCCTTCTGTTGGGGGTGGGGGGGAGGAAACAGTGTAACTTTGGTCCTCACCTGGGAACATTCTTACCTTGGGAACTGAGGGGGCCACTCCACCAGCACTCTATAAACCTTGGCAGAGGATAAAAGCAATGAAAGATGATGCCAAGGTTTCCTTCTTAAGGGACCCATGCCCATTTCTCTTCATCACTTTGATAAGCGGACAAGACACTTTCACGCCTTTTCACTCACGCCTGTAGCAGAACCTTGGACAGGAAATCTAGGAAGGAGGCTGTGTGGGAGCATGGTGGGTGATATTTGACTTTTGCTTCTAGTTTGCTTTAAGAATGTGAGCAGGGAAGACCCCACAGCTGCAGGCAGAAGAGGGCGTTGCTCACCACAGTGTGGAAAGAGGAAGCTGTTCCGTCTAGGCAGGCTCTCACCTCCCTGCGGCTTTTCCTCACTGTCTCATTTCTCGTGTCCTGCCTGCTCAGTCTCTGTCAGCCCTGCAAGTGCGTGCTCCTCAGCGTCTCCTGTCCCTGGTCGCCTCTCCCTGACTCTAAGAAGTGGGGCAAAGAGGAGTCAAGAGTTGGAGGAAAGGGATGGAGTCTCGGGAAAAGTGGTCACACTGCCTGCCTGTGCTCAGTCACTTCATCATGTCCAACTCTTTGAGCTCTTACGGACTAGAGCCCACGAGGCTCCTCTGTCCGTGGGATTCTCCAGGCAAGAGCACTGGAGTGGGTTGCTGTGCCCTCTTCCAGGGCATCTTCCCCACCCAGGGATCGAACCCATCATTCTTACGTCTCCGGCATTGGCAGGCAGGTTCTTTACCACTAGCGCCACCTGGGAAGCCCAGTCACACATTGCTGCTACTGCTGCTAAGTTGCTTCAGTTGTGTCCGACTCTGTGCGACCCCAAAGATGGCAGCCCACCAGGCTCCCCCGCTGTCCCTGGGATTCTCCAGGCAAGAACACTGGAGTGGGTTGCCATTTCCTTCTCCAATGCATGAAAGTGAAGAGTGAAAGTGAAGTCGCTCAGTCGTGTCCGACTCCTAGTGACTTCATGGACTGTAGCCTACCAGGCTCCTCTGTCCATGGGATTTTCCAGGCAAGAGTGCTGGAGTGGGGTGCCATTGCCTTCTCCAAGTCACACATTAGGAGTGTTCATATGACTTACTTCCCTGGTGGCTCAGCTGGTAAAGAATCTGCCTGCAATGCGGAGACCTGGGTTCGATCCCTGGGTTGGGAAGATCCCCTGGAGAAGGGAAAGGCTGCCCACTCCAGTATTCTGGCCTGGAGAATTCCATGGACTGCATAGTCCAATGGGTCGCAAAGAGTCAGACACGACTGAGCAACCCTCACTCCCTTATGACTTACTGCTGACGTATCCAAGGAGTGAGCCATGAGAGGAGCATGTAGCCCAGAGGCCACTGGGGCCTCCGAAGAGAAAGCGCTTGCTGGTCTTTATTCTTGTGCTCATTTGAGGGGAGGAGTAAAGGGTGCATCCTCTTCATACTGACAGACAAGACGGCTGCTGCCCTCCACAGCAAACACATCGGGGCTTCGTTGAAGGAAGGGGATGGGGGCGAGGAGGGGGATGACTTGCTCTGATGGGTCTTTTGTTTTTATTGAAGCCCTGTTCTTTCTAAGCCTAATCTGAGCCCGGAGGCATTTTCCCAAGAGGGAAGGGGCAACTGGAGTCCTTAGTCTGCACATGTTAAAGATTTTTTTTTTAATCTAATTTTTACCTTTTTTACTTCCCAAATAATGGGAAAAGAGGGAATAAAAAGTTCCGAGTTGAGTGGAATATGAATCATTGACTTACGGGAGTTTTAGGTTGGTTTGACACTTGAAGTTTGTTATTCCAAGAATCACTCTGAGCATAAGGTGTTACTGTCTGGTAGCTCTGTTTCTTTATTCATATCACTTTTCTAAAAATTCTTTTTCCTCCATATTGTCCTTCCTTTTCATTCTGGGCTCTTGACTGGATTTATAATTTAAACAGGAAGGCAGTGAAACAGCATTTGCCTTGTTTATTCCTTTTGAAAACAACATCGCTTTGTGGTTTAGTCAGAGATTTACACTCCTCACTAATCAACACCAAAATAAATAGACCCTCAAAACTGTCAGTGACGCCAGCCAGTTCTGCAGCCGAGTTCTGAAGGACTGGGCCAGATGGCAAAGCCCGGCCCCTAGCACACATAATGTGTGACGCTCTTGGCGTCTGCAGTGCGGGCAGCGACTGCTTTTTAGAAGGCTAAGTGGGAGGGAGCAGATTCTCCACTATCCATTTGTTCAGGGATAAACCCTAAGGTGGCATGAGTGGTACTCAGCCATGGTTAAAACCTGTAGTGCTCTGGCCCAGGCCCAGGCTGGCCCTTCTGAACTCCTGGCTGGCCCCCAGCATGTTCTGTGATTGTATTCTGGTCATGAAGCTCTCCTTTAGGCTTCCTGGTGTACAAAGTGAAAGAAGAGAGCTGCCCATTTTTTCAGAATTTTCAAGTATTGCAGCAGGAGGTCTTGCCCAAATACAGGGCTGCAAAGAGTTCATCATGCTCAGGTCAGACTGACAGGCGGAATCCTGCTGTGTTCCCTGGATGTTGTCTCGACACTACTGAAGTTCAGAGAAATAGCGGCCATTGCCAGTACACATGAATGCCAGTACACACACACGCAGGAAAACTTTGCTTTTCATGTCAAGTTTTGACTTTAGACTCCCACCTTGTTCATCTGCAAAGAGACTTTTGGCTCTTTGAAAATTCATAACTGCATCGTCAAAGTGCTAATTCAATAAAACAAACCAAATATCCTTCCGTCATATGGAGAATGGAGTAAGAAATGGCAACCCACTCCAGTGTTCTTGCCTGGAAAAATACCATGGATGGGAAAGCCTGGCAGACTGCAGTGCTTGGGGTTGCAAAGAGTTGGACACAGCTGAGCACACACGCATGCCACGTATGTGGCAGGGTCTCCCTGGGCCTTGGGAGAGCTTATTGTAAAAGAGTAACTGAAATCCAGCACTCTGAGCTTCAGTAGATCCTTAATCAACAGACTGCCTATGAGATTCTGATGTGGGAGTCATCCTCTGTCCTCCCCTTCCAGGAGAGTGTTTGTCTTTTTTTTTTTTTTAATTCTCAAGAGACCACCCTGATAGTATCAAGGTCTACATGGGACAGAATAACTTACAGGGTCAAATACATTTTTACATGCAGCAAAATATGTAAACAAAGATTTCTCATCAGTTTTCTCATAGAAAGCTCCCGAGACAAGGCAGGCCCTTGACTAACTCTGTAGACTCTTTGCCTTTGTGGAGGGAATCCTTAACATTCAAGTAAAATCTTAGGAGAAGCTGTTTTTTGAGGCTTTGTTTAATGAAGAAGAGACAGCTACAGAGAGAAAGTAACCTCTTTGGACTCTCCTCTACTATCTGTAGGACCCTCTCTATTCAATGCCTACTCTCCAAACACTGAAGGCAGATGTTAGAATGGAATTGTTTTAGATGCTATTGTGTTGCCAAGGGGATGCTTATTCTTTCTTCTGATTCTTCTTGGTGCTTTATCACCATCCTGCCCCGTGAAGTATGGCGTGGCTCTACAGTTCGGTGCTAAACCCAAGCGCAGTTCTGTGCTTGCCTGTTTACAACTTCTCTACACATTACAGCTTCCTCACTTCAAACAGTGTGTGAACAAACCAAAAATATGTTTTTGGCTGTGATCCAGACTTCGGCTTCCGCTCCCCGAGTCATGCCATAAAAATGCTCTGTCGAATAAATTCTCAGGAACTGAAAAGAACGTTCCCTGCTCCATAGGATTTTAGATAATAGACGAGGCTTCAGCTGACCACCTGGCGTGGTGCCCGTGGCCTTGGAAGAGCAAATCACACAGCATCCCCTGGCAGTGCTTTACAGCGACCGGAGATCAAGTGATGGATGAACTTTCCATGTAAAGAAATTTGCACATAATGTTTATCTCCACTGGGTCTTTTGAACTCCGTAAAATGTTATCTTTCCATATCCTCTGCTGTTGCCAGTTAGTATAGATTATGAAGTTTTTGAAGCCAGGATTAATCTTCTATTGAGTAAACTTCTAGTGTTAACCAAGGACAGAATCCTATTATTTGAGAGATGTGTGTGTGTGTGTGTGTGTGTGTGTACATGCTTGTGTATGTTTAGAGAGCAATGTCTCCCTTTCCCAGCCTGGATATAGTCACATCCTTATTATTCAGGATCCTGGTTGGAAAGAGATGGCATATTCCAATTAGGATCACTTAGGGAGAGTTTATTCAAAAGGGACTACTTTTATTTTATTTTATTTTTCTAGTTTCAGCATGTGGGATCCAGCTCCCGGACCAGGTACTGAACCTGGGCCCCCTGACATGGGAACGTGGAGTCTTAACCACTGGACCACCAGGGAGGTCCCAGGGGCTATTTTTGAAAGGTGCGAATGTGTTGGGGAAACAAAGAGATAGTGTATGACTCACTGGAGCTGTTACTACTCCTAGACCAGAAGGGAAGGAAAGGAAGAGGAGAGACCAGAACCTGGAAACAGAATCCTGTCGAGAAGGCCACTTTCGGAATGGCCTGCAGGATGCAGATAACCTGGCCACTCGGGGCCGCTCATCTCTTCCCTCCCTCCAATTCCTGTCTGGGCTCCCCATTGACTGAACCCAGTCAGAACCAGGAGGTGCAGAAGGTTTTTGATTTGGTCCCAGTAGGTCGATTTCCCAGGCTGAAAACAGGACAAAAGGCAAATTGGGGATTTGGAGGGCAATTGAAGGGCATCTGGAACACATCCCAGTGTAGAGGTCCAGTTATTCCTAGGGAGGGCACAAAATCTGAATAGAAAATTTGAACTCGCTTTTATGTTTAAATAGCTTTATTGAGGTGTAATTGACACGTGCTAGATGATAGTCGCTCAGTCGTATCCAACTCTGTGACTCCATGGAAAAAAGTAGCCCTTCACGCTCCTCTGTCCGTGGAATTCTCCAGGCAAGGATACTGGAGTGGGTAGCCATTCCCTTCTTCAAGGGATCTTCCCAACCCAAGGATCAAACCTGGCTTTTCTGCACTGATGCAGATTCTTTACCATCTGAGCTATCAGGGAAGCAATAAACTGCATATAATTCAACTATACAGTTTGACAAGTTTTGATATGTATATGCCCATGAAGCCATCATCACACTATCAAGTTAGCAAACATGTTATCACCTTTAAAATAAACTTGCTTTAGCATTTATGATATTCCACATGGTCCTTTTAGGAGGGCAGGGGAAAATATCATGAAATCAAGCAATAGCAAATACATTTCAAAAGGATTGGCTCTGGATAGGCACACAAAAAATGAAATTCAAGACAATGTCAAAGTTTATGAGGAAGCTATTTAATAGTAAGTAGTTTGTGATACATTAAAAAAAATTGTTTGAAGGTTTTTGTTTTGTGTTTACTTCGTATCTGTTTATTGCCGTGAATTTAAAGCATGTACCTGCTTAAAAATTGAAGACCCCGTAGAGCTTCTGTTTATGTGGTTATCCCTTTCAAACTTTACCATATTAAAAATTAAAATAAGAAATTTTAATATTTTTTATTCATTGAAAAATGACAATAATAATTCTATTACATATTAACATAAGTAGCTTAGGGGAAATAGGCTATTTTGTGTTTTCCAAAGTGAATTACACAAGAAGAGTGATCGTTGTTTTATATTTTTGTATGTTTTCTATGAATAGAAACTAGCTAGTTTATGACATTACATCTGCTTCTGTGTTCAACCAGTGCAATAAAGTTGACCCTTGAACAGCATGAGTTCAAACTGTAAGGGTCCACTTTTATGTGGATTTTGTTTACTAAATATGTACAATGATGCTGCATGACCTGTGGTTGGTTAAATCCCTGGATGCAACCGACTGTAAAGTTATACTCAGATTTTCAACTGCATGGAGGTTAGTGCTCCGTCCCCCCAGTTGATGAAAGATTAACCATGTAAGTTGTTGAAGAAGGTCTAGCCTCACATAGACATATAGTCGGCAAAGGGAGGGTTATTTTAATGGCCTTTTCATATAATTGTAGACATTCTATTTTAATATTACTCCAAGACTCAACACACGATCATTTCTTAAAGTTGGTTGTGTGGTGCTTGCCCCCTAGGCAGACTTGTATGAACCACCCCTAACCTGTCGGGTGGGTGGCCATTTTCTTTTTTAAAGAAAAATTGGTCACTGTCTTTTGAAATTATGGTTTCTATAAGGTAGAATAAGAAATGCAAATCCTCACCTTCATTATACCCTTTAAAAAACTCAAGACTTGAAAAATTATAGAAGCTTCTTCTAATCAACACCAGCTTTTCACATGCATAGGAATTAGAACAGTTTTTCCTTGATAGATCCACACTTCATATTATAGCTACCCTTTTGAAATAGGAAGAGAAAACTTAACAGTTTCTAACATAATTCCTGGATAAATATTTGTAGAAATTATCTAACATTTGTTAGAGTGCTTTTATTCATTTCTTTCAAAATCTTATTTATGTCTATTACTTTATTTGAATAAGTGATAAAAATGCCTTTTAGAAATGCCTTAAACTGGTACAGAAACAGAATTAAACATTCAGGTCCACAGATATGTCCAATAAATTAGGCAACCACTTTATCTGCTTGTTTAGAATGTTTCAACATCATTAATCCATAATTTTATGTTTATCTCTTTTAAGATCCACACAGGTTTACAGCATCAAATAATCTGGCCCTGTCAGCCCAGCTGCATTCCTTTGGATGAAAAACTCCTGCCCCAGCTTCTAAAAGAAGCAGGATACGCTACCCACATGGTTGGAAAGTGGCACCTGGGAATGTACCGGAAAGAATGTCTTCCAACACGCCGAGGATTTGATACCTACTTTGGTAATGGAAATGCACATGTTTCTGTAACAAGGCAGACCAACTGCAGCTCTCTCATAAAACAAGTGAAATGACGAGAAACTTGATGGCAGGATGCATCAGTCGGTAGCGCTGCGGGGCCCTCAGGACGCGCTGGGACAGCAGCCGCCTTCCCAGGGTTCTGTTCAGCACACAGGGCCCTTTGAAGAGTCTGCGTCTCCATGTCAGAGGCCGCTGTGACTGAAAGGGGATGCAGACTGAGTTTTTGGAAAAAAGTTTCAGGCAAAACTCAATACAAGAGTATTTCCTTCATAAAAGTTCAGAATATTCTTTTCTCCTCATGAACTGTGTTCAAAGGTTTTGTTTAGTTTTGTTTTTCCTGGAGATAAAAAGATTCTTTTCCATTGGTTCCTTTCTCCATTCTGTGAGATCTGTTTTTGAAATCACTACATTGGGGAAGATAGAGCAAATAAATAAAATGGGGGGTAAATAACAAATGTTAATAGAAGAGATAAGAAGTAATAAATATTTTATGGGTGTGATAGCCCTGTAAAAATAAACGTAAAGCCTATAGTTTGCTTTAAAATATGCTCTCTTTAAACCTATTACAAACCATACTGTAACAACCTGTTTATCTGTTTATCTTGCCAGGGGCTATATATCTTTCTATCAAATTCTTTTCACATTTTGCTTTCTGTCTAGCTAGAATATTCTGTTTTATCTGTCTAGCCACTTAGCTTGCTACCAATTTCCCACTGTCTCTTCATTTATTTACAACCTGCCATATCCAAAAGACAACACACACTGAATGTAAGTTTTTAAGAAATAAATAGAATAAAAAATCAGGGTGACTAGAAAAAGATGGAATAGTTGCATGGCACTTAATTATTTAAAAACAAAACAAACCAGAACAGCTGCATGGCTGTGGGTGGACTTCACACTGAACTCTGAGATTTGAGACTTCTTATGTCCAAAGGGGGAAAAAAAAGCAGTCTATAAGAGTCATATTATTTATAAGTTAAATGGAAACCAGATGTTCAGGAAGAGTAAAGCATTTTCTGGCTCTTAGACCTGAGAGAAATTTCTCCTTTGGGAGAAAGTAAGGTGGACAGCATCCTCAGAAACATCATTTTTGTAACAAAATAGTGGTTGTCTTGTAGATGTTTCTTGAAGCATTGTCTTTTACTCAAGCTAGAGCCAGAGCACCCGAGTCCATTTTGGTTAAAGGGATGTTCGAGGGCCATATCAATGCAATCAGAGCTCACAGCTCTGTAGTGCCTTGTTGGAACCAGGGTTAAGTTCGAGATGCAAGGATCCAGACATGAGACTGTGTCCTGTTCCCATCTCAGTTCTCTAGCAGACATTGCTAATCACCATGCCTTCTTTCTTTCTTCCTCTTAAATATGTATGTATTTATTTGGCTGTTCCTGGTCTTAGTTGTGGCCTGTGGGGTCTTGGTTCCCTGCATAGGGATTGAAGCTGGGTCTCCCTGCATTGGGAGTGCATCTTAACTGCTAGATCCCCAGGGAAGGTCCTCATGTGTTCTTTCTTAGTGAACCTGGGTATATCCTCAGTATCCTTAAACAGCCATTAAAAAATAGGACTCGGATGTAAGACCTCTTTGTCATCTTGGGTATTCTAAAGGAAAAACAGCCTCTACATCCTTTGACAATTTTCACTCAGGCCTTTGCAAAAAAATGGATTGATACCTATATTCTGGCAACTGGAAGAATAATAGATATAAATTGTTTTTATTGAAAAACCATTTATGAGAAAGAAGCCTAACTGGATTTAGGCAAACAGAGTGACACCTCACATCCCTATGGAAGGGAGACTCGCAGACAAGGAGGGCCTGGTGACCGTGAGCTGTTATCACTAGGAAGACTTAGACGTCCTGGTGAAAACCAGTCAGATAATGGTGAGCCTGGCTGCCCATCTCTGAGTACACTAAGAACCACTGAAGTGTACACTGATTTGTATGGTGTGTGAATTATATCTTAATGAGGCTGTTAAATACAGCAGAGATTTTAATTGTTCAGAAAGTAGTTTTTCATTTTTCCCAAAAAAGCATCAGCTGCCATCTTCTTTAGGCTCAGCCCCAAAGGTCAAATTTGTGGATTTGGGGTCTCATCCTAAGATGAGAACAGCTCCATGCGACTGTCCACATGGTTGCATAGGATCAGTTCAGTCCAGTCTGAACAGACCTATTATGTGAATTAAGAGTCCAATTTCTAGAATCCTTTCATCTGTACTAACTTGTTAATATTTACAATTCATACATCTTTTAATCAGATATATCCTTTGCATGTATCTTCCCAAATGATAGAAAACAGTTTATACTTACAAATAACCCGAAGTGATTCCTCAAGGTGTTACCAATAACCAATAGTTATTAATATAGAACACCAGTGTTCTGACCCCTCTAATTACCCATATAAGGGCTGAAATTATTTTCATAGATATATTTATTTTTCTATTACATCAATGCAGTTGCTCAGTCATGTCCGACTCTTTGCAACCCCATGGATGCAGCACGCCAGGCTTCCCTGTCCATCACCAGCTCCCAGAGCTTGCTCAGACTCATGTCCATTGAGTCGGTGATGCCATCCAACCATCTCATCCTCTGTCGTCCCCTTCCCCTCCCGCCTTCAATCTTTCCCAGCATCAAGGTCTTTTCCAATGAGTCAGTTCTTCGAATCAGGTGGCCAAAGTAGTGGAGCTTCAGCTTCAGCATCAGTCCTTCCAGTGAATATTCAGGACTGATTTCCTTTAGGATGGACTGGTTGGATCTCCTTGCAGTCCAAGGGACTCTCAAGAGTCTTTTCTAACACCACAGTTCAAAAACATCATTTCTTCGGCACTCAGCTTTCTTTTTGTTCCTAGTCTCACATCCATACATGACTACTGGAAAAACCATAGCTTTGACTATTCTATTGCATATTAGTTGACAAATATACTGGCTTTCCCTTTCTGTTATACATGTAGGATAAAAGATTACCATTTAAAGAGTTATCTTGAGACCAAGGTATTTGTTATATTCAGGAGTTTGAATTTACTGAACCATGGAAAAGGAAAAAATTATTTTTAATTAATTCATTTGCTATGTAAGGTGTGTAAGGCTTTTAATTGTGATTATAGGAAATATTCAGAGTTGAGGAAAGGGTTAGATCAATTATATCATCTTTAAAGCTTTTTTAAAAAATGTGGACCGTTTTAAAGTCTTTATTGAATTTGTTAGGATATTGCTTCTGTTTTATGGTTTGACTTTTTGGACCTGAGACATGTAGGATCTTAGCTCTCCAACCAGGGATCGAACCTGCACCGCCTGCATTGGAAGGCAAACTCTTAATCACTGGACTGCCAGTTAAGCCTCTCGTCTTTATTTTAATATTAATAAGCAGTGTTTGTCAGGAAATAGCTCAGAGTCCAGCAGTTATTTCTTTTGAATAGCTTTATTGAGGTGTAATTCACATACCATAGGTTCACTCAATAGAAGTGTACAATTCATTGATTTTTAATAAATTCACAGGGTTGTGCCACTGTCATTACATCCAAATGAAGAACATTTCCATCACCCTCCCCCCAAAAGAAAACCCATACCAGTTATCAGTCATGCGCATTTCCCCCAACCCTGAGAGCCCTAGGCAACCACTAACCTACTTTCTGTCTCTATAGATTTGCCTGTTCTGAATGTTTCATAGAAATAGAATCCCACAACATGCAGTGCAACTTATTTTAATATTTTTGGAAAATATGGAACATTTGCAGAAACAAGTAAAGTTGAGAAAACCCATTTTCTTCTGCGTGTAAGTCTAAATTGTGGGATAGATGTCATTTAAATTTGGAACAAAATTGAGATCACTGGAGGTAGAAAAATCTAATTTCAGTGCTGTACATTAGTTTGCTCTTTTGGTTCTGTTCTGTTTAGAGATCCTCCGTTTAGGAAAGTTTGTGTCTCTCACCAGTGGGTGTCAGCATCTGACTAAAGATGTTTCCTCCAAGAGCTCCTTCTATACATAACCTTGAAGCGAGTAGGCCAAGGTCAATATCAATGTTATTTGACTCCTGCATTCATTTACGTGATCACCTCAGAGTAAAAACTTGTAACAAATCACATTAACCACATGCTATTTTAGCCGTTAGATAGCTTTAAAAGATTAAGACGTCATCACCTTTGCTGAATTTAACCTCTGATTTTTAAAACCATATTTACTTGAAATCACTCACTTTGAGAGTTACACAATAGAGCTTACGTTCTAAAGTTTGAAGGATGGATTTTAATTTTTTTACAATAACATTTAATGCCTTATGCTGGCAAATATAGAGATGTTAAAAATGGTGCTCTGATTAGCCTTGTCATTTGATTAGCCTTGTCATGGGTAATCAATTGCATTAGGCAATTAAATGCTGAAGCCTCCATTTGTTTAACAAGTTTTATGCTATGCTGACTACTTCCATCTCCCATTTCCATTGTAGGATATCTTCTAGGTAGTGAAGATTACTACTCCCATGAGCGCTGTGCCTTAATTGATGCTCTGAATGTCACACGATGTGCTCTTGATTTTCGAGATGTGAAGAAGTTGCAACAGGATATAAAAATATGTATTCAACAAACGTATTTACTGAAAGGGCTACAACCCTCATCACCAATCACCCACCAGAGAAGGTAAATCTTGCTTCTTTATTGATTTCAAAATCATGTGAAGATAGCGTCTCTGCTCAGGTGAACATAGGAAGAGGCCCCTGTCTTTTAGGAAACAATCTAGTAAGTTCTAGGTTGGTAAAGAACATGCCTGGAATGCAGGAGACCTGGGTACAATCACCGGGTCGGAAAGATCCTCTGGAAAAGGAAATGGCAAACCACTCCAGTTTTCTTGCCTGGAGAATTCCATGGACAGAGAAGCAGAGCCCGCTACAGTCCATGGGATCGCAAAGAGTTGGACACGACTGTGTAACTAACTTTCACTTTTTTTTTTTTTTTTTCCCACTTTCAAATGTTACAGTACATTAGTATCAGCCTGGGAAGCTTGTTAGAAATTCCTGGAGCTCGCTTCTAAAATTCTGATTCATTAGGTCTGGGGAAAATCTGTTAGTATTTTAAAGAAGCTCTACAAGGGTGATTCTGTTGTAGGTGGTCCCCAGACCACACTTTGAGGAATGCTGTGAGTATAGTGTTTTGGTACCAATAGAGTTTTACTGTTTTAGTGTGTTATGTGCATGAGTTGTAAGTCATTAGTAAGTTGACTTTATTTTTAAAAAGACAGGCTTATGTGCAAAATGAGGTGTTAGTATGGCAAAATTTCTACTAGAGACCCACAAACTTTAGATTCAGGGCAAGTTCCCTACCTTTGTATTTCCCAACCCCCCAAGATTTTCTTGGCTATTCTAGATATTCTGTATCCCCATGTTAGTTTTAGAATGAAGTGGCTAGTTTCTACCAAGAAAAAAGAGGGGTCTGCTTGGGTTTGGATCTCATTGAATCAGTAGGCCAACTTGAGGATAACAGACATCTTAACAATATTGAGTCTTCTAATCTATAAGCATGGTACACGAATGAGCCTGTTTTTCACATTGACCGTACTGAAGCTATTTGATATGTCATGTGCTTAAATCTTTTGAGGTACTTACTGGGAAAAAGAGAAATGAGTCTGACTAGCCTTAACATTTTTTTCTTTTTGTTAAACTAAAGTTAACCTCTTGAGGTGAAGTTTAAGCTGAATTCTCTAGATTTAGCTTATAAATGCCTTTAAAACTGGGTCAGATGCTTGTGTTGTCAGATGTTAGGCTCAAAATATGGCTTCATTAAGAACTGTATTAACATGCCCTCAAAATTAGAACTTCACGCAGTAGATTACAAAATGTGTAGTGTTCCCTGGTTTTTCTAATTGCCGCCACTCTGCCTCTTTGGCAGTTACTGAAGGTTCTCAGCATGGATCGCAGTGTATCTGCCCGTTCAGGCTTGGTGCCTGGCTGCAGACTCCCTTTTCAGCCTTGTTTTCTTCCTGGCTGTCTTCGTCTCCTCTAACTCAATACTGAGTATCTTTCCTGATATCTGTCCTCAGCCTTGCCCCACTTTTGAGTTTTTTTTGTTATTCTTTCACGCTGACCACTTGGCGTGGCCATGCTTCCTGTGGATGGTGGAAGAAATCGGAACATTCTCTCAAACATGTAGACATATACATGTTTAAACTCTAGGTCTGTACCAATATTCAGATAGTTGGAAAGATAACCGCTAGATAATTGGCTTCAGTTCTCAATTTTCTTCGGTATGCTTGGCATGTTATATATACAGTTGAAGACTGAAAGGATGAGCTAAAGTCTTGAGGGAACTATGGTCCTTGTCTTGTCGTTTGAGGTGGGGCATTATTTTACAGATAAGCCAACTGGCTTCGAGAAGTGAGGGAACTTGTTCAAGGTCACAGAGTTAGAACTTAAAACCGTGGTGTTTAACTCGAGAGCTCAGAGCACTGACAACCCTCCGAGGTTCACAGTTCAGATTCCAGACCAGAGGTGACGAGCCCCAGTGTGATTCAGCCTGATGGTTCCAACATACAGTGCATTAACAGTGTGCTGGGATCCTCTGCAAGGCTTGGAAGAAGTACCACAGTTCCAAAACTGATTTACTGGTCTGGGATGGGAGCCTATCAGTTACTTACTTACCCTCCACCCCCAGCTCCCATCAGTGGTTCTGCCATGACGTCACTGTTGATTGCCCTCAAGCACAGAGGGGCAGGCAGAAGCCAGCTGCCCTCTACAGGTTCACAGTATGTCACTACTTTAATGATGTAACAACTACAATCTGCCTACAGTAAAAATTAGTTCCCATGAAGGAACAATAGAGTGTTCCCTCCCAGTGCCCGTAACAGTAAGCAGACAGGAGGAAGCACCTGGGCTGAAAGTGTTCCTGGTGGGTGGGCTGTCTTAACTGGTACCGTGGGCAAAGGCGCAGGAGCAGAGGGAAACTAGAGGTGCTGAGCGCTTAAGAGCCATGCAAACTAGTGTGAGGAGTCTGGGGCTGCTCATGGTAGCATTATGGAAATTGCCAGGTGAGAGGAGGTCCTTTCCCTACAATGACTGAAATATTCCGAAGCAGTATCCAGCCTTTTTGGGATCCTCGTAGTCAAGTGTGAAGCGCAGAAACAAAGGAATGAAATAATCAATAGCTGAGTAGTAGCCCCCGAAAGTTTAAGACATAAAATGCAGGTGTTTACGTTTTCCACTCTCAATAAAAGGATGCAGCCCACCAGTTCCAGGATTTTCATCGTTTTATTCCAACATTGAATCTAATCCTGTGCTAATTTCTCTGTGCTGTCTATAGACTGCAACATGGACAACTTGCTCCAAGATGGAAATCGTTAAAGAAATACAAAGTGTCCACAAGCTGACTTAAAAATGTGTCTATTTTAAAGAGCCCTTGAGGGGAAAAGAGCATCTGGAGCTGTTTTATAACAGAAACATGGTGTTGGAATCAGTGAGAAATTGCTAATAACCATTGCATAGTGCTGGGAGGGAATGTCATTTTTTTTCCCCCTGCAGGATAATTCCCTTAGTACTAACACTACAACGTGAAAGCAACACATTCACAAAATATCATTTTGTTAAAAATAGCCCCCCAAACTTTGCAGAATAAAAATAAAGTTTTCTCACACACCTCATCTACTAGCAGTGTCTTAAAGCAAATGTGAATTTCTAGTGGTAGACACTCACTTTTTCCTGCCACAGTTTGGGAGGAAATGTCTTAATTTGAAAGTCAAAGAATAACACTTTAAAAACGTATCATATGCTTTTTAAAAAGTGATACTTTAAATTAGAAAAATATACTAAAGAAATGAAAATAAGGCTTTCTTCCTCACTGAAATTAGCATAATGAGAAAGAGAAATGAATCCTTAGCACCATTTTAATATGCTAATAACTTTAGGCAATAATGTCATACAGTTCCTTAATACCTAAACATTGGGTGATGATTCACATTTAGGATACCAATTTATAGACCTAAGAAACCCAAAAAGGGTACAGATTCTTTACCACTGCGCCACCAGGGGAGCCCATGCAACATTGGATGGAAATACTCTAAACTGTGGTCCTTTGGGCCTCTCCTCATTAAATGGGCTACACTGTTTATCATTCTGCCTCCTCTGATGACCCAGAGACACAGTGATGCGTGCAAGGCTGTTTGCCCAACACACTAATGGTCCTGGATCACTGCTGATGAAATGGGATAAAGACAGCTTCTTTTGTTGAAGGACCACCTTTATCTTTACTCATTAGTTAAGAAGATCTAGCTGACAAGTGTGTGTGTGTGTGTGTGTGTGTGTGTGTGTATGCGTGCATGTTCAGTCGCCCAATCGTATCCTACTCTTTGTAACCCCATGGACTGTAACCCACCAGGCTCCTCTGTCCATGGAATTTTCCAGGCAAGAACACTGGAATGGGTTGCCATTTCCTACTCCAGGGGATCTTGGATGAGGGATCAAACCCTCATCTCTTGCATCTCCCGAATAGGCAGGCAGGCAGGTTCTTTACCACTGCGCCACCTGGGAAGTGCAGCTAGTAGGTAATGGGGGCTTTGCAGGGCCTATAACAGTCACGGGCCAAGGCAGACCGCATCTGCCAGGGGTTGTTTTCACTTTTTTGTCTCGGGTTTGTCTCTTCTGTTTGACTAACAGGAGCCTGACCACTGGAAAAATGGGGAAATAGTTGTAGTTTCATCATTTGAATCCCTCAAGAGCACTGGCCTTGTCTTTAGCCACTAAGGAATAATTATGGGAAAGATTTTTAGGTAATTTTTTGCTACATTTAACCAAGTGAGTAGAATGATTTCCATTCTAGCTGTTTATAAGACCCTTGAATGGTAGTCCCAGAATCATTGTTTTTTTCCCTGGTGTGGTTGTGAGAACTTTCTTCCACCAGCCTCCCCAGCTGTCACCGCCAGGGATCACTTTCTGGTTGGAAATGACCTGCCCTCCTTCCCCTTTCTCTCCTTCACCATGGGTACTGCCACATTGACCATAATGATGTGGGCAAGCATGTTTTCTCCTAAAACACTGGGCTCCCTCCATAGTTTTTCTACCCATGGCCACTGCAGAGAATCCAGATCAGAGTCACAAACAAGGGCCAGGCTGCTACCCTAAGAAAGTGAAGCGCATGGAGAGACTGGAGGGTTGGAGAGTCCTTGGGGATGGGATCTCTGTTCCTCCTACTCCAGCTATTTGTTGTCAGAAGGAGTGTGGGCCTGGAGTTATCAGAGGTTCTGATTTTTCAAGGGGAAAAAAACAACAACAACAGGTTTTTAGTGTGACATTTCCTGGCTTTTAAAACTTGATGTGGGTTGCAAATTGTGGCCTTCCAGTTTTCAGTCCTCCCCCATCCAGACCTTGGCTGGTGGCACGGGCTTGGTCTTGTGCTGAAGACTCAGACCCTGACTGTACTGCCAAGTCACAGGGTTCCCTGCTCATTCTTTCCTCTCCAGACATCTTATCCCAGGGTCCTTCCTCCCCAGCTGGGCAGAGCATCTGCTGGGATGCCCTTCACCGTGGTCTGGAGGAGCACGGCGTTTGGGTGGGACTTGTGGCTGGATGAGAATGCGTATGTTGAGGGGCAGTAGAGGCAGAGCTAAAGCCGTGTCAAAGCTGTCAGTGTTGCCTTCTGAGGGCTGGAATTTGGAATGTCTTCGCCTGGAATATTGTACAAATGAAGCCTAGGGTCTCCTTATCATGGTTGTCATTCCATCACCTGCCTCTTATTGAATAGTCACTTTGAACATTTTGATTTGGGGGAAAAGGTATTTCTAAGTTCAAGAGGTGAACTGAAAATACTCTCTTGGGTGTCTATTTGAGTTCTATATATGTATACCTATTACTGTATCACAAGGATGTATAATATATAATCTGAAACTTTTTTCAACAGTTGCCGCTGCTGCTGCTAAGTCGCTTCAGTCGTGTCCGACTCTGTGCGACCCCACAGATGGCAGCCCACCAGGCTCCGCCGTCCCTGGGATTCTCCAGGCAAGAACACTGGAGTGGGTTGCCATTTTCAACAGTAATGAATGAAATATGAGCCAACCTTCCAGTCTGTGTTCTAATGTTCCCCCATTCTTTATGAAGTATATCAACAGAATCATGTTTTTTTTTTCTTGGGTTGAACCAGTTGTCTCTTTGAGAGTTTTCAAGTCATTAAAGAATTCTATAGGAGCACAGTGAAAAGAGTACCTTCAGAAAGACTCATTAAAAGGAAGAGGCTAAACCTAGAATACCACTAATGTTAAATTCTGTAAATTGATGTCAGAGGTAAAATAGAATCAGTGCATCACCCCCCTCAGTTTCCAGAAGTTAAATTGGTCTTATGATTCACTTGTTTTCTTATGAAAATATAGACAATGCTTAAACCTCTCCTAAAAGTTGGTCACTTATTTTTCAGCTAAAGCAGAAAGCTAACCCATCTATTGGGACATATCCACACAGTAATTTAGGAGTTTCCAATAGGAAATTGCTTTGCAATTAACATGAATTTGTGCAAGCCATAAAGCTTGTCTAAGCCTCAGTTAGCTTACCTGTAAAATGGTTGTAACAAGGTGATTTTTGAGTATTACATGAGACAGAATTTTTGGTATTATTATTTCCATTTGTTTCAATCAGAGCTTTCTAGGCCATTTTAGATCTCAAGCTTTTTCATAAAATACACCCATTTAAAATACACAATTCAAAATAAACTCACAGTTGTGCAACCATTACCACAATCTAAGTTTTGAACATTTTCACTGCTCCTGGAAGAAGTCTTGTACCTGTCAGCCATCACTCATCACTCCTCTCCCTCAGAAATCCAGACAGCTTCAGGCAACCACTAATCTATTTTCTATCTCCATAGATTTGCCTGTTCTGGACATTTTATATGAATGAAACCATATAAATGTGATCTCTGTGACTGGTTCCCTTCACTTAATGTTTTCAAGAGACACCTATGTTATAGGACGTGTTGCTGCTTCATTCCTTTTATGCCTGCATCATATTCCTTTCATTGCTATATATTGCTGGAAGTAGACCACATCTTGTTAATCCACTCATCAGTTGGTAGACACTTTGCCTCCACTTTTGGCCTATTATGAATAATGCCACTGTGACCATTCATGCACAAGTTTTCATGTAGATATATGCTTTTGTTTCTCTAGGGAAATTGCTAGCTCATATGGTAACTCTATGTTTAACAACCTCAGGAACTGCCAAGTTGTTTTTCAAACTGGCTATACCATTTTACATTCCCATCAGCGGTGAATAAGAGTTTTAATTTTTCTGCATCCTCACTCACACTTCTTATTCCCCAGTTTTGAAATTAAAACCATCCTAGTGAGTATAAGAAATGGCAACCCACTCCAGTATTCTTGCCTGGAGAATTGGACAGAGGAGCGTGGTGGGCTAGAGCCTGTGGGGTCACAAGAGTCGGACATGACTGAGTGACTAGCTTGTTTTCTTTTCTTCAGTGGATATGAAATAGTATGTCACTGTGGGTTTTTTTTTAATTTCCCTGATGACTAATGACGTTGAGCATCTTTTCATGTGCTTATTGGCTGTTTGTATGTCGTCTTTGGAGAAATATTTATTCAAATTCTTTGCCCATTTTTGTAATTAAGTTCTATTATCCAGTTGTAAGAATTCTTAATATGTTCTGGATACATATCCCTGATCAGATATATGATGTACAGATATTTTCAACTCAGTTTGTAGGTTGTCTAATATTACTTTTATTAACCAAAGAATCTGGACTTCTCTCTGTATATTTCATGCTTCCAAGCCCACCTAACTGATTTGTGCAAATTCTCTTTCCAGCCTCTGTTTCTCTACCTTGCTCTCCAGTCTGTCCACGAGCCCCTTCAGGTCCCCGAGGAATACCTGAAGCCCTATGACTTTATCCAAGATAAGAATAGGCACTACTATGCAGGAATGGCGTCCCTTATGGATGAAGCAGTGGGAAATGTCACCGCAGCCTTAGAAAGCCGCGGGCTCTGGAACAACACGGTGTTCATCTTCTCCACAGGTAAGTCTGTCAATAGGAAAATCATCTCTTGGCAAAGCTTAGGACGTGGTATTCGATAAATGGAATGAAGATAAATTGGAACGTTTAGCAGTTCCTTATTAAAATAAATGCTACCTGCAAGATTGGAGACATGGTAATAATGGATAGAAAAATGTGTCTAAGGAAAAAAAGAATTATGAGCCTTCTTCCCTCTCCCTTCAGATATCAAACTGTTCTTAGAGTTTACTTGCAAACAAGTTCTCAGTAACTGGGTAAGTGTGAGTAGATATCCTTCCTATACAGGGCAGCTGGGCAGTGAGTCCCTGGAGTGACTTGTTCCCAGCAGTCTCTATGGACCAGGCATCCTTTATGAAGAGGACTTCCGCTGGCTCAGGGGTCTCTATGTCAGTGCCAAGACAGATTGTGACATTATTAAGATTTATGACATTATGAAAACACTTAAATGGAGCTATTTAAATTTGGGCTAAAGTCTCTAAGTATAGATTTTTTATATTAAAATTTTCTGACAGTAAAGTTATACATGTTGACTACAGAAAAAATGAAATGGAGAAAGAAAATTTTTGAAAATAGTTTTAATTATGGCAAGGTCATTCTGATTTCTCATCTGTTAAGTATGTTTTTCCCCTCTTCTCATTAGACCCCTTGTTCAGTTGCTCAGTTGTGTCTGATTGTTTGCGACCCCATGGACTGCAGTGCTCTAGCCTTCTCTATCTTCTATTTCTTCCTGAGTTTGCTCACATTCATGTCCATTGAGTCAAGGATGCTATCAAACCATCTCATCCTCTGTCACCTCCTTCTCCTTTTGACTTCCATCTTTCCCAGCAAAAGGGTCTTTTCCAATGGGTCAGTTCTTCACTGCTGCTGCTAAGTCACTTCAGTCGTGTCCGACTCTGTGTGACCCCATAAACGGCAGCCCACCAGCCTCCGCCGTCCCTGGGATTCTCCAGGCAAGAACACTGGAGTAGGTTGCCATTTCCTACTCCAGCAGCTCTTCACATTGGTGGCCAAAGTATTGGAGCTTCAGCTTCAGCATCAGTCCTTCCAATGAATATTCAGGGTTGATTTCCTTTAGGATTGACTGGTTTGATTTCCTTGCAGTCCAAGGGACTCTCAAGAGTCTTCTCCAACACCACAGTTCAAAAGCATCAATTCATTGGCACTTTGTGGTCCAACTCTTGCATCCATATATGACTACTGAAAAAACTACAGCTTTGATTATATGGACCTTTTGTCAGCAAAGTGATGTCTCTGCTTTTTAATATGCTGTGTAGGTTTGTGACAGCTTTTCTTCCAAGGAGCAAGTGTCTTTTAACTTCATGGCTGCAGTCACCATCTGCAGTGATTTTGGAACCCAAGAAAATAAAATCTGCCACAGATTCCATCTTTTCCCCCATCTACTTGCCATGAAGTGGTGGGACCAGATCCCATGATCTTAGTTTTTTGAATGCTGAGTTTTAAGCCGGCTTTTTCACTCTCCTCTTTCACCCTCATCAAGAGGATCCTTAGTTCTTCTTCACCTTCTGCCATTAGAGTGTATCATCTGCATATCTGAGGTTGTTTATATTTCTCCTGGCAATCTTGATTCCAGCTTGTGCTTCATCCAGCCTGGCATTTCACATTATTTACTCTGTATATAAGTTAAATAAGCAGGGTGACAATATACAATCTTGTTGTACTCCTTTCCTAGTTTTGAACCAGTCATTTATTCCGTATCTGGTTCTAACTGTTGCTTCTTGACCTGATACACATTTCTGAGGAGACAGGTAAGGTGGTCTGGAATACCCGTCTATTTAAGAATTTTCCAGTGTGTTGTGTTCCACACAGTCAAAGACTTCAGTATAGTCAATGAAGCAGATGTTTTTTCTGGAATTCCTTTGCTTTCTCCATGATCCAACGGATGTTGGCAATTTGATCTCTGGTTCTTCTGCCTTTTGTAAATCCAGTTTGCACATTTGGAAGTCCTCAGTTCACATCCTGCTGAAGCCTAGCTTGAAGGACTTTGAGCATTACCTTACTAGCACATGAAATGAGCACAATTGTACAATAGTTTGAACATTCTTTGGCATTGCACTTCTTTGAGATTGGAATGGAAAATGACCTTTTCCAGTCCTATGGCCACTGCTGAATTTTCCAAATTTGCTGGCATATTGAGTGCAGCACTTTAACAGCATTATCTTTTAGGATTTTAAATAGCTCAGCTGGAATTCTATTATCTTTGTTTGTAGTGATGCTTCCTAAGGCCCACTTGACCTCACACTCCAGGATGTCTGGCGTTAGGTGAATGACCACACCATTATGGTTATCCAGGTCATTAAGGCCTTTTTTGTATGATTCTTCTATTTATTCTTGCCATTTCTTAATCTCTTCTGCTTCCATTAGATCCTTACTGTTTCTGTCCTTTGTCATGCCTGTCCTTGCATTAAATGTTCCCTTAATATCTTGTTTTCTTGAAGAGGTCTCTAGTCCTTCCAATTCTATTGTTTTCCTCTTTTTTTTTTTTAACATAGTTCATTTAAGAACTATCATCTATCCTTACTATTCTCTGAAACTCTGCATTCAATTGGGTATGTCTTTCCCTTCCTCCTTTGCCTTTTGCTTTTCTTCTTTCCTCAGCTATTTGTAAAGCCTCCTCAGACCACCACTTGGCCTTCTTGAGTTTCTTTTTCTTTGGAATGGTTTTGGTCACTGCCTCTTGTACAATTTTATGAACCTCCATCCATAGTTCTTCAGCCACTCTGTCTTTCAGATCTAATCCATTGAATCATTCATCACCTCCACTGTATAATCATAAAGGATTTGATTTAGGTCATAAAGAATCCTTCTGCAATGCAGGAGACCCTTGTTTGATTCCTGGGTTGGGAAGATCTGCTGTAGAAGGGGTAGGCTACCCACTCCAATATTCTGGCCTGGAGAATTCCATGGACTGTATAGTCTATGGGGTTGCAATGAGTTGGACATGACCAAGTGACTTTCACTTCACACCTGAATGGACTAGTGGTTTTCCCTACTTTGTTCAATTAAACCTGAATTTTGCAGTAAGGAGCTCATGATCTGAACCACAGTCAGATCTGGGTCTTATTTTTACTGACTATAGAGCTTCTTCATCTTTGGTTTTCTATGTTCTGGAACACTTTACAGATTGTTTGAAAGATCCTTCTGGTCCCTGGGAGCTTTTTAGAAGGCTTAGAAAAATGATCTCCATAGTTTACATTTTTGCTTAATTATATCTAGGGGGAGTGGGTCTTTAAAATAGTTTAAAATTAATTTTGCCTGAAATACAGTGAGCCCTTTGATCTGAATGCTGAGATTATTTTTCACTTCAGGAAGTCTTCCTTGTTCCTATTTTAGCTTATTGCTTTTGTTCTGCTTGATTTGTTTCTCAAAAATGTCTTTAATTAGTGAGTTGAATTACTGACTCAGCTTTTCTTTCCTCAGCCTTAGTTTTTCATCCTTTTTCTTGGTCTTCTGGAGCTCTTCTGCATTACCAGTTCGACATTTCTGCAGTTTAAATTCTACTGTTTAATATCTTCAGTGGAGATTATTATTAATTGTGCTTTTAGTATCTTTGCAATCCTTTCTTTGCCTCATTCAGTTCTTTTTCCTTCTAAGCTTGTTAGTAATAATAATGACTGCTGTTTATTAAATATTTACTGCATGCCCAGGCTGTCCTAGTGTTTCGCCTGTACTTTCTCGTTGTTGCTCATTAAAGCTCAAAGCAGCCTTGTGAAATAAGTTTCTTTATTCCTATTTTATAAATGAAGAAACCAAAAGTTAGACTTATTTAATGATTTGCCCAAGACTAATGCTATGGTCTGAATGTTTGTATTCACCTCAAATTCATGTACGATGGTGTTGGAAGGTGGGGCCTTTGGGAGGTAATTAGGTCATGAAGGAACCACCTCATGCATGGATTAGTGTTTTCTTAAAGGAGGCACCAGAGAGATCAGTAGCGCCTTCCTCCACCTGAGGACGCAGTGAGATGGTGTTGACTCTGGACAAAAGGAGTCTCACCAGAACGTGACTCTCCTGGCGCCTTGACCTTGGACTTCCCAGGTTCCAGAACTGTGAGAAATACATTTCTGTTTTCTTTTAAGCCACCAGGTCTGTGGTATTTTGTTTGCACCCAGATGGGCTAAGAGCCACACATCTTACAAATGGAAGAGAAGAATTCAAAACCAGATCAACTTGAGGCCACTACGTGTTAAATGTAATCAGCTGTGCTTTTCCATGTCATCATTTCCCTTCTGTCTCATCCTCTTGTCCCTGATTTCTACTTTTTAGCTTTCTACACTTCTATTCATAGAACCCATGCTTTTCCTGAATCTTTCTCAATAGAGCTTTTCTAAAACCTTCATTTCCATAGTATATGATTACCAGCTATATACTCTTCCGAGTATAAGCATCAGAGGCTCTAGAGTACATGGCTGTCTCTTGGGCCTCCGGTCATTGTCCCCTGATTAATTCCTTCTCAGTTCTGTAGCTTGAGGTCAAGTTGCTGCATGCAACTCACTCTATTTATTTCCAGTGGCCTTCAGGCACTGGGGGATTCCCTTCTGGCTCAGCTGGTAAAGAATCTGCATGCAATGCGGGAGACCCTGGTTCGATCCCTGGGTTGGGAAGATCCCCTGGAGAAGGGAAAGGCTACCCACGCCTGTATTCTGGCCTGGAGAATTCCATGGACCGTATAGTCCATGGGGTCATAAAGAGCCGGACATGGCTGAGTGAGTTTCACTTTTTCAGGCATTGAGTCTTCTACATGACTCTTGTGAACCTGATGGACTTAACTGGTATTTTTTTCTCCTTGGGCGCCTGGTTCTTCAGCACCACCACCAGACTCTTCCTGTCTCTATACCTTCAGGGCTTTAAGTAGAGGGGCATTTGCCCGGGTAGTGTGCCCCGCTGCCAGGCCCTTTCTTCTGCCCACTGTTCTAGGGAGCTGTGATCTCTAACTGCAGATAGAAAGTTGAGGAGGTAGTAATTCTCTGGTCATGTCCAAAATTAGCACCGTCCCCTCCCCTCCTGGGCTGCCTTTGTCCCTCTTTTCAGATAGGTAGGTGGCTCTGCGTCATGAGGCAAACAGGGTAGACCAGCCCTTGTTTCTTCATTCCAGCTGCACAGCTTGTGGAAATTTCTCCAGGGTTTTCTCTGGCATTTGAATAGATTGTCAGACCTGGTTCCTTACCTTGTAATGAGTTTTCATTGTCTTCTAACTCATGACAATGTGATGGTGTTCATCTTATTCTGTGTCTGTGTCACTCAGTCACCCAGTCGTGTCCAACTCTTTGCAACCCCACGGACTGCAGCACCCCAGGCTTCCCTGTCCATCACCATCTCCCGCAGTTTGCCCACGTTCATGTCTGTTGCGCCGGTGATGTCCAGCCATCTCATTCTCTGATGCCCTCTTCTCCTTCTGCCCTCAGTCTTTCCTGGATCTATTTATGTTAGCAGAATATTGGTTAAGAGAAGCAGCACCAGAAGCGACTATTTTAACTTGTGCCCCTGTTACCAGAGTTGAGCTTTATAGTTATTAAACTCCAGGAATCTTCACACAAGTCTAATCCTGAGTAACATGAGCTAAAATTAGAACTTACTCTGGAGCAACTAGATCATAAATTAAAAGTAGGAAAACTAATTCTAAAACCTTGAAAGCAACAATTGATCACAACATCTTTCTGCAGCTATTGTATATTTATATTAACTCACATCAGAATAACCATTTCCACTTATATTTAGAGAGAGTTTGACTATAAGGACAAACCTAATTTGCAGTTCCTCCTCTGGAGACTTCTCTGTGTTTATTGACAATTTCTTTGCCCGAAGTGGAATTTATAATGTGATTAAAACCCAAGGAAACAAGGCCTGAATCTGGCTGGGTATAGAGCAGTGATTCATTTTTTCCAGTTTTCTCACTTTACTTGACTTGGCACTGCTCTTCTTTCCAAGCATAAAAATGCTGGGTATGCTCAAACAAATAACTGTTGAATCCGATAGTATTGAAAACCCTGACATACACTAGCTTCTTCGTATCACATGTTATTTAGTGAAAGTGAGAGACAAAGGCATGTTTCCTTTTTAGGTCTACATGTTTAAGGACGCTTTTCAAAATCTTTCTTTATAGTCTGGAGGAGGCCTCCGAGGCTCCCTCATTCCTCGTTGTCATCATCTGAGCACTTAAGGTGCAGTATGCCGTCTGGGGACCACTTGCCCCCTTGGAGTGTTCATTAAAAATGTAGTTACTCAGGTGATGGCTGCCAAACACTATGAATGTGCTAAATGTCACTGATTCAACACACTAAAGTGGTTAATTTTATGTTATGTGAATTTCACCTCTGTTTTTTAAAAAGTAGTTTCTTAGACTCTAGTACAGATTCTAAATCTGGGCCCAGGAATCTCCATTTTTAACAGTAATACAGGTAATTCTTCTTATAGAGAAATTTAAGAACTTTTAATCTAAAGGAACTTATACAAACCCTGGGAATTTAACTAATGAAGAATATATATGTATGTAGTATATGTGTACACATATATATTTATAGGAATATAGATAAATACAGTAATATATATATATATTTGCCAGAAACCAACTGGGTTTGAAGTTCAACCTCCCCTAGGTGTTTTCATTTCAGGTAAATGCACCCATTTCTAGAAACAGACTCTTGAAAAAAGTAAGAAAAATTTAAATGTAATTTTACTGCATATAAATTACAACCTTGATAGATTAATGACACTCTTTTTACAATGTGTGATTATTAGTGAGTGGCATTAACAAAAATTGCTTATCTCATTACAAACATAATATTCTGTTCTTTTTATACAAGGATGACCCTTCTAATCCCTCTTTGATAGAATATGTCAGAGTTCAAGTCCCAGTTTTCCTGCCAATTAGTTGTGTAGACTCTGGCCTCAGTTTCATTGTCTATTAAATTCTGATTGGCTGATCACTCACGTATTCACCTGGTCTGTCACTGCAGATAGAAAGAAGAATAAGATACGGTTCCAGCCCTTAGGACTCTTGCACTGTAGTGAAGCAGGCAAGCGCGTGTCCTCTTGCAATGCAGTGGAAGAGTGCCCAGAGACCTCACCAGAGCCTAGGGATCTGGGGGGCATTCTGAGATGGAAAGGCTCGCTATGAGTTGGCCAGGGAAGCAGTGTGCAGGCGAAGAAGAGACTGGGCGGCCGAGAGAGAGGACTGTGGCCAAGGGCAGAGAGGAGAGAGCTGGCTGTCAGAGGTCCGGTGGGGCTGGAGCCTCGCGTGCAAGGCAGGACGGCGAGACGTGAGGACAGGGAGTGTGACCTGCAAGTCGGCTCTGAAGAGACCTGCGTACCTGCAGGGGGATCCCAAAGGCAGCGAAGGCCTGGGGGCATTGAAAGGTCTGAAACAGGATCAGATTTTCACCTTGGGATCGGGGTGGGGGATGGTTGGAGACCAGCAAAACTTTGGGGAGATTATGGCAGGGGCTAGAAGGAGGAGGAGGGGCTGAATACAGGCAGAGGGAAAATGGATGGAGAGGAAAGGAGAGAGTCAAGAAATGCACTGAGAGCTTGAACCCGTTGACTCCTGATACTAGGAAAGTTGATGATTGTGTCGAGCTGCGTTTTCAGAGCTTTTGTCAGTGCTGGTGACAGCCTTCCATGGAGCCACCCCCCTTGAACAGGCAATGGGATGCGTCTGCAGAGACCTGGAGAGAGTGCAGCCTGCAGCCAGAGCACCCGTGTGGTCCCTGGAGCTGTGGACCCACAGTCCATTTGAGACTGGGGCGAGGGGGTCAGCCACAGTATCTGAAAGTGTGCAGTAATGGTTCAGGTTGTCATAGTTACTTGAAGGTGAAGTCAGTTTTGAAGGCCAGGCATCTGTATTGCTCAGAGCAGCCTGCACAGTGGAGAAATGTCCTGACCTGGACACTGGCAACCCCAGCATCGAGGAGCCCTGCCCACATCCTTTCATTGCACATGTCTGCCTGAACAGGGTAACTTATTCCCAAACCTAAACTTTCAACATTTATTATCTGATCTTTCACAAAATTACGTGTGATTTAATGTCTTAAATAGAGCACTAAAGATTCGTAACTAATTTCCCTAGATCTTATGTCCTTTTCTCCCTCGTATGTTGAATTCCCTTCAAAACTGGTCCCCACAAATGGAGAACTCCTTCAGTTTAAATGTGCTTAAGCAGTTGGCAGACTTGTGAATAATATAGAAATTTAGTGCCAGGAACAAAGTAATCTGATGCTGGCAAATCATTCTCACTCGGTTCTTCACACTCTTAACTACATTCCTGACAAAGCTAAGGAAAACCTGTTAAGTGAATAAGTGACATTGTGGATCCGCACCGACTTTCTCTTTGCAAATGCTTTCAACACAAGTACCGTAGAGGGAGATGACAACACATAGCTCAAAACTCTGAGACAAGAACCATTTTATCCCTCACCAGAGGTCATGAACTCACTTCACCTCTTGAGAATTGTCACATTAATGTTCATGCTAAAAGCATGTTGGGACACTTTAGGATTTTCTTAGTAATAGGTAGTAATGCATACAAATTTGTCCATTATTTTACTGAGCAAAGATAATAGTCAATACATTTCAAAGGCCCCAAGAATGTCTGACCTTTGTAAGACAATGCAAACCACTGAATCTGTGATGAACCACGGAATCACAAGCCCAGAGTCTAAGGCAAAGATGCTTCTTAATCCCTATGTTTATCAGATCTTTGATGTTTTATCATAATTCAGCTTATATACTATAATATCGTGTTATTGATATTATGAATTTCTTAGCATGAGAAACATAATCTTTACCTTCACACTTCTCTGAGAAGTGGCCATTCCCTGAGTTTATAATTAATGGAAAATATGATTTGAAATAAGCATATTTATTGACTAAATTGCAAGCTTTCAATGTGTTTGGGTTTACTTTTGCCTCTTGTTTTGCACTCCATTTTAAAGATCACATTTAAAATGGACCCATTTTTTATACTGTACATTTCTCACAAAGTTCATTAAAAGCCAAAGTCCCTGTGGAGGTGAGGGGAGTATTGGGTTGGATAGGCTGTGCTGGGCGATGAAGCAAGGCAACAAGAGAGTCTGCATACAAAGAACCATGTGGGAGCCACACCCACAGTAGGGCGGAGGGGCAGAAATAAAGTCGGCTAGTCCCAGTTACAGATGCAAATAGGCAACCAGAGGGTGAAAGAAGGGACTAAACGGCCTAGGAATTACTGAAACAGCAGAAAATAGAGTGCATTTCAGGTGTTTGGCATCTGGATTGTTTAAAAATCAGTCTTTAATTATAGATTGAAGATAAAAATTCAGATTTCAAAGGAGGAACCAGTATTTTCCATTGACAGACAAAAGACGTGCATTGTTTATCTTCCAGCGTGTAATGGGGGTTGACTCTGTAGTAGTTGTTTTAAGAAAACACAAAAAAATGAGAGTGGCTAAATTTTAGCTACTGAAGAATCCAGTCTAGTTCTTCCCCGTTTTCACCCCCATGCGGGGTTCACCTCGAGGCAGTGGTAACTGCTATGCATGTGTGTGGAACATATTGAAACAAGGCATTTGCTCCAGAACTAGGGCCTTTCGGGCTAGCGTTGCCAGTGTTCTGTCCCAGATTCCTCTCTTTGTGTCAAGGCAGTAATTGCTGTGTGGTTTTCCTTAGGCAGCAGAGGAGAGGCTGTGTCTCCTCCCTGCCCAGGAGTTTAAGGAGACGTGCTCTTCCAAGGAGGCCCTGGGAACCAAGGCTGAAGCTCTTTGCGGGAGATAGCCCTGCTGTGCTGGGCCTCAGACAGGCTGCTCATCCTTTGCTTTCAGAAGCATGAGATTTCCCCTCACCAGGCCTAAAAGCAATAATAATAATATATTTGAAAAAATCCCCACCGCTTCTCTTGCTGACTTTGGCAGTTAGATCCTAAGCATCAAAAAATGTTGTACCCAGAAATCTGCCTTCCAGGCTTGTTCCCTTCTTACAGAACAATCCTTAGCCTCGTGGGGGCTCTTTTTTTATGTTTTCTTAATGAGAAGATATGTCAGAGATTATTGGCACCACGGGTTTGTTCCTTTCTGGCGGTTTTCACCCTTAACCAACTGTGCTTTCTAAGATCTCTTTCCTATTTTCCTTTCGCAGTATGGGACTCATCTAATCAACCTCTCCTAGGATGGCTGCTCCAAGTACACACTGATTTTTTTTTCCTTTATCATTTCTACTCCTGAACACTTTCTTATTTGTGCAGAGTTTAAAAAAAAAAAGGAAAAGAGCTTTAAAAAACTTAAACATCAGAAATGACACTCACTGCTGTGGAGACTACCAACAAAACCTAAAGCTACATCTGTTTTCAAAACAGCCTGTGATCTGGTGCCACGCTGACGCACACACATCAGTCAACGGTGCAGAAGTAGTTGGGGAGGGGAGACCGGAGTGCTGTGTTTGGACTGAGGATGCTGGCTTTATGGTGCTGCTTCGGCATCCTACTTTGGTGTCATGTTTGGTTGTTAGAAGGTCCATCTCAAGTCCAGAGGTAATAGGGCAGGCTGAATGGTGGAGTCTGTGGGAAATCCGGTCCCCCCAAGCGCCCTGTGTGCAGCACGTGAGACCTCACCTCTGCGAGTCCCTGAAGGGAGCGGTTTGATTTGTGTCTGTGGTGGGTGGCGATCATCAGACTGTCACCACGTAAGGTCACCTGAACAGGTGTCTCATCATCTTCTTCCTGAAACAAGAATCAGTCAGTTGATACGCATGACTCTCAGTTTTATTTAGGACAATATGTTGATCCCGAGGAGAGCAGAAGCTAAAGATGAGAGGCATAAAGTTCATATTCCCTTGGGGGCAAGGTGGGCTTCCCTGGTGGCTCAGCTGGTAAAGAATCTGCCCACAATGTGGGAGACCTGGGTTCGATCCCTAGATTGGGAAGATTCCCTGGAGAAAGGAATGGCTACCCACTCCATATTCTGGACTGAAGAATTCAATGGGTTAGTCCATGGGGTTGCAAAAAGCCTGACACGACTGAGCAACTTTCACTATTTCACTATAGGGGCAAGGCAAGGACCAGGCAAGCGTAAGGCTTGGAGCGATCCTTTCCCATGCCTGGGGCTCTGACACGGTACTCTAGAAGGATGTGTTTTTATTCCCTGATCGCCAGCCTGAAACTGCCTTGTGTGAGGAGAAATGCTACAGAGGGCAGTGTGAATGGCTGGTGGAAGACAGAAAGTCTGGTTCAGCACCGTGCCTAGCACAGACCTCAGGAAATATTTGGAGGTGGAGGAGTGTGCATGCATTCGAGATCCAGCAACACACCCAGTTACCAATGATTCAAGGTCAAGTGGGTGCAATAGAAAGATGAAGTTTGGAAAAGAGCCTCTGGATCAGGGTCAGCAGGAGAAGCTTCATGAGGAGACAGGATATAAATTAAACTGTGCTTGAATGATTGATAAGATATCAGCGGGTGAATGGAAACAGAGGGCAGGACGTTTGGGGCATGCAGAGTGGGGAGAGGAGGGAAGCAAAGGTCTGTTCTGGGCGTGTGCCTCCTTTCCACTGGTGTTCACAGGGACATCCAAAACCTTAGATGTGTGCTCCTGGAATGTTCATTTTGCTCCAATGTATAGAGGGAAAATTATTTAACTTAATTGGTTAGTCATTTAAAACATTTTGACATTAAAACAAATGACTAGATTAAGGAACAGAATACAATGAATTTCACAGATTTTTTTTAATAAGTGTTCAGAATCTCAGGTTTCCACTTTTAACTTTTAATGGAAGAATTTAGAATTCTTAAAAGGAGATCAGCTCCATTCATTTGCCAAAAAAACAAAAACAAAACTGCCCATTACTCCTTACCTGGAACTTGGGGCAGGGGCTGGGTCTCCTCTGGGGGGCGGGGCAAGCAATTCAACCCTCGGCCACAGGGCGCAGGGTTTTGCTTAGCTGTAAGTGAGCCCCATGTGACACTGGGCACTGGACGTCCTGATAGCATATTTTGACAGTGGTTGGTGTGGCTCGTCTTAAAGGATGTGCCTCCATTCCACACAGACATGCAGGACAATATGTCTACATGCAAACGGGGTCCATTCTGACAGCACGTTCTGAAGTCCAGTTTGTTCATAAGTCCAGTGAAGCTAGGCTAGGTAGCCAACTAACACAGTTGGCTATATAGTACTGTCCTGTAAAAGGTTTATACTACTTTTCACACGAATAATACATTAAAAAACAAGAAATAAAGAAAACGTTTGCAGTCTTCCAGTGCAGTACCTTGAAAAGTACAGTAGTCGAGTGCAACAGCTGGCATGCGATGGTTCGCGTCGTTTAAACAGATGAGAAGAGTTATTGACTAGAGGAGGGGGTGGGGGCAGTCGTGGGGCTGAAGGATGGTCAGCAACAGGTGATGGGGTGAAAGTGAAGTTGCTCAGTTGTGTCCGACTCTGTGCGACACCATGGACTGTAGCCCACCAGCTCCCCTGTCCATGGAAGTCTCCAGGCAAGAATACTGGTGTAGGTAGCCATTCCCTTCTCTAGGGGGTCTTTCTGACCCGCGGATCAAATCTGGGTCTCCTACACTGCAGGCAGATTCTTTACTGCCTGAGCTGCTAGGGAAGTCTAGGAGATGGAAGGCAAACTGCCGTTTCACTCATGCTGACATTAATGGCCCAGGTTCTGGTTCCTTGCTGGATTCAATTCTATCTACGCTCTTGAAAAATCGATCCAGTGATCTGGGTAGTAGCTCTTTTTTCCTCATCATAGGTGACACGGTAGCACTGGATTGCATTCTGAAGGGTTGCTGTAGCCTTCATGTACTGTTCTGTGTTTGGGTCCTGTGCCTCAAAAACTAACAGTGCTTCCTCAAATAGAACTAACTTACTTGATCGCACATGTGAACACATGCTCACCTCTTTGAAAGTTTGCAACTTGAAGGTTCATATCTAGGGACTTACTGTACCTTTGTGCACAGATCTAGTCAATGGCATTTTATGCATTTTTTTTCATGCATAAAATGAATGCAGGGAGGCCTGGCTGCCTTGGTCTGCCGGGATAATGGAATGAAGGGTCTTCAGAGGTACTTCTTGAGTCTTCAATTTCCTTTCCTTTCTTCCCTGCTGGTCCTAAACCCTAAATTCCTGTCTCAGCTTCTCCAGCCCCTTTGGCTCCCTGCTCTCCCCAGGTCCTTGCCCCCATGCTGTTCCTTTGTTTTGAGCATGTTTGGGTTGTGAATGTTTAAGCAACTTAGATCACAGACTCTGTTTTTTCTAGGCAAGGGAAAGGGCAAACCTCTCCCCTTCAAAACTGTCTCCAGCTTTCCCAAGTTTTAAGAAAGCCACATGTAGCCTCTCCAAGCTACAGGGGCATCTCAGAGGCCAAACAGGCCAAATTGTTGGTGGGTGAAGGAGCTCTAGACCTTCCTTTACCATTTCTCTTTTAATATCCATCTTTCCTGGCACATGTCAGATTACCATTTTTTTGTCATAATACCAATCTCTGCCCAGTGCTACAGATAACTTTCTCATATCATGGTCATCCATTCCCAAGTTAAAGGAATTAAGAAAATGCCAAGAAGAACTCAGTTAACCTAATGCTAAATGGTGCACTAGCCTTCATTATTTGGAGAAGAAAAAGATTTGGATCTGTGCTAGCCACAGAAGGCTACTGAGCATTTGAAATATGGTTGATTTGAACTGAGATGTGCTGTAAGTGTGAAGTACTGAACTTCAAAGACTCGTTATGAAAGGAGAATGTAAAATAATATCTCAATAATTTTCATATTGATTACCTGTTAAGCTGATATCTTTAATATATTGGGTTGAACAAAATATATCATTAAAGTTAATTATAACTCTACCTTTTTGAAATGTGGCCCCTAGAAAAATTTTCAGTTACACCTGTGGCTTGGGTTATGTTTCTGTTGGACAGTGTTGCTCTAGATTGAATCCTTGCAGTAATTAATTCCTTGTGGGAATGCCCCAGGGATTATTTATTGAAGATTTTTCTCTCTTAATCACCAAGCTAAGATGGGAAGAGGCACAGTAGACTGTGAAGTTCTACAAGGCGAGAGCTTGTCTGTTAACCTCCTTCTTTGGAGGCAGGAATGATGAGGCCATTTTGCTTGGGAGGCTCATAATCTGTCTCTGAAGATGTTTCAGAAAGAGTCTTGACCAATTGACAACATCACTGAAGGAAGGGTATTGCCTCCCAGTGGCTCCTCTCAAAGATGTGATTCCTTTAGTTGCCTAAACCAGGGCTTGGACTATTGAATAACGAAAGAAGGCAGTCTTACTGCTTGAAGTCGATATCCCCAGTGGGTCTCAGTGTAGAAATAGACACATGGACAAGAACCATGATCATCCCTACTACTATTTTATAAATGCTGGCCGCAGCATGATGGAGGCAAAAGGGGGAAAGAAAGTCTTTTCCAGCTGCTCTAAAGAAAACCAAAATATTCAACTTGTTTGCTGTGGTGCCAGAAGAAATATTGTTACAATATAGAACAAATAGGATTATGGAATCTTGAATCATAATATTATTAAATATCCATACTGTCTAACATTTTCTTTGAAATCTTAATCATTAGTACTTATGTAGATTGAAGATGAACTCTCAAGGCCTCTGTATCCATTTTCAGCAAGCTTTTTTTTTTCTTTAAGATTATAGAATCTTTTGCAGGGGACAAGTTCACTATTAGGAAGTATTTCTCTATAAAATAGAAGTAATTTTTCCAAAAAAGAAAATTTTTTTTTAAATTTACTTTTTAGAAGTGCTTTTTTTTTGGTAAGATTTTAATTTTTAAGAGCAGTTCAGGTTCACAGCAGGATTAAGAGAAAGATAGGGACATTTCCCCATGTCCTCCCTGCCCCGACACCTGTGTGCCTTCCCAATCTTATCAGCATCCTCCACCAGGGAACTTTTGCTTCTTAAGGTCTTTAAAGTGTTCTCTTTGTTGTAGCCTCCATTGTCCTCTAATTCTCTGGGGGTAGATGAGAAATAATTATCATCTCTTTTGTAAATAAAGATACAGTCCCAAGGGTTATGATAGGGCTATAACCCAAGGGAGGTGATTTGTTGAAAACTTGTAGGTGACCAGTAACAAAAATGATTTGAAAACTTAGATCATTTGTTTTGCATCCCAGCACCTAGGTTTGTAGAATCACAGGGCCACATGTGTACTCAAGTCTTTTGTCCACAACAGAACTTGCTGTTCTGAACAGTGAGGAGGTATGTCTTATTCTCAGGGGTACTTCTTATTATTAAATTCTATACTGTGCTTTGTTCAATAATATAGTTATTTATACAAAGTTTAGAAAGTTAACAGCGATAAATTGAATTCTTAATCTTGGTACTCTTACTTTCTTCCCAATAACAATTAAAAAATAAAAACATTTAGGCCTCTTTGCTGGCTTCTTGGAGGCTGAGTTGCTATGAAGCTATGAAACCTTCATTATCACATTCCTACTGCTTGATTTGCCAGCTCACTTTCTTGAGGAATTTAATCAATCTTATCTCTGTGTATGGCTAAAAACCAATGGTATTTATTTTCTCTGCAAGCACTTATTTACTTTTTCTCTTAGACGGCTGTCCCTGTGTTGATAATCTTTTCTCTAGTCTTAAAGCACGGATTGATTTTGGAGCTTTGGCAAGATCAGTGGTTCTACTGATTGCAGAAACCATGTTCCTGTGGATTAATGAACAGTCTGTGTAACCATCAACAAGGGATCCTGCTGAGAATTGTAAATGAGAAAGACGTGATGGGTTGTGAGAACTGGGGGCTCCAAACCTGAGGACTCAGAAAAGAGCAGACATAAGCAGTCTCTTCCTTGTTAACTCTTTTCCCAGCCAGTCAGCCAGCCTTTGTTCCTTAATCATTCGGGGCTTGAAAATGTATGAACTCTTGAGAGTATGTTTACAAGTGACTTTCCTGGTGGCTTAGTGGCAAAGAATCTACCTCCTGCAGTGCAGGAGACGAGGGTTCAAGCCCTGGGTCAGGAAGATCCCCTGGAGAAGGGAATGGCAACCCACTCCAGTATTCTTGCCTGGAGAATCCCATGGATGAAGGAGCCTGGCGGGCTACATCCCTGGGTCCTAAGAGTCGGACACGGATTAGTGACTAAACCACCACCACATGTTTACAAGTGCAGAAATATTGGCCAGTGGATCTTTCCTATACAGTGTGTGAAGAGTAAGACCTAAGAAACAGGTTGGAAAAGAACAATGACTTTAAATGTTGGCATATCAGGACAATGCTTTGCTTTTAAAGTTACATGCTATTATTTCAACTCCAATTCAGTCTGTTTCCTGAAGCTGCCCTTGTGTTCCGTTACTGTTCTTGGCCTTAGGCAGACATGGCTCATCATAGGAACTTAGCAATGGACTGAGATTTTCTTCCAGCTCAAAGGAGCACACCAAAATTGAAATTACATTTTAGCTCCAAAAGGCTGCCCAAATCCTGGCTCAGTGGCAAAGAATATTCCTGCCAAGGCAAAAGACGCAAGAGACTCGGGTTCAACCCTTCAAGTCTTCCTGAGGGAAGAGCCTCTGGAGGAGGAAATGGCAACCCACTCCAGTGTTCTTGCCTGAAAAATCCCATGGACAGAGGAGCCTGGTGGGCTACAGTCCTTGGGGTCACAAAGAGTCAGACACGACTGAGCACATGCAGAATAGCTGCCCAAGTCAGGCGACTGATAGAGCCACATAATATGCCAGCAGAGACTCCAGTCTCCGTCAATACAGAATCCCCTACAGAAAACCAATGCAGAAGCAATAGAGAAAAATCAAGGTGGCATGTGGGAAACAGGGAGAAGCTAGGAAGCTGGGTCTGGGCAAAGCCAGGACTAGGGGACTAGGCTGCCTGTAGGATTGGCTTCTGAAGTTGGGACAGAGTCTGATCTGTAATGGACCGGAAGATGTGGCGACCTTGAGGCCCTTCCGGGAGAGTCAGCGTAGCAAGTGGTTAAGGCAGAGCAGGAGCTCTGTAATCAGACAAACCTGAATTCAGATCCTCTTTCTACGACTTACTAATTGGGTAACTGGGGCTAAATTACTTTTCTGAGCATCAGTATTCTATCAGTCTGCAAAATGGGAATGAGGCTTATAAATTTCATAGGACTGTTACGAGAATTCATGGAATGCACGTGATATCAGGCCTGGTGCAAGGAAGGATTTGGTAAATTCAGCTACCATGATTATTACCATCACTAGCTGAGCTTTCAGTTTTTTGTGCTAGTTGACTAGGACCCCACAGCAATAATCCCTGGGTGATATGTTGTTGTACAAACACTGTAACTGTGTTCAGGAGCCAAAAGTCCAGGAACTCTCTGTACTACATTTGCAACGATTCTGTACCTCTAAAACTATTCTAAAGTTAAAAGTTTAAAGAAATACATGGGGACTTCCCTGGCAGTCCAGTGGTTAAGATTTCATGCTCCCAATGCAGGGACAGGGGTTCAGTCCCTGGTCAGGGAACTAAGATTCCACATGCTTCACAATGTAGCCAAAAGATAAAAATAAATTTTAAAACACTAAACGTTTAAAGAAATACACACTCATAAATATCTCTTAAAGGCCCATAAAAATCAAATTAGATACAGTCTACAATAAACTGAAAGGGAATATCTCTATAAAGGTTCCATAAGTATAATTCCACCTAAAGGAAGTTCACTTTACTTTAAAAATTGACAATATGTTCGTATTGGTAGTTTTAGTTGCAAGTAGTACCATCAGAAATCCCTGATAAAAGTGCATGTGAAATATTTAGTTGCTACATAGAAGGAGATACGTTTATGAACAGAAAGAGTAAATCTGTTCACTAAGGAATCTACGCTATACCTAGTCAAACCTGCAGTTAAAAACTATGAATTAATTGTCTTTAGGATTGCAAAGATGTCTCATGAAGGTGATGAGCCAACACGAGGAAGTGTGATGACAGTTTGAGTTGTGCCTTTCTTTTGGCTTGTTCCATTGTAAGTTTCTAAGAAATTGACTGATTTGGGGCCATATTTGGTTGAAGAGTATTCAGTTTTCCTTGATTTCACTCAACATTGTAGTTTGATTTGCCACTTTTCAACACAGTTGCGTTCAAAGAAAGGATTTCAAATGGATGTGTATCCTAGCCTATAAAACATTTCAGTGAAATTAGTAGGTGGGTAGCACAGATAATGAAAGAAAAGGGACGATAATTGTAAAATTTGACTTGAAGTTTCTTTGCGGTTGATTGCCAGTCATCATTAAGCTTATGTTTTTCTTGACAAAAATAACTTACTAGCAATATAGTTAATATAGTCTTTAAAAGAGACTTTGGCATAATGTATCCTCCCACCCTAGCATTGTATTAGAGAGCACCTTTGAACTTGAATTCCCTGTGTATGGAACTTTCTTCATCGTAACTGTCCCAGAGCTGATGGCTTGTCATTTAATGTCTCAGCTCACAGTCAGCTCTTCATTTGATGTTACCTTCTCTGCCCCTTCACTGTCTATCCCATCACAGTGATGGAATGCTTAGAGCATTGATCACAGTGGGAATTCGTGTCTGCTTGTTTTTTTCTTGCTCATCAAATTAAGCCCTAAGAGAGCAGGGACCTTGTCTGTCTTGTTCATTACCATCTTGTATGCTTGGAACACTGCACACAGTAGATTGATACTTTAAAGTCTGACTTTGCAGTGTATATATATATAGACATATGTGCCTTCATAATTCCTGGTAGAAAAACAGGCCAGAAAGACCCCTCTTACTGAATGAAAACAAGTAACAATCTCCAATCACTAAGTCCTTTTCTCATTCCTTATTCTGTTTCTGATTTCCTTAGACACATATTGACGTTAGGGCATGATAAATGATAAAGTTAATAGGAAAATGATAAATCTCAAGAAGAAAGGTCATCAATGCATCAAGATAGCATTTTATCTACAGAACAAACTGATGTTTTAGCTGCCTTCTTATCTTTTGGCTGTCGTCAGTAAGAAAAGAATGACTTGGGATGACCAGGCAGTTTAAGGGTAGGATTCCTGGGGTTATTATCTCAGTGACCTCTTGTTTTACCTGAACATTCCCAGAAGACAGGCAAGGTTAGCGTTTTACCACAATAACCCAGAAATTCGATCAAATCTTCTCTTGGCTTTGGACTATAGAAAACTCGTCCATGGCCCAGAATCTTCTTTGCTCTGGAATGGAGCAAACCGGGACAAACCTTCGTGTAGTTGGCCACTTACCTGCCTTGGAACTTGCATGGAAATTGCGAGCCTCTACGGACCTGCTGAGATCCTGAAAAGAAAAGTAGAGTGTGTGATCTTTGTCAATTATTTACTCATGGTTTGTGCCTACGTGTCTGGGGTATTTTGAATTTTGTGGAAGCCACGCCTCACTTGTTACTCTCATCCAAAACTTCAGTTTCCTATTTAGATTATAATGGCTCATTTATCTTAGAGGATATCTGTAAACAATACACGCTTATCTAAGAGTGTAAATGGAATCACAGACTAAGACTGCATAAGAGATATAGCAAGCAAATCAACATCCAAGAGACCTGACGGATGTCAGGCTCCATTTGACATCCTCTCTCTCCTTTTCTTTTCTTCCCAAATAAATGCAGTCTTCATGTTTAATAGAAAGCCCATTTGACCTTCCCCATTACTGCCTTTAGAGGCTTCCCAAGGCAGGAGTCACCAGAGACAGGTGTTCTATCCCTGGGTCGGGAAGATCCCCTAGAGGAGGAAATGGCAACTCACTCCAGTATTCTTTACTGGAAAATTCCTTGGACAGAGGAGCCTCTTGAACCCTAGAGGGCTACAGTCCATGGGGTTGCAAAGAGTTGGACCTGACTAAACACACACACAACACGTAATTACTGCCTCTGGGGCATCATTTCTCTTAATGTACAGAGTTAGCTTGCCTTAGATTGACCCGAACAAAATGCTTTACTTATCCCGATCTTCAACGCAGAGAATCTTTTCTTAGGATCATTGGTTTCCTTCCAGATACAGAATCAATAGAGCTCAGAAAAATCCCTTATGATGTGACTGATGAAACTCAGAGAAAAGAAGCAAAGGGCCTAGATATATCAGCTAGATAAATTGGGTCCATGTTAATTGAAGTGACAGCAATAGTTGGTTAGGTAATTATTGGAGAACTGAAGAAGGTATCCGGGAAATGAATGGGAGACAGAAACAAACAGATTGCACACTGATAGGAAAGACCAGGTTTATTTGACAAAAAGGAACATGTCTATCAGAATTGAACTATGCCTCCTTTGGTCTGAAATACACAAGTAAGGAATGATGAGCACACTCAAGAACTGAAGAAATTAGTCTATTTGTTGGCAAATTACCTGGAAAATTAATCAGTTCAGTTCAGTTGCTCAGTTGTGTCTGACTCTTTGCGACCCCATCAACTACAGCACCCCAGGCCTCCCTGTCCATCACCAACTCCCGGAGTTTACCCAAACTCATGTCCATTGAGTCAGTGATGCCATCTAACCATCTCATCCTCTGTTGTCCCCTTCTCGTCCTGCCTTCAATCCTTCCCAACATCAGGGTTTTTTCAAATGAGTCAGCTCTTTGCATCAGGTGGCCAAAATATTGGAGTTTCAGCTTCAACATCAGTCCTTCCAATGAACGCCGAGGACTGATCTCCTTTAGGAAGGACTGGTTGGATCTCCTTGCAGTCCAAGGGACTCTCAAGAGTCTTCTCCAACACCACAGTTCAAAAGGAAAATTAATAGGAATGTCTAGTATCTGTCAGAAGACTGTCATGAGGCATAACAAATACAAAGCATCTCAATGGCAGCATGTGGCTCTGAGAATTTGGGCCGCTCCAGTCAGGTGTGTGGGCCACCCTTTTCCAACAAGATGGGGGCTTAGACAGAGACTGGGGCAAACACTGAGGGTTTGCTTCATTGTGTATTTTTTAATAAGTTGGCTCTAAAATGTTACTTTTCTCTCTGAGAAAAGATACTTTCCGGTTCATGTCTTTCTTCTTTGTAAATTATCATTTAGCATAACACTTTCTAACCTTTAGATTCCAGGGTAGACTTTACTTACACAATGTGAAAAGTGTAGGTTGATCAGTCATGTCCACCAGTTTGCAACCCCATGGACCGTAGCCCACCAGGCCTCTGTCCATGGAATTCTCCAGGCAAGAATACTGGAGTGGATTGCCATTCCCTTCTGCAGGGGATCTTCCTGACCCAGGATTGAACCCAGATTGCATTGCAGGCAGATTCTTTACCGTCTGAGCCACCGGGGAAGCCTCAGTTCATGGGGCTGCAAAGAGTTGGACTTGGCTGAGCAACTGAGCACACACATACACAGGGTAGAAAACTATAACACTATTGAAAGATATAGAGAATAAGCCGTAAATTATCAATTATTCTACTACCCAAGGTAAATACTTAACTTTCTATAGCAACCATCTCTCTGATATTAGAAATTACTTCAAAACATGATTTTTAACAATACCAGTCACTTTAAGAAATCATACTTTGGATGACTCCAGCTAGAAAAGAGAGGGTTTGGTGGGGTTTTCATTTTGCTAAAATTTGGGTTACCTTAATTGAATATTTTGGTATAAATACTTATATCATGGCAGAGATTAATTGTTATGTACCTAGGGTGTGTGTGTGTGTGGGTGTGTGTGTGGGTATGTATATTCTGGACTCAGTCTTGTTGGGCTCTTTGTGACCCTGTAGCCTACAGCCCACCAGACTCCTCTGTCCATAGGATTCTCCAGGCAAGAATGCTGGAGTGGGTTGCCATTTCCTACTCCAGGGGATCTTCCCGACCCAGGGATCGAACCTGCATCTCTTGTGTCTTCTGCGTTGGCGGGCAGGGTAGGATGGCAAGTCTGTAAATTTCAGCTGTAAGCACAAATATATATTACTGAGGTTATATTGAAATATAGACCAAGAGATTCAAATGTGCTTTTGTAAAGTAAATTGATAGAAACCAGTATGTCTGTGTCTGTTCATAGTTGTTAAGAAGCATGAGAATTAAATAAATAGGTTCCATCATACAACAGGACAGGAAAACCACTAAGTCCACCTCAAACTGCTGCCTTTGTGACTCAGCCTATGTGATGATACTCAAAGTGAATTAAAACTACCCATTAAAAACCTGATTCCCATCATGATTTTGGCTGGCAAGAAAAGAACTGGTGAAGGAGGGGGCTTCACTCTGGCTGCGCATGAGACGTCCATGGATCCCACTGATTCTCTAGTCCCCGAGCTCTCCATGTGTTTTTAGTAACCATAGAAAAAAGCATTTAAGTGATCAGAATGATACATTAATTCTTCTTTCTAATACCTCAAATATTCTTTCAGCAAAGCTGCTTTAAAAATAATTTCAGATTGTATGTTTGGTTTTTATCAAGAAACAGGAATGGATGGTGGGATTGTGGATTGATCCCAAGAGAAAAAAGTTCCCATAAAATGTAAGTGCCTTAGTCAGATAGTTGGAGAAGCTCCTGCCCGACCTCTGTTCCATATTTTGAGCTCAAACCTTCCCCTCGGCCGTGTGGTGCCACATTGTCTAGTTGAGAGAAATGTTGCTGCTGCAGTTACTTGAATGGGAGCAGCACTTCCCGACCCACTGCTGTGTAGGTAAACCTGAAACCCATCCTGGCAAGTATGTTTATTTGCTTTTCCCTGAAATGTGCTGTCCCTTTTTACCTCCTGCCGATAAAAACTGACAGGTCCTTTTCCTGCTAGCCAAAAACAGTGATGGGAACCAGGTGGAAGATACGGCTCTTAGAACGTAGTTTTAATTCATTGTGAGTCTCATAAAGTAGGCTGAGTCACAAGACAAGCTGGGGGCCTCACCAGATCACTCCATGACCTCACTTTCCCTCTGGCAAACCTCTCTCAGTGCAGTAGGGTGATCTCACAGATGGAGTATCAGAAACAGCTTGCTTGAGAAGAGCTGGCCTGTGAGCTGCCAAGGCTGCCAGACGGCATCACTCCAGTCCATCATCTCTCTTTCCTCTGTTCTTCCAATGCATATGGTCTTCATGTACTACAATGGTGTTATTAAACCAATCTCACCACAACCACTTAGGTTGTAGATAACAGAGGCCCATTCATTACATAACCATTCATTAGAAGTGTGGCTTTGGAACTGATGAAAGCCTATGTTGACTTCTCATTTTCTTAAAATGGATACTTTGAATGAAACCACTGGACTCTCCAAGATTATTGACCTTCCTGTTTTATACTGAGATCCCTATTTTCAGTTCTCCCCATTACCTTCTTTTCCATATCTTTCAAATTATTATTGCCATTGTAGTTGAATAATATGATAGCGATTTGGATGAGCTTCAGGAACAGAGGTTCAGCTGTGTCTTTGCTTCTAACTGGCTGTGCACGTTCTTACATGCCATTTCATCTTTTTTGACATCATCATCTTTGTGTTGATTTCTAAGATATCATTTGAGATTCTGTAGTCCAGTGATGAATTCAAAAATGGTAACCCACTCCAGTACTCTCGCCTGGAAAATTCCATGAACTGAGAGGCTCCTCAGAGCCTGGTAGGCTACAGTCCATGGGGTCGCAAAGAGTCGGACACGACTGAGCGACTTCACTTCACTTCACTTTCTACAGGGCAGAGGACCTTCTAGGCAGGTTTCTGATCTTCTCTATATTCCTGAACTACCTTGAAAGCCCTCTCCAAAGATTCTGATTGCCCAAGTGGTTCTGCAGTGTAGCTGGAGTGAGAATCGCCATGTGTGGACTCTAGACCAAGGGTTCATTGTTATAAAAATTTCTCCACTACTAATTCTTTTCCATCCTTGAGTGAAGGTCAATTTTACCCTTCAGAAAGCAACTACTTTTTAAATTCTTTTATAATTTAATCCTCACAAAATTAAGGTCCAGCCATTTTCTCTTTGTGTGACTTTTGTGAATATTCTGCACGGATTCAGTTTCCATTTGTGTTCTTACTTGTTTTTCCACTCTTGGGCTTCAACCACACTTGGCCAGTGATTCAAAAGAACAGAAAAAATGATGCAGGGTGAAAACTGGTTGACTTTTTTTCTGTTTTTATTTTTTTACTGTTTATTTGGCAGGGTGGGGAGGGGAGGAGGGCTATAGTATGGCTGTGCTGCCATCTTAGTTCCTCCACCAGGTATCAAGCCTGTGCCTTGTGCAGTGGAAGCAAGGAGTCTTAGCTACTGGATTGCCAGGGAAATCCCTAAAACTGGTTGATTTTAATGTTGTTGTTTGGTCACTAAGACATTTCTGACTCTTTGGTGACCCTGTGAACTGTGCCCACCAGGCTGCTCTGCCCATGACATTTCCCAGGCAAGAATACTGGATCAGGTTGCCATTTCCTTCTCCCGGGGATCTTACTAACCTAAGGATCTACCTTGCCATCCTGCATTGGCAGGCGGGGTCTTTACCACGGAGCCGGGGAGCACTGAGTTTGATGCACAAGCCATTAAATCTCTCACTGGAGAAATGATTCTCAGAATGTGGTCTCAGGAGCATCACCATCACCAGAAAGCTCATCTGAGATGCAGGATCTTTGGCCCATCTTTGGACCAGAAACTTTGAAGATGGGAACCAGCAATCGTTGCGTTAACACGCCTTCCATACTGTTGTTTGAGAGCCTTTCTAGAGAAATTGTATATTTTCAGATAGCTGTTTTTTTTTTCAACTGTGCTCAAATATTTTTGAAATAATCATTGTCCAAACTTACATACTCTAGAAACAGAAGGGATATTACATTTCTAAAGGGGATATTTCTCTGCCTGCCTTTTTTTTTTTTAATCTTTTAGAAGTTTTCATATTCTGCTCCTAGAAAGCCTATTCATATTTCTACTTATTTGCACACTAAAATTTGGGTCTTAAGTTAGTTCTGTTATCATGATCTGTAGCGACACTAGATGGAAAGTGACTTGTAAAACATTTAATTTCTACTGTTTTATTTATTTATTTATTTTTAATGTAGTTAATTTACTTTTGGTTGCACTGAGTCTTTGCTGCTGGGTGTGGGATTTCTCTAACTGGGGCGTGTGGGGGCTGCTCTCTAGTTGCAGTGAACGGGCTTCTCACTGCGGTAGCCTCTCTTGCTGGGGAGCGTGGGCTCTCGACACTCAGGCTTCGGTAGTTGCAGCGCACGGGCTCGGTAGTTGGGGCACACAGACTCGGTTGCCCCATGGCACGTAGAATCTTCCTGGATCAGGGATCAAACCCATGTCCCCTGCACTGACAGGAGAACCCCCAACCCTTGGACCACCAAGGCAGTCCTATTTTTTTTTTTTAACTGCATCTTTTCCTTTAGAACATGACAAGGATGATTTTTTTTTTTCCAGTTACCCTCAAATAAATGAAACTGCCTCCCATTATACCCAAAGGTTGCTCTTGTCAGAGGGATATTTTTACTAAGCTGAATGCTCTCTGGAAGAAGGTGTGAGCAGAAGCTAATATCGTGAATTGCAAGCGGGAGAAGAGGAGACGGGCGTCTGGTCCTCAGTGAGGAAACGTGGCCCCAGAAGCCTGCTGACTGCCAGCCTCGGGGCTCTTCTAGTCCAGCATTCTCGGCACCAAATGTCGCTGCCTTCAGGACCACGCCGTTCGCCTACCTGGGGGACTTTTTGTCAAAAGCTTGATCCGAGTGAGGTTTTTTTGCTTGTTTGTTTGAAGATAGAAAGCTTTTGCAAGTTCTTTCAAGGGCAGCACAGAGCTTTAACTCCCTCAAGCCCTCTCTCCTCTGTTAAACTGCATCAGGAAATTCAAGGTCTAGCCAGAGGCCCCCAAAGAGTTAAAATAAAAAGACAAGCAGCCTGCAGAGTAGAAGAAGCCAATGTCAAAAACACATGTTCCTCCGCGGGGCCTCGCTGGATTCCCAAGTCCGGATAAAGCCAGTGTGTATGCACACACGTCAGAAAGAAAAAAAGTCTCGGCCGGTGTCGTGCAGCAGTGAAGCGTTGTCCCTCATCTGCAGTTCCTCTTGACTCCCTGCTGCCTGGGAGCCCAGCCCGAGGGCTCCCGGGAGGCTGGTGGCCTGACACCTGAGCCATTAGCTCAGAACACCCTCGAATCCCGTTCTCCTTGTGAGGATTCCGGCTGAGCGGCCTGGACAGACCCTGCCCGTTTTCATTGGCTTCGAGGCTTGTTATTGGAGTGGCTGACAGCCGTCTGCCAGGCTGTCTGAAGCCGCCTTCCTGTGCTCTCTGCCGCTGCTCAACTTCACAGCGCTATTGTTCCTGTTGGGCCTTTTTCTTAAAATCTTTCCCAGCTGTATCCTGATATGGTAAACCACTTAAATTAGCTCCAGATTGTTCTGTTTATTTTGTGTTAGATAAGCGCAAAATACAGTCCCGGCAGCCAGCCAGGAGGAGGGTGGAAGTGGGGGGATGGGGACAGAGGGACACAGGCAAGGGCCTTTACAAACAGTAGTGTTTGCAGACCGAACCGCGAAAAGGCCCAAATGTGATGCCATCAGGGTCCCGCCACTGACGAGCGATCCCGACAGGCTGGCCAAGGAATCACTTTGGATCCAGCACAGCTCAGTCCAGAGAAGAAAACCAAGGCCCCAGGGTTAAGTCACACAGACAGGAAGCTAGATTTCTATTCCTGGCAATGGATTCAGCACGCTGTCAACCACAGGACTGGTTGCAGTGCCAGCTATCCTGGTGCCATGCTTGGTGCCCTGAGGGTGACAGGAATTCCTTTTATTCTTTTTTAAATTGTCCGTCTGTATTGCAATGCCTGGAGGCTGATGGGCTCAACACTGGCTGAAGTCCACCAGCCTCCCTATATGCTTAGCAGTTCAAAGTGTGCTCTTCCGCGCTGTAATTTAAAGCTGGAAATCCAAAGATGTTGAGTCACCAGCATAGGTATTTTCCACACAGCTGCAAGTGAAAACTCACGATGGACTTGGCCATCTGTGCGCCCACTCTGCCCACGGCCTCTCCTCCTCTGTGGCTGTCTGCTCACAGGGGCTCTCCGTGAAAAGCCTTTCTGAACACTTTAACAAAAAAACGTTTTCAAATGTAATAGATACTGTCCTAGAATGAAGATACTGCCCTTGCGATTGTAGGAATAAACCCAAATCAAATACGAAGAATAAACTTCCGAACGCCAGCAGCCAGCTGAGTTACAACCATTATTGAGAATTGTGTCTGTGGTAATTCAAGACTCCCCAGGAAAGATCCCATGACTCACTGCAGCCTCCAGTCTTCACTCTGAACCAAAGTCCTGGAAATGCTTTTTACCGAGTTGAGGGAAGTACAGGGTCAGGAGTAATAAAATGCCCTGAGAAACCACCTCTTAGTTTTCCTCTGGGCAAATAAACTCAGTGTGTAATAAAAAGGTACAAAGCCAACTTGAAAGAATAATTACTCTGTCAAGCCCCCTTCTCTCAGGTGGAATATGGCTTTTCTTCATCAAGGCCTGGCCAGGAGTTGAGTGGCCTCCACGTCACCCTCTCGGATTCCCAGGCTTTCATCTCTTTTCTCTGTATCCTTTTTAACGCAAATAGTGGACAGTCTTGTGTCTTTCACCTGGGCCGGGCTTCCCATGAACAAAGTGTCCCTCAAGAGTGAGGACCATGAATTGAACCCTCTATTGTCTTTTCTCACAATGCTAACCAGCAGTCATGGGCGCCGAGAGGTGCTGAATTAAGGCCTTGCAAATAATAGGTTTCTTTTTATTCTTAACTGACATGAGGTCTCATTCATTTTGCTTCTATATTAATTCAGGCCAAAGTAAAAACAACAGCAAAACAAGAACAAACACCAAAAAACCCAAAATCAGACATCACAGGTCCCATGGGCCTGTCCTCATTAAAGTCATGTACGCACCCTTCTGGTGCTGGGCAGCATGGAGCAGCCACAAAAAGCCTGTCTCTGTCATGGACTACAGCTAAAATCTCTGGATGGTACAGAAGACAACTGCTTGGGGCACCTGAAAAGTAAGCAACAGCAGGCAACTGGTGAACGGGGTTAAGTAAAGCATCACCCACACCCAGAGTGAGTTTTGTGGGGTTTGTTTTCACTCCTCTGTCTCTGGGCTTTGACCCAAGGGCTGATGGAATTGTGCAACTATGTAGCAGGTGTTGGCAGCAAAATTTCCAGGTGAAACTCTCATTTCTAACCAGAGCTTTGGGGAGTGCTTTTGCTGGAGAACGTAGGAGAATTTCCATTTCATTTGTTTCCTTTTATTTTTTTCTCTTTTCTTTCCTGACCCTGCCTCAAGGCAGTCCCACTTGAGGATCTGCTTGGCTTTGGTGGTGGGGGTTTGGGCTCCTAAAATCCCATAAGAAGATTCTTTCTGACCAGAGGACCAAGGAGAAAGGGGCCCTTTTTATCTAAGGATAAAGGGAGTTTCCTATTATTATCTCTGTCTCTGTTTTTTGCTGCTTTGCTCCCAAGGCAACCTCAGTTGTGTTTCTGTGGAGCTAAAATCTGAGAAAAGCCTGTCTTTCTGTACAGAGGAGCCAAGAAAAGGGAACTCAGGGGGCTGGAAAGTATAAGGGAATCTCAGAGAAGAGCTGGGAAAGAGGATCCCCTGACTCTGAGTGAACTGACTTAAGTCCCAGCTCCAGGCTGCTCATGTGTCATGCAGACCCAAAGAAGCAAAGCAAAGACTCCAAGAACTCATCTGCAGTATAAACCAGTGCCTGAACCCTAGACTAACCCCTGGGTTGGGCACACGCTGGGCAAACCCAAACATCATAGCAATGACTTTCAAAAACTAAGCTGACATTAGGACCACTGCCTGTAGACAAGATGGACCTTGTACTCTAAATCTAACTAGGTTGGTTATAAGCATTCTCCGTGAAATAAAGTTGAATACTCTTGAATGGAAAAACAGAAATTCTTGAGTGAAGTAGAAATGGGAAAAGAAGAACCAAATTAAAATTTTAGAACTGAAAAGTACAAAGAAAAGTGAAAATGAAAGTCAGTCGTGTGTGACTCTGCGACCCCATGGCCATACAGTCCATGGAATTCTCCAGGCCAGAATACTGGAGTGGGTAGCCTTTCCCTTCTCGAGGGGATCTTCCCAACCCAGGGATCAAACTCAGGTCTCCTGCATGGCAGGCAGGTTCTTTACCAGCTGAGCCACAAGGGAAGCCCAAAAAGGATGGTACCAAAAATGAAACATTCACGCTATGGGCCCAGTAGCAGAATGAAGATGATAGAGCAAAGAATCAGTGGACTTCAGTATAGATCAACAGACATTACTCAGTGTGAAAGACAGGAAAAAGAAGAGCTGAGCTGAAGGACGTATGGAATACTATCAAAAGGCTTAACATTTATGTCATTAGAGTCCCAGAAACAAAGGGAAAATATTGGTGCAGAAAAAAAAGTATGAAGGTATAAAGTCTGAGAAGTTCACAATTTTGGTGAGAGTTACATGTATAGGTTCAAAAGCTCAATAAAATCGAATTAACCTGAAGAAAACCTCATCCACCTTGTAATCAAATTGCTGAAAACCAAAGATGAAAAAATATCTTGAAAACAGAAATTCTAATTGTGGGAACTTACCCAAGAGAAATGAAAACATGTTTATACAAAAACCTATACCCACATATTAATAGCAGCTTTATTGTTAATTGCTAGAAACTGGAAAAAACTCAAATGTCCTTCAACTAGTAAAGAGATACACAAAATTATAGTACATCGATACAGTTGACTATTACTTAGCAATGTAATGAACCATTATACATGCACTAACATGCATGCATCTCGAATGCATTGTACTTCTGCAAGAAGCCAGACTCAAAAGGTTACGTTGTCTGTGTTCAGTCCCTAAGTTGTGTCGGACTCTTTGCGACCCCATGGACTGCAGCAGAACAGGCTTCCCTGTCCTTTACTATCTCCCGGGTAGTTGCAAAAAGTTACAAAAGGTTACACACTGTATGATTCTTCCTATATGACATTCTGGAAAAGCAGAACTTTGGATTAAGGGTGGGGTGGAGGGTTTGACTCTGGAGGGGCAGCATGAGGGAGGGATTCTGGGTTGATGGAGTTTTTTGTATCTGTGTTGACCTTAAAAGTTCTTTTACCAGCAAAAAATGAGTTACTCCAGAATAGCAAAGAACTGCAAATTCAGGACAAGCAAGCTATAGCAAAAGAATAAACACATCCAACAAAGGAGAGGAACATTATTTTATAAAGACGAAGAAGTTGGGAAGGGTTGTTTTGAATCAAAGTCTCCTGGAGAAAAGTGAGAGTTTAAGACGTTTGTGGTCTTTCATTGGCTGAGTTGTTGCGATCATTGATTTCTTGTAAGAGATACATGTACATCTGTTCCTCTTGAGGTCTGTCTTTGACGGTTCTTTCCTGCTGGTGGTTATTCTACTGTGGTCTGTAACTGACAGTTCTTCTTGTAATTGACTGGGAGTGGTACTGTGTGAGAACTTCCCCTTCTGGTTCCAACTCCATTTTAGGAGTCTTCCCTTTATTAATTTTCACATTTAATTGTGGTGCTGCATATATGACTTCACTTGTCAAAATGAATAGCACTACACACCAAAATAAGTGAATTTTACCATATACAAATCAGGAAATAAAAAGCAAATCACTAGCATGGTGTTCTGATAGGGTTAATATATCTTTATGACTACATGGAGTACGGAAAGATTCATGTAATCTCTTATCTGTTTTGGAGTCATTTTCCACTTGATTCCACATTTAAACTCGCAGGAAGTCAAAAATGGAATAAACAATGAAGCCGTCTCTTCGGGTGCATACAAAAAGTTTTCCAAAAAAGAATTTTGTGTCTCACACGCCAGGCATATGTTTTGTAGGGTCAACCTACCACAAAGGCCATGATGAAAAAACTGAGGTAGAAAAAGTTGGTGTCTGTAAGAGACAAATGTTGAGTCCAGGAGAGAGCTACTGATTTTAAAAGAAGCAAGGTCAGTTTGGTGGCTTGGCAAAAACAAGGACAAAGCATCTGCCATGTCCTGGAAGCTCTGGGTTTTGATAGCTAGGGTGGTGTTGAGAATGCCCTGTCCAGAAGAATCACATCCGGTGAACTGACATACCGCCTTGCCTACGTAGTTGTTCAGTCACTCAGTCGTGTCCGACTCTTTGTAGCCTGGCCTCCCTGTCCTTCACTACCTCCCAGAGTTTACTCAAACTCATGTCATTGTGATACTGTGGACAGTGATACCATCCAACCATCTCATCCTCTGTTGCCCCCTTCTCCTCCTGCCCTCGATTTTTCCCAGCATTGGAGTCTTTTCCAATGAGTCAGTTCTTCATATCAGGTGGCCAAAGTATTGGAGCTTCAGCATCAGTTCTTCCAAGGAGTATTTAAGGTTGATTTCCTTTAGGATTGACTAGTTTGATCTCCTTGCAGTCCAAGGGACTCTCAAGAGTCTTCTCCAACACCACAGTTCAAAAGCATCAGTTCTTCAGTGCTTAGCTTTCATTATGGTCCAGCTCTCACATTCGTAATGACTATGGAAAAGTCATAGCTTTGACTATATGGATCTTTGCTGGCGAAGTGATGTACCTTGCCTGTGCTCTGAACACACTTGGTGTGGGCAGGCTTGGACTATTTCCATGAAACAGATTGTAAATATAGTTGTGACAATAGGAAGAGTTTTCCTGAACGTAGGATTTTTCCCTTAGTCCCCCTCTCATCCAAAGGGCAAAAAATGCAGGATGGATGCTTAACTGCAGTGGGATCTGCCCACTGACCAGAGCCATGCTTTCACCCACTGCTTATTCTGCCTCTGAAGCTCTACCATCACTTTGCCTCGTCTTACACCATTATGGATCTTATCAACTTTAATGCACAAATGTATTATAAAACCTGTTGACTTTAAGAACCTTTGCCTACCTCCAAGTCACAAAGATATTCTCTTACATTTTTCTGTAAAAGTTGTATGGTTTTAGCATTTACATTCAGGTTTTGGATCCATCTTTTATTTCTCATACAGCTTTGTTTTGTTAAGATATAACTCACATTACCATCAAAGTGTACAATTCAGTGGTTTTTAGTATATTCACAGAGTTGTACAATCATCATCATAGTTTATTTTTTTATCTTCTCCACACACACAAAAAATCCTGTATCCATTACCATTTTCCCTTCTTCCTAGCCTTTGGAAGGCACTAATCTATTTTCTGTCTCTATAGATTTGCCTATTCTGGACATTTTATATAAATGGAAAAATACAATATATGACCTGTTTTATCTGGCCTCTTTCATTAGCATAATGTTTTCAAGATTCACCAATATTGCAGAATGTGTCAGAACTTCATTCTTTTTATTGATTAATATTCCTTTTTTCCCCTGTATATTGCTGAAAATATATCTTATCCCTTCCTCAACTCATGGACATTGAGTCTTTCCACTTTTTTGGGCCATTATGAATAATGCTGCTAGGAGCATTTATACCAAGCTTTTGTTTGGATATATGTTTTCATTTCTTTTGGATACACACCTAGGAGTGGGATTTCTGGGTTATTACCTTTATGTTAACTTCTTGAGAGACTGCTGAGCTCTTTCCAAAGCAGCTGTGCCACTTTACATTCCTGCCAGCAGGGTATGAGGCTCCTAGTTTCTCCATATCCTCACCAACACTCCTCATTGTCTTTTTGTATTATAGCCATTCTATTAAATGTGAAGTGGTATCTCTTGTGGTTTTCATTTGCATCCCCCTGGACATTTTTTCATGTGCTTATTGCTCATTTATGTATCTTCTTTGGAGAAATATCTATTCAAATCCTTTGCTCATTAAAAAAAAATTTTTTTTTTACCATTGAGTTGAAATATGAACCATCTTTAATTAATTTTCCCAAATGTTGTGAAGTAGGAATTGGTCAAGGTTCTTTTTCCCCCCACAGATATTCAACTACTCTAGAATCATTTATTGCAAAGACTTTTTCCTCAACTGACTTATTTGGCACCTTCGCTATATATCAAATAATAATTAAGGGTGGTTCTTTTATTAGGCTTCCTATTCTAGTATCAAGATAGGCAGGAGAAACGTCAACAATCTCAGATATGTGGATGATACCACTCTAATGACAGAAAGCAAAGAGGAACTAAAGAGCCTCTTGATGAAGGTGAAGGAGGAGAGTGAAAGAGCCAGCTTAAGATTAAATATTAAAAAAACTAAGATCATGGCATCCAGCCCCATTACTGCATGACAAATAGAAAGGGAAAAGGTGGAAGTAGAGACATACTTCTTGGGCTTCAAAATCACTGTGGATGGTGACTGCAGCCATGAAATCAGAAGACGATTGCTTCTTGGCAGGAAAGCAACGACAAACCTAGACAGTGTGTTGAAAAGCAGGGACATTACTCTGCCAACAAAGGTCCATACAGTCAAGGCCATGGCCTTCCCAGTGGTCCCATATGGTTGTGAGAGCTGGACCATAAAGAAGGCAGAACACCAAAGAACTGATGCCTTCAACTGTGGTGCTAGAGAAGACTCCTGAAAGTCCTTTGGACAGCAAGGAGATCAAACCAGTCAATCTTAAGGGAGATCAATCCTAACATTCACTAGAAGGACTGATGCTGATGCTGAAACTCCAGTATTTTGATCATCTGATGCAAACAGATGACGCATTAGAAAAGACCCTGATGTTAAGAAAGATTGAGGGCAGAAGGAGAAGAGGGTGTCAGAGATGAGATAGCTGGACGGCATCACCAATGCCATAAACATGAATTTGGGCAAACTCCGGGAGATGGTGGGGGACAGGGACACCTGGTGTGTTGGAGTCCATGGGGTCACAAAAAGTCAGACACGACTGGGTGACTGAACAAAGACAACAATTCTAGTATACCAACCTGTTTTGATTACTGTAGCTTTATAGGAGGTCTTGGAAGTTGGTTAGTGTAGTTTTCCCAACATTGTTCTTTTATTTGAAACTTGGTTGCCATCCTAGGATAAGCCTCATTTGCTCACCATGATTGTGGTAGGCAGAGTAATATTCCCTTCTCTTCCCCCAGAGATGTTCACATCCTAAAGCCTTGAGCCTGTGAATATCTTATGTTGTATGGCAAAGGGGAACTAAGATTGCAGACTGAATTAAGGTTGCCAATCAGCTTACCTTAAGTCGGGAATATTACCTGATTGGGCCAAATGGAATCACAAGAGTCTTCAAACATGGAAGAGAGAAACAAAGAGGTCAAAGCAATACCAAATGAGAAAGATTCAACCTGCCGTTGCTGACTTTAAGACAGAGGAGGAAAGCCTTGAGCCAAGGACATCTAGCACCTCTAGAAACCGGAAATGGCCAAGAAGTGATCATCCTCTATTGTCTCAGAAAGGGAATGAAGCTATCGCAACACCTTGATTTAGCCCAGTGATTGTTGTTTCAGACTTCTAAACTGTAGAACTATAAGATGATACAGAAAGGCTGTTGCTGAACCATGAAAGAGGCCGGGATCCTTGGCCTCCAGAGGAGAATTCAATCCTGGGCTAGAGATGAGGCTTGATAGCTCAGAGCTTTTGTGTAATAGAGTTTTATTAAAGTATAAAGGACATAGTTATTACAATGAATCAAAAGTATGCTGGAGGTTGTAAAGACCTTATTAGACCCACTCCCATAATTTACATTTTAAGATTACAAGATTAGCCAGAAGGGTTTTTCCAGAGACTGTCCTCAGGCAGCATACATTATTGTTATATAATCCTAAAGACTGCAGAGGAAAAAACAAAAATGTTTGTCTTTTCTTCCTCCTTCAGAATTCCAGACCCCTCTCTCCTTGGGGACCCCTGACTTCTTATCAACCTGCCTAGGAATTGACTCTCTCAATACATTTGTGGTGTTTAAGTGGGTAAATTTGTAGTAATTTGTTATCGAAGCCATAGAAACCTAATACAATCATGTATTAACATTTTTATATATAGCTGGATTTGATTTACTAAAATTTTATTGAGGATTTTTGCATGTCTGTTCATTGTAGTTTTCTTTTATTTTTGTAATGTCTTTGGCTATGGAATCAGAGTAATGTTGGCCCCAAAGAATGAGTTAGGAAGTTTAGGCTTCTGTTTTCTGGAAGAGCTATTTTAATTATTATTTTCGTGTTCATTTCTGCTCTTTTTTATTCTTCTGTGCTTCTAGTGTAGAATGGCCTCCTTTAAGTCCAAGTGTGTTCATATAAGAGTCCCTGTAATTATCTAACTACTTTGCTATCTATTCTCTGTCTCATGTTTTCATATGAAATACATGCTATTTTATTATCAGTTGCCTTTTTTTCCTTAGGTTACATTTAGAGTTATTTAGAAAATATAATATGTATGAATTCCACTATAGGGCAGTCAAAGGAGCGTGACAAAATATTTGTTATAAAAAGGGGGTGTTAGGCTTGAAAGACTTGAGAACCATGATATAGAAACTTCCCCTGTCCTATTTCAGAATTTTCCCAGTTATTATAGTTGTTATCAGGTAAAAAGGTAAAGTCTGTGAATGAGCCCACAAGCAGGTCACATATTACTATATCCACAATAAAAACAAAACAACCACAACAGTGAAAACATATTCATGTCCTATCTCACCTGCAAAGTAATTTAACATAACTATTCTACCCATTAACACAGGACGTCCAGCCCCAGTGCTCATATTTATGTGTGGTAATCACAGGTGTCAATCCACAAAGGTAGAAGTGCAAAAAGTGTAACTGGCTCCCCCCCCACCACTCACGAAATAACTAAGCTTAGTCCTGTCAGAGTCCCAGCTCTGCTTAGAGGAATCCTGTTTGCAGTCCATTCAGATCAACTCAGTTAATCCAAGGTGTCTCTGTCTCCTGTCTGCCTCCCCACCAGGAACCAAAATACTGCAGCTGAGAGGAGGTCCACAGCCACCGTCCTGCTCACTGTCTGCAGAAACCTCCAGACCCCTCTCTGGCCTTTGAGCGTCATCCATCTAGATCATGCTGCAGCCTGCCTGCCTGCAGACTCGGGCTCTCTTGCTGCATACGTGCTCTTCTCAGGAGCGAAAGGAAGCTGCACATCAGTGGGGCTGCAGTCTCCGCCGCACTGTGACCTGAGGGCCTCCGAGACCCCCAGCCATTGCCCCCTGGGATGGGGAAATGCAGGGAGCCTTGCTTTCCTGTCCCATGCCGCCAGGTTCCCCTGGGGCAGGAAATACAGGCTGTTTCCACTTGCTCTCGGATGCCCACATCTCCCATTCCCAGAGTGCCTTCCTAACGCCACTGCACGTCCTCTGGCTCTGCTTTCATTCCTCTCTCCTCCCCTCAATGGCTCTGAGATCATGGAAGTTAAACCTAGTAGCCCATCTGTCTGCTGACTCCTTCCCTGAGGCCATTCACCAAATGCCCTGCTCACTTCCTGGGTGGAAGAAAGTCACAGGACAACTGGAATTACTAGGAATGAGAAAAACCTGATAGACTGTCTCAAAACACTTTTCCAGTAGGGCCATAAGGCTTGTGAAGCACTCTGCCCTGGCATCATTTTCTCTCTTCCAACTTCAGGCTTAACTCTTTGCCAGGATTGTAGAAGCCTGTGTGTGCCTGCCATTGTGACCTAGAGATGACCTGTGGAGGTGGTCCCCTTACATTGCTATAGATGGGATCAGTGACATGAATAAGGGCTTAAACATTTTTCTAGGTCTAAACTGTCCTTAACTATCTCACAGGCCCCTGACTGTCTCATTGATGTAAGATTATCATTTTAATCTTTTTAGTTACTGTGGGATGCTTCTTTCAGTGGTGTCCCTAAAATACATCAATGTAGATCACTTAACCTTGTGAAACAGGGAAATAGCTTTTAGTTTTAAAACTAAAAATCATATTTTTTTTCTTTTAAAATTCATATTTTTTCTTTTCCTTCCCTCATTCTTAGGCTGCCAACTCTCCCTGCAGAGACCATCTCCAGCAGCCTGCACCATCCTAATTTGCAGATTCTAGCCTGCTGGGAAATTAGGAAGCCAGCCATCATACGTGTTAGTAGAAATGTGGCTGAGACGAAATGAGCCCTGAGTTAGGATCTGGTTGCAGGAACTTGGTGGTGCCTATGGTGGTCACTCAGGGACATTTATTTGTATTTGTTTGGTCTTTTTTTTTTTTTAATCCTAGGAGATGTTGCATTTCCCAGGTGCCAGAACTCTCTCTCTCAACATCCTTTTGTCTCCTGCTAAAACGCTTCCACTTTACCACTTGCCTCTCATTGAGCACAGAGACCCAGGCTGCCCACCACACGTTCACTTCTCCTCCAGCTCCCTTCACTCCCAAGAGCTAGCCCTGTCTTCACCTGCTTGAGATGGCCAGTGTCACCAGGATTCCTTCTCATTCTCACTGTGTACATCCCAGTCAAAAAGGTTGCTGCCTGCCTCACATGGTCAGGAGGACCTGGAGTCCAAGAACTCTGAGCATGTCTCACTCTGCCTTTGGACCAGGTGTCATCTGAAGATCTGAAAGGAATCTTCTTCTTGTACCTGTCTTAAATATGTTCGTCATTTGAAATTCTTTAAACAAACTTCTTAATATTTAGGTACATTGAAGGATTTTTTTTTCTCCCATTAAATATTTCACTCTTCGGTTCTTTTTTTCTCCTTCTTATTTTTTATTAAGATGTAATTGACATACAGCATTGTATAAGGTGTATGGCATAATGATTGACTTATATACATCATAATTGATTAGCACAATAAATTTAGTGAACATCCATCATCACCTAGGTACAAAATTTGAAAAAAGAAATATATGTTTTCCCTGTGATGAGAAATGTTAGGATTTACTCCTCTGTTCTTCTTCAGAGAGGATCATTAGTGTTGGTCCGTGGTTGTGCTCAGCCACGTCTGACTTTGTGACCTGCCAGGCTCCTCTGTCCTTGGGATTTCCCAGGCAAGAACCCTGGAGTGGGTTGCCATTTCCTCCTCCAGGGGATCTTCATGATGCAGGGATCGATCCCACATCTCCTGTGTCGCCTGCGCAGGAGTTCTCATGACTTTTTTTTTTTTTTTTTGGTCTCTCCTGCTATAATTAGACAATCATGTGTCAGTGAGATCCCTTAGCAGTTAGCAAACTTCAGAGAAGAGCTTTGAGAAAACAAAACTGCCTGTGCACAAAGCTTATTGGTTTTTTTGAGTAACCCTAGAAGCAAATCTTACTACTTGTGAAGTAGAGATCCAATAAAAATCAGTTTGTTTCTGCTTCAGAGTTAAATTCAGAATACTTAACTTGTGTTGTATATTTGGAAACATACAGAGAAATTAGTTGATGCTTACCCAGATAGAATATGTGAGCTATCTCTTGTTTCATTCTCTCTAAAACATCGTGGGCCTTAATTCCATATTTCTCACATACAAGTAGTTATTACACTTGTTATTTTGCAACCACAGTTTTACTTTTTTCTACCTCTTAATGGTATTTTCACTTCTCTCTTGCTGTCTTTAAATTTGCCGGACTCTGAAGTGTTTCCCTGATATTTTTTCATCTATTACTTCTTGATTGACATTAGTGACAGATAAACAAACTAGTAAAAAAAAAATTATCTGGCTACCTAAAGGGATTTCAAGTCTGATAGGGGAGTCAAATAATTGTGAGTAAACTATGAAACTCCATTAAGGTGCCAAAACATTTTAGTTTGCCCTGAAATTCTTAACTTTATTAGTATAAAAAAAAAATCAAGCATTATTCAAGATCAAACTGCAGGAAAAACAAGGAGAGCTTTAGCTGTAAAAAAAGGACTGAATAAACATTTGGTACTTTTCTTGGCCCTAAATATTCCAAACACGGGGCTTCTGTGCTACTTGTTAGGGGATCCAGAATGTGGAGATCAAAGCTAGTGTTAGCCCTGCCTTCTAAGTGAGAGTGACTCATAACATCTTGTACTTACAACTTTCATTTAAGGATCTCCAAGATCTGTGACTACCTATGATTTAAATTTCAGAGAAAAGTTTAGTTATTTGCCTAACAATATGCAATAAATTAGGACATTGTTTTTCAGTTCCCAGTTCAACTTTTGAGACCAAATGTTTTCAATCTTTCAACAGATTTTTGAGACTTTTCATCCTTAAGTTTTAAAGAAGACGATAAAGCCCCATTGGTGTCTCATCATTATAAGCAATGATAGTAGCCCTGTAAAAATGAAACCTTTGACTACAACTGTGTGTGATTTTTTTTTTTTCCTTTTTAACCCCCATTCATTCCTGATTTTGCCCTTTCCTTGCATCCATCTTCCTTTACCTTTAGCTCTTTTGGTGGCTGTCTCAGTTATTTGGGGTCTGGCTGCCAGTTCCATTCCACCAGAGTCCCCCTGACGCTAGCTTGGCAGGAACACTCTCCTTTGCTGATTCTTTTAATCAGGATGTAAAGTCTGATTGTGTCTGGCTAGGAATTGGGGGTCAGAGCATGGATCTACCCTGAATGCTGCAAACCATTCGAAACTCCTACAAATGTTCAGATGCGCATCTGAATAAAGATTCCTTTTCTGAAATTTAATTTGAACTGTTATTCAAGTTAAATTGGTACCTAGCATTTGTACCTGTATGACCACCTCTTTCTTTGATAATTGCTATGCTTTCTTTAGGGCTTTCTAGGTGGTGCAGTGGTAAAGACTCTGCTTCCCAATGCAGGAGATTCAGACGTGGGTTTGATCCCCGGGTTGGGAAGATCCCCTGGTGGAGGAAACGGCAACCCACTCCAGTATTCTTGCCTGGAAATCGCATGGACAGAAGAGCCTAGTGGACTCCAGTCCATGGGGCCACAAAAAGTCAGACACGACTGAGCATGCACGCTCTTTTTAAATTCATGGAAACTGAAAGGAGTCATAATGAAAACCCCTCACAGCTCACTGTGTTTTTATGACTCTTAAGAAATTACATACAGAGAAGAGAATGCTCCCTGGAAGGGTCTATGCTTGGAGTACTTTCTTCCTACAAAAGCTGGTTATAATACCTAACTCTAGCATCTATTTAATAAACACCCAGCTAGAAGCCTGTGCTGCTCTGCATACTTTGACGATCCCCATCAATGAAAATAGCTAACATGTATCAAGCACTACTTCTGTGCCAGGCTCTGTGTTAAAGTCGGTATTGTGGTTATCTTCACTTTTCAAATGGGGGGAGCTAGGCTCAGAAACAGAGTGATTTGCCCAAAGTCACAACACTTAACTGTATCCCTTGAGTACACTTCTGCAAAGTTAGAAATGTGGCCCTAGAAATGATAGGGAGAAAGAACATTAGTCATAAAACAGCTAGACATCTTTGTGTTTGTATATAGTTATTGTTCAGCTCAAGTTTTCCTTATGTTCTGGCAACAGAGTATTCTGAAAAGCATGGTTCGCTTAACTCGAAGCAGAACACGTCCCATCTAGCGCGTAATTGAACCAGGCCCTCGAGCCTCGCGCGCCTCATGTCTGGGCCCTCTCTCAGATGGTGGTTGGCTGTGCCCTGATCTGCTTCCAGCTCCGCCCAGTCACCCACTGCTTACTTCCAATGTGGAGATCTCTCTTTTTCTACCCATTCCATGTCAAAGGACCTCGTCTCTGTTATTTACTTCCATCTCCCCAAAGCCGGAGTGGTCCCTGGGCCATGAAATCCAGAAAGAATTGTTCAAGGGGATGAGTGAGGGCTCTTCTCCAAGGCAGGACTGTGCTTCCTCAAATGCTATCCAACAACCCTCTTTGATTTCAGTGTAACTGATCGGGTGCCAGATTGGACAAACAATTCCGGTATTTGTGGTTGGATGTGCTTAAATCCTCATGGGGTTCCAGGAGTGCCTCTTGCCAATATCCTGTAAAATAAGTGGCCTCTGTGTGCAGAACAGCTTCCTAAAAGTCAAGGTCACGGGACGACGGGATGAAGGCTCAGAAAACCACTCTATGGTAATAAGAGTGAATTTTTAGGGTCTTCAGTCTCCATTTTTGATGGCCTTTCCTCCATTCACTTATTTGTCCCCTCTCCCTGTCCTCAAATTCTCCAGCCCTCCTCTCTGGAAGGCCCTGTGCAAGGTCCTGGGAATGCAAACAAGAATGAGACGTTCTTGTCCTGGAGAGCCAGAGTTCTCTCAGAGGATAAACCATGAATGATTAATTAACACCAGACAGAGATAAATGTGATAGAAAAGCATAAGGAGCTTGCAGGAGGACAGTGGAGAGACAAAGACTGTCTGGGGGAGTAAGGAAAAAGCAGCAAAGTGACGCTGAAGTCCGGCAGGAAAGACAGGGAGGGCATTTTAGGCAAAGGAACCCACAGGGACCCACACAAACTCAGCGTGCTCAATTTCAACAAGAAGCAGCAGGTTCCCTGTGGCTGAAACACAGGGCACGCTTTGTGGAGATGGGCAGGGGCCGATGACTCAGAAGTAGTGTGGAGCCACGTGTGAAGGATTCTAGGTGTTGGGCGGAAGTTTGAGCTTTTTGCCGATTGAGAAGCAATTAGAGATCTTGAAACACACGCGTGGCCTGATTGGTTTGGGGCATTGTCATGCCTCTGGTGACAACGTGAAATATTCCATGTTTCCCCAAGAGTCCAGGTGAGAGCAGCGCCAAATCCAAGGCAACGGGGCTGGAGAAGGGGGAGGTGGATTGGAGTCCATTTTTGGGGTCAACTTGGCAGAAACTAATGTGTTGGACGTAGGGCAGGAGGGAAAGAGCAGAGCATCAGACAGTAAATTGAGTGTCTGGGTAGATATGTTCTCCAGAAGCGTCTACCAGAAGATTGAATTTACCCAGTCCTTTAGATCCACAGTCTCCAAACGCTCAGCACCAGGCACTGGTTCCCTGGAAGACAGTTTTTTCACGGACCGGAGGGGTGGGTAGGGGAATTGTTTCAGATGATTCAAATGCGTTATATTTATCGTGCACTTTATTTCTATTATTATATCAGCTGCATCTCAGATCATCAGGCATTAGATCCCAGAGGCTGGGGGCCCTTGGTTAAACATAGATTAACTCTCCAATTTGCAGTCTAAAAGAAGCAACCATGAGTACAGGTCCTTTTATAGGACAGAGAGGCTTCCAGACCTTGGAAATCCTGTTGTCTGCTCACGAGTCGCACACCAGTGGGCGGCCCTGTTCAGAGGGAAGTCCAGGCCCTGGTGCAGGGCTGTTGGAGCCCTCCTTGCATTTTGATCCAGGATCCCCAAGTCAGATTAGGGGGCTGCCTTGGGTTGGCTGAGGTTGAAAGGTCCCAGGGAGCTGCAAGATGGAAACATACACTGACCGTTCACAGCAGCCTTCCTTCTCCAGCCAAGCCATAGCACTGCACTGCCTGGGGAGGGGTCCTTAACACCAGCGTTGCTGTCATGGTTCCATCTTAATTTTTATTAGCTGGATGAGAATGAGTCTTCATTGTCATATGCTTAATGCATTTGCTCAGATCTTTGGCTAACCAATGTTTTTCCATGACTTTTTTGACAGCTATTTTTGTTCAATAATGAATAATAAAGTGAGATTTACCATCTGTAGATGACAACATTTGTTTTATTTTGACATTTCTTTGCTAGACAGCAAAGATTTTATAATTAGGTTTTTCCTCTGCCAAAAACATTGTTGAAAAAACGTTTTCCCTGAAAAAAAAATGTTTCATAGCTTCCTATGTTAGTTGGAGTCATCTTATTTTGATTTGGAAGTTTTTCCTAAGTCAGTTGGGAAAGGAAACAAGAAAAATCTCTCTTGAAAATTAATTCTTAACAAGAACAAAGATTAACTGTTGCCCAAAAGAAAATGAGGACAGAAAATGAAAAGAATCGTGTTTGAAATGGTAGTGCTTCCATTAATGCCTTTTGAATTTTAATTTATGTCAGACTTAAGCGAACGATATCGGAAACCCCCTTTTCTACCTTCTTTCAAATGAGCTGACTTTATTCTTGTTGTTAGTTTCATCACTTTTATGTCTAAGTCTTTGAAATACCTGTGAGACTATACTAGAACTGATGGACAGTACCCTGTTTCTCAAAGGCCTACGTCTGTGAATTTTTTGCTGGGAAGTGGCAACTATCGGCCAATGCCTCCTGGCCAGGTCCCTCACAGAGCTGAATGGCCCTCTTCATGCCCTGGACTCTGCGGTTGGCTTCATGACTGGGGAGCCCAAGAGAATGAGTTGCAGGTGTGTCAATTAACAGTGCTTTCTCCCTGGAGTGCTCTCAGGAAAATGATGGAGGAAGCCACGTTGATAACAGATAATAGACTCACTCATCATTGCTAATGGGAAAAACATCACAGAAGCTAACGGCAAAAACAGCCACCCTCACTGCATCCGTGCCTCCCAAATAAGACGTGGAAACACCTTCCAGCTCCTACAGTAGCAGCGGAGGCCAAATTCTCTTTACAGCCCAGAGTATTTTCCTTCCTGAGTCATACCTCAAGGCTACTCCTAAAATCAGATTCCAGACCCAACCCACCCTATCCCCATCACCTCTTCTCTTATTTCTATCATCGTCATCACCCAGCATTTTTGCACTGAGCTCTAACAAATCGGTGGAATTGAAAGAGACATTACCTAATATTTCAAAGAAGTGTATCTATCGAAATGGATACAACAGGCGTCTCCTACAAGCACCGAGCCAGTATCGTGCAGCAGCCTCCAACCTTTCTGGCACCAGGGACTGATTTTGTGGAAGACAGTTTTTCCACAAACCAAGTCCAGGGGATGATTTGGGGATGATTCAAACACATTATATTTATTGTGCACTTCATTTCTATTATCATTGCATCAGCTCCACCTCAGATCATTAGGCATTAGATCCGAGATGCTGGGGACCCTTGGTTTATAGCAGTGCAGAGAGCAGAGGGAAATGAGTGCTTCTTAGACATTCTTGACTTCACAGGTAGACTATATACATTTTTCCAGTGTATTTTTGTATCACATGAGTAGCACCTTCTTTTAAGTTCTGATGCATAGTTATTGGTGACTAGTACTCAGTGAAGAATAAGGAGCATGGAGGAATTCCCTTTATCTAAATATGATGCCCCTTGTTTTGAACATGTAGGGTCTCAGATCAGTTCAGTCACTCAGTCATGCCTGACTCTTTGTGACCCCATGAACTGCAGCACACCAGGGTTCCCTGTCCCTCACCAACTCCCAGAGCTTGCTCAAAGTCATGTCAATTGAGTCAGTGATGCCGTTCAGCCTTCTCATCCTCTGTCGTCCCCTTCTCTTCCCACCTGCAATCTTTCCCAGCATCAGGAGGGTCTTTTCCAATGAGTCAGTTTTTCACATCATGTGACCAAAGTATTGGAGTTTCAGCTTCAGCATCAGTCCTTCCAATGAATATTCAGGACTGATCTCCTTCAGGATGGACTGGTTGGATCTCCTTGCAGCCCAAAGGGACTCTCAAAAGTCTTCTCCAACACCACAGTTCAAAAGCATCAATTCTTTACCTCTCTGCTTTCTTTATAGTCCAGCTCTCACATCCATACGTGACCACTGGAAAAACCATAGCATTGACTAGATGGACATTTGTTGGCAAAGTAATGTCTCTGCTTTTTAATATGCTGTCTAGGTTGGTCATAGCTTTTCTTCCAAGGATCAAGCATCTTTTAATTTCATGGCTGCAATCACCATCTGCAGTGATTTTGGAGCGCACCACCCCCCCCACCACCAAATAAAGTCTGTCACTGTTTCCATAGTTTCCCCATCTATTTGGCATACAGTGATGGGACCAGATGCCATAATCTTAGTTTTCTGAATGTTGAGCTTTAAGCCGACTTTTTCACTCTCCTCTTTCACTTTCATCAAGAGGCTATTTAGTTGTTCTTTGCTTTCTGCCATAAGTGTGGTATCATCTGCATGTCTGAGGTTATTGATATTTCTCCTGGCAATCTTATTCCAGCTTGTGCTTCATCCTGCCCAGCGTTTCTCATGATGTACTCTGCATATAAGTTAAATAAGCAGGGTGACAGTATACAGCCTTGATGGACTCCTTTCCTGATTTGGAACCAGTCTGTTGTTCCATGTCCAGTTCTAGCTGCTGCTTCTTGACCTGCATACATATTTTTCAGGAGTCAGGTCAGGTGGTTTGGTATTCCCATCTCTTTAAGAATTGTCCAGTTTATTGTGATCCACACAGTCAAAGGCTCATGTGAAATAGAATGTGTATTTAACAAAGTGGCTTGGATGACCATTTGTTTTGTCGAGAAGAGATGTGAGGTTTCAGAAAAGGTTCTTGGAAGTCTGATAGCAAATGATGAGATTGACTGTCACCCAGCCACGTGTTAAAGAACCATTCCCTTCATCTAATATGGCTTAAGACTCTTCCCTCTCCCCTTCTTGAGGCCCAGAGAAGAAGCAAAGACCTGTTGCATCAAGGGCTTGGTCAGAAGCCCCCTGCCAGTAGAGCCCTGAATTTCCTGCCCACCAGCAACAGAGACACCTCCGGGGGGAATTACCATCACCTTGAAGCAGCTCTCCTGCTATGTCATGGGAACTGTGCACACATGGTTGAGATGGACTCTGTTTATTATGTTTTTCTCAGGGAAGTGAAACTCAATGTCCCTAAAAAACCCACTCCACTCCAGGGACATCAGGAGCAGGGCGCTCTGGGGGCAGGAAGTGCCTGGGAGTCACACAGACTTTGAATCCTAACTTTGCCAGTTAATGGCTATTGGGCTTTTTCAAATCTCTCTTTCTCCCCCTCCTTCCCTCTCTCTCTGTTTCATGGCAAAAGAGTTATAATACTAGACTATCTGTATTATTAGAAATGTTGTTGTTGTTCAGTCCCTCAGTCGTGTCCAACTCTTTGCGACCCCATGGACTGCAGCATGCCAGGCTTCCCTGTCCTTCACCATCTCCCAGAGCTTGTCCATGGAGTTGGTGATGCCATCCAACCATCTCGTCCTCTGTCATCCCTTCTCCTGCCTTCAAACTATGTAATTTCTAATATAAATATTAGCTCCCGTTTATTGAGCACTGAGATTGTGCCAGGTCCCTAGCCAGACAACTGTCATAAATGATGTGACTTAATTCTTACCATAATATATGAATGAGGTAGAAATTATTGTCTCTGCATTAAAGATGAGGAAACTTTGGCAGTGTTTGCACTGGGTCACACAGCTAGTGAGTGGCTGGCATCAGGCTTCAATTCCAGGTCTATCCGACTCCAGATTCTGTGATAATGTGAAATTAAAGCAGTGCCTAGTGCAGAGAGGGTGCTTAACAAAGGCTGATTCTCTTTCCTCCCACGAGAACCCTTTGGCTTTGATAGAGCTTGATTTCTGTGTGAGATTTCTTTACGTGTGTGTGCTTAGTCACTCAGTCGTGTCCAGCTCGGCAACCCATTGGACTGTAGCCTGACAGGCTCTTCTGTCCATGGGATTTTTCAGACAAGAATCCTGGAGGGGCTTGCCACTTCCTTCTCCGAGATTTCTTTTATCTATTTTTTCTATAGAGCAGCTCTGTCATACTGCCCCTCCGTGGTTCATTTAATAGTGGCTTTTAGGAACATGGTTAATTGAGGTATAATAAATCGGAGAAGGCGATGGCATCCCACTCCAGTACTCTTGCCTGGAAAATCCCATGGACAGAGGAGCCGGGTAGGCTGCAGTCCATGGGGTCGCAAAGAGTCGGACACGACTGAGCGACTTCCCTTTCACTTTTCACTTTCATCCATTGGAGAAGGAAATGGCATCCCACTCCCGTGTCCCTGCCTGGAGAATCCCAGGGATGGGGGAGCCTGGTGGGCTGCCATCTATGGGGTCACACAGAGTCGGACACAACTGAAGTGACTTAGCATCAGCAGCAGCATACATGTAAATATATGGTCTTCCCCAGTGGCTCAGATGGTTAAAGAATCTGTCTGCAATGTGGGAGACCCAGGTTTGATCCCTGGGTCGGGAAGATCCCCTGGAGGAGGGTATGGCAACCCTCTTCATATTCTGTCTTGGAGAATTTCATGGACAGAGAAGCCTGGTGGGTTCTCTTCTTTCCATGGGACTGCAAAGTGAGACACAACTGAGCAACTTTCACTTCACTTCACTTTTGCATGTGAATAAGTGTTGTTTAAGATGTCTCTAAAATCACCTAAGCATGTGGGTATTTTGGGAGATAATATGATTCTACAACCTCAGTGTATAGAAGTATGATGTTTACTTTCTACAGCCCAACTAGTTTCTGACTCTGAGCCCCACCCAGCTGGTCAGATATTGAGGTCACCCTTGTAACTTCTCCGGCTCCCCCGGTGTCCTCCATTCCCTCAGTCGTCTTGGACGAGAAACCTTCTCTTCCCTGGCACACATCTCACAATGCAGCTTTGTCCTGCCATCTTGTCAAGAAGGGAAGAATTTTTCTTGCAATTATTTTTTCCACCCAGCTTTTCTATGTGCCGAGATATTTAGCCCACTGGCAAAGTTTTCAACTTTCACACTTAAGCAAGAGTTCAAATCACCAGGGAGTCAAATGTTAATTCCATGACCAGTTTAAACGTTAGAAAAATTTTCCAGGAAGAAAATAAAAAGGTTCACTCTCCCCACTCACTAGGAGCTTTATGTTTCTAAGTGAAACTCACTCAGAGGTGTCTTTTTGTGTATCCGGAGGGCTTTCGACAGTAAAGAATCTGTCTGCAATGTGGGAGACCTGGTTCAATCCCTGGATCGGGAAGATCCTCTAGAGGAGGGAGGTCATTCCCGGATTCTTGCCTTTAGAATTCCATGGACAGAGGAGCCTGGTGGCTACAATCCATGGGATCCCAAAGATTTGAACATGACTGAGCAACTAACACTTTGACTTTCCTTTCCTGCCCACCTGGGTTCATTCTCCCGTGTGACACAAACTTGCACGCATGCATTTGAATCTTAGTGCGTGCTCAGCAGAGCCCAGGCAGTGCCCCTCAGAGGCCTGCCTTGCTCTTCAGTGGCTTTCTCCGTGGAGGCTGTCATGGCCTCCCGTCAGATGTCT
>SJXQ01002549.1:230627-273329 GCA_006408695.1 Aepyceros melampus
TACAGAAGAAGGGAAAGAGGAATTTCCCTTTTTAGTTCTGAAGCACCATTTAATAACAGGACACATCCAAGTCTTCTCTTAAACGTGTCTAGTAATTAAGCTTGTCCTCATGCCATGACCTGATTGTGTTTCAGATAACGGCGGACAGACTTTGGCAGGGGGCAATAACTGGCCCCTTCGAGGAAGAAAGTGGAGCCTGTGGGAGGGAGGCGTGCGAGGGGTGGGCTTTGTGGCCAGCCCCTTGCTGAAACGGAAGGGCGTGAAGACCCGGGAGCTCATCCACATTTCTGACTGGCTGCCCACCTTGGTGAAGCTGGCCGGGGGCAGCACAAATGGCACCAAGCCTCTGGACGGCTTCGATGTGTGGAATACCATCAGGTACTGCCCATCTTTCTCTTTCCTCTCTGAGATCAGAAGCTCTAGAAACATCTTGACTGGACTGAGAAGGATTGCTTTTATGTGAACATGATAGTATAGCCTGCAAATAAAAGATTAAAAAAAAAAAAGAAATGCCTTTACAAATACTTGTGTGTATACACACACACACATATATATACATACATATGTATAATATGAGGAACAGGATCCTCCCCAGTGGCTCACCCTCTGCAAGATGTCTTTACAGTGGAAGCCGCACTAAGAAATTGGAGAGTATTGTTTGCTTCTTGCAGAGGGTCAGAAGACCTGTCCTCTTGCCTGCTAGGAGATTGGAGGACCAAGGCAGGGAGGGAAGATCTGGAAATAGCCTCATCTTCTGCAGTTTAGATTTTCCTTTTAGATATAAATGATTTGAAATTAAATATTTAATTGGGCTAGAGAATGACCATTTGAATTAATTTATTATTTTTCCTCTTGGTTTTTTTTGTTCAGAACCATTTTTCTCAGCTTGAAATGTGCAAATATCTATCCATATTTTCTTCTAAGTGTTGTGGTCTGAGTTTCTTCCATGTAATTCTTGGACTATTGTGACACGATTTTGTGTGTTCCATGAGGTCAGTATGTAAATCAGAGGAATGGGTTTTTTTCCCTCAGGTTTTTGAATCATAGACCTCTTTGAGACTCTGAAAACTGAGATTATTAAAAAAAACATACCTAAGCATATGCACAAAAGCTTAGATAGAATTTATTTTTATGGTATTAGATATTGATTACATATTATTTGCTATGTACACATAGAAAATACACATTCTTTGAAAGCCTCTGCCTCTCACTCATTTTTAATACAAAAATTAATAGTCACTTTATGATAAAAAGGAAATAAAAATTTCCAAGCAAAACAAAACTTGAACTTCAGCTTACTGCCAGCTTTCACTGTGAAGGTTATTGGAGTTTGACTTATAGAAACAGGAGAAAGTTTTAAGTTATTTTGCTATGACAACATATGTGTAAGCCTTGACACCCAATCAGTTTTGATTTTTTTGTTTTGTTTTGTGGGTAAAGTGTCATAAACCCTGGCTTGTAAAAGCATGTAATAGCCAATGGGATCAAAACTCTGTGGCATACTTGGCCAAATGAGGCTTGAGTTGAGAAACAGTTGAATTTGAGTAATTCCTCTGTCCCAAGAGTCACAGAAGTTATGATCTTTAGTAAAGTCCAAGTCATTGATGTTCATCCATATTACCAAATTTTGGACTATCCATCCACATTTCACATTTCAGTGGAATTCCACATTTCAGTCAGATTATCTTGATCAGAAGCAACCTTTAGGACTTTGCCATATATTTGCTGCTGCTTGCAGAGGACCTGGAAGAAGTTTGGCCACTCTTAAATGCAGATTTCAGAAGGTCTTTCCTCAGTATCAGAGGAGAACTTCTAGTGGCCCATCCTAAAGAGAACAAGAGCTCCACATCCTCCAGCATTATGTCCGTTGACTGCAGGGCTGTAACCAGAATGTCACCAACAGTATTGTCCCAGTATGTGAAACCATGAGAGAGTGGCTTTCCTTTTCTGTTTGGAAAAAAGTAACATTTCTGCCCAGTGTCATTAAGTGTCTGTTTCATAAGTGAAGAGCTGCTCTCATCCTGCTCCCATTTATGGATGAAAAAGATCCTGAAAACAATGACTCAGCCCCCACTGTCCCGATAAAATGGATGCTTCTCACAACATTAGGCAAGCGTTCATTCAGTACTGGTGGTAGAGCGTTTGGCACCCAAGCCTGCCAAGGCAGAAAGCGTCCAGTCTCACTGACGTCGGGAGCATCTCTTCCAAAGCAGTAAAAACAAATGGACAGCCAAATGTCAGAGACACTCAGTCTGTGCCCAGAGTTCTGGAACTTTTTTTCAGTAAGATATTTACTTGGAAATACCATTTTCAAGATGATGATAGTTTTTGAACATTTCAAAAGGGTCTGATGAAAGAAGAATGCCAGTAATGGCAGTAACAGACTCTGGTGTCTGAAAACATCCAGAGTTTCCCTAGTGGCATAGTTATCAATTCCTCTCAAGTCTGCTTTAAAATACTAAATTTTAGAAGAAATTGCTGTTTTGGAGTGGGTGGCATTCTTTGTGATAGGAGTTCCTTGCCTTCTATTTTTCATCTATTTCAAGATACAGTGCATGGTTGTCAATTGTGGGGACATGACCTCTCCAAGTTCTTTCTGATTCTGTATGGTTTCTCTGCTTTTCAGCTTGATAAGCTGCCTATACTTTGTTTCAAGTCCTTTCAAAGGATTTTTGAGCTCATTTTATGTTTCATTAAACTTATATAAACATAAGCAGAACCCCTAATCATAATGGAAGGAATGTTTTTCCTTTCTGATCAATGGGAAACTGATCTAGATGTTATAATAAACTTTCCAACCCAGGTTCGATCCTGGGTTCAATCCCACATGGCAGGCAGATTCTTGACCATCTGAGCCACAAGGGAAGCCCCTTATTATTATAAGGGTGGTGACAATCAAATATTATCTGATAATGTGAAATATTTTAAAAACTTATTATAAAACTATAAAGACTTCCCCCACCTCATGGATTCAATTTTAAAGGAAATGTTGAAGAAAAGATAAGTCACTTTTCATCCCATTTTCACAGATACCATGAGGCCTAAAGCAGTTGTAATACTTAATGAGCCAAAGTTTAAAAACCTCTAAACTAAAATGATGCTTTATTTAAAATATTAAGATAACTCAGACTGATTTTTGAGTAGTTATTACTGAATAATAATTTTGTTGTTATTATTATTGAATATTTCCTTTTTCACTGATTTGTAGCACCACTTTATGTTCTTATCAGTGCTATGGTCTGTCTGGGTGCCATCTGTTCTAATCCACTGATTAATCTGTTCTTATGTTAGCACCTGACTGTTATAATCTATAATCTGCTATTAATATAACTTTTAGAGTATATTTATATACCTGGCAGAAATAGCTGTTCCTCTCCCCATTATATTTCCTTTACAAAATCTCCTAGACAAGTCTCACTTTTCCCTGGTGGTCCAGTGGTTAAGACTCCACGCTGCCAATGCAAGGGGCACAGGTTTGATCCCTGGTCAGGAAAATAAGATCTCATGTGCCCCATGGCAAAAAAATTTAAAAATAAATTGAGATGAGTCAAAGGCTCCTTAGGTACATGAATATATATCTCATAGGGATTATAAGTGGTGTTTTAAAGTAAATCACTTTAAAAAAAGAAAAAGCAGGATTTTAAAATATATCTTATAATACAATGATGCATGAATGGATAATGATTATGTAATGTAAATTATATAGCCTCAATCACACACACAAAAAATGAGATTAACCACGAAAATTAATTTGGGAAGAATGGAGGTATTTGTCTTCTCACCTAAATCTTCCCCCTGCTGACTGATGCTCTTTTCTTTTTATTTTTTTGTAATTATTTTTTCTCTATATATTCCATTTTAGTAGATTCTGTTAGTATGCCTTCAAGTTTTATTAATTTTTTTTCTTAATTCTTACTCTTCTGTTAAATCCGTCAATAAGTTTTTCTGTTTGAAAATTTATTTTTAAATGTGATAAATGCACATGACAAAATTTACCATCTTAACCATTTTTAAGTGTATAGTTCGGTAGTGTTATGTGTATTCACATTGTTATATAACTAACCTCCAGAAACTTTTTTATCTTGCAAAACTAAAACTATATATACATTAAACAACAATTTTCTACTTCCCCCTCTCCCCAGCCCCTGGCAACCACCCTTGTACTTTCTGTCCCTATGAATTTAACTACAGTAGATACTTCATACCGGTGAAATTCTACAGTATTCGTGGTTTTGTGACTGGCTTGTTTCCTTTACCATAATATCCTCAGAGTTCATTCATATAGCATGTATAAGAATTCCCTTCCTTTTTAAAGGCTGGTTAATATTCCACTGGTATACACCACATTTTGATTTTCCATCCATCCAGCGTTGGACAGTTGTCTTGTTTTCCCCTTTGGCTTTTATGAATAATGCTGCTCTGAGCATAGGTGTACAAATATCTCTTTGAGACCTTGCTCTCAATTCTGTGGGTTATATACATAGAAGTGAAATTGCTGTACCATATGGTAATTCTGCTTCTAATTTTTTGAAGAACTGCTGTGCTATTTTCCATAGTAGCGGTACCATTTTATGTTCCCAACAGTGTACGAGAGTTCCAGTTTCTCTTCATCCTACTAGCACTGATTCTTTCCTAAAGAAAATCTGCCATGAGCCATCCTGATGGGTGTGAAGTGATATCTCATTGTGATTTTGATTTGCATCTCCCTTGTATTTAGTGATATTGAGTATCTTCCATGTGTTTGCAGATCATTTGTGTATCTTCCTTGGAGAGATATCTACTCGAATCCTTCATCGATTTTTAAATGAGATTTTTGTTGTTGTTACTGTTGAGTTGTAGAAGTTCTTGATATATTCTGGATATTAACTCCTTGTTATATATATTGTTAGCAGATATTTTCTCCTATTCTGTAGATTGCCTTTTCTTCCTAATGAATATGTCCTTGGATGTATGTCTTTTAAACGAGTCATGAATTCTGTATATTTAAAATATTTGAATGCAAGTTATTAGCTTAATATTTTTGAATCTTATATTAGTCATCAATAATTTTACAGTCAATTGTGCAATTTAAAATATTCAGAATTTATAATATCACTCTTTTGTATTAAAATATAGTTGATTTACAATACTATATTAATTTCTGGTGTCAAAGTTATATATACACATTTTTCAGATTATTTTCCATTATAGCTTCCATTATCCAAGTTGTTGAATATAGTTCCCTGTGCTATGCAGTAAGTCCTTGTTGCTCACCTATTTTATGTAGAGCAATTTATATCTGTTAATCCTGTATTCCTAATTTATCCTTCACCTCCTCTCTTCCCCTTTGGTAACCATAAATTTGTTTTCTATGTCTGTGAGTCTGCTTCTGTTTTGTATATGGATTCATGTGTATTATTTGTTAGATTCCACATATGAGTAATGTAATATTTGTCTTTCTCTGTCTGACTTACTTCACTTAGTATGATACTCTCCGGGTGCATCCATATTGCTGCAAAAGGCAATATTTCACTCTTTTTTCTGACTAATATTCCATTGTACACATTACCACATATTCTTAAACCAATTGTCAGTTGGCGGCCGCTTAGGTTGTTTCTGTGTCTTGGCTACTGTAAGAGTGCTGCTGGAAACAGTATTTTCTGGTTTAGAATTTTCCATCTTTTTCAGATATATGCCCAGGAGTGGGATTGCTGAATCATATGATAACCCTATTTTTAGTTTCTTAGGGAACCTCGATATTATTTTCCACAGTGACAGCAGCAACTTAGTTTCCCACCAACAGTGTAGAAGGGTTCCTAGAAAAAGGAACCAGAATTCATTGTTCATAGATTTTTTGATGATGGCCATTCTGACTGATGTGAGGTGATACCTCATTGTATTTTGATTTGCACTTCTCTAGTAATTACTGGACATGGAACAACAGACTGGTTCCAAATAAGAAAAGGAGCACATCAAGGCCGTATATTGTCATCCTGCTTATTTAATTTATATGCAGAGTACATCATGAGAAACGCTGGGCTGGAAGAAGCACAAGCTGGAATCAAGATTGCTGGGAGAAATATCAATAACCTCAGATATGCAGATGACACCACCCTTATGGCAGAAAGTGAAGAGGAACTAAAAAGCCTCTTGATGAAAGTGAAAGTGGAGAATGAAAAAATTGGCTTAAAGCTCAACATTCAGAAAACGAAGATCATGACATCCAGTCCTATCACTTCATGGGAAATAGATGGGGAAACAGTGGAAACAGTATCAGACTTTAGTTTTTGGGGCTCCAAAATCACTGCAGATGGTGACTGCAGCCATGAAATTCAAAGACGCTTACTCCTTGGAAGAAAAGTTTTGACCAACCTAGATAGCATATTAAAAAGCAGAGACATTACTTTGCCAACAAAAGTCCGTCTAGTCAAGGCTATGGTTTTTCCTGTGGTCATGTATGGATGTGAGAGTTGGACTGTGAAGAAGGCTGAGTGCCAAAGAATTGATGCTTTTGAACTGTGGTGTTGGAGAAGACTCTTGAGAGTCCCTTGGACTGTAAGGAGATCCAGCCAGTCCATTCTGAAGGAGATGAACCCTGGGATTTCTTTGGAAGGAATGATGCTGAAGCTGAAACTCCAGTACTTTGGCCAATTCATGTGAAGAGTTGACTCCTTGGAAAGACTCTGATGCTGGAAGGGATTGGGGGCAGGAGGAGAAGAGAACGACAGAGGATGAGATGGCTGGATGGCATCACTAACTCGATGGATGTGAGTCTGAGTGAACTCCGGGAGTTAGTGATGGACAGGGAGGCCTGGTGTGCTGCGATTCATGGGGTTGCAAAGAGTTGGACACGACTGAGCGACTGAACTGAACTGAACTGAAGTAATTACTGATGTTGACATCTTTTCATGTGCCCATCTGTCTTCTTTGGAGAAGTGTCTATTTCGTTCTCATGCCTATTTTTTGATTGGGTTATTTGTTTTCTTGATATTGATTTGTATGAGCTGTTTGTATGTTTTGGATATTAACTCCTCATCAGTTGCATCATGTACAAATATTTTCTCCCAGTTGGTAGATTGTCTTTTCTTTTTGTTGATGATTTCCTTTGCTTTTAAGTTTGATTAGTTTCCATGTGTTTATTTTTGCTCTTCTTTCTTTTGCCTTGGAAGACTGATCTAAGAAAATATTCCTGCGATTTATGTCTGAGAATGTTTTGCCCTTATCCAGTCTGGTTTTCATCTCATGTTGCAAGTTCACTTTAGAAGTCCAGTTTGGATCTTTTATATCTTTTTTAATCCAACTTTCTAAACATACAGAATATAGTTTTAATAACTGTTTTAATGTCCTCTGCTAATTCCAACAGTTATGTCAGTTCTGGGTTGGTAGTGATTAGTCAATCACCTCATTGTGGGTTAGGGTTAGGGTTAGTTAGTTTAGTTAAAAGTCATGTTTCCATGACTTTTAATCTTTGATTTGATGCCAGACATTGTACATTTTACTTTCTTGGACATTTATTTATTGTTATGAATCTTCTTGATTTGTACTGAAATGCAGTTGAGGACACTTGGAGCCTTCAAGATATTGCATTTATGGTTTGTTAGGCTGGTCCATATCAGTGTCCGGTTGTGGACAACCTAGTCTTCACTGCTGAGTCAAAACCTTCAGAGTAATCTACCAAATGCCCTTTGAATTTAAGTTTTTCAGTCTGGCAGATGGGAGTAGATATAACTATTTCTAACCCCATGTGAGTGCTGGGCACTGCTTCCTTTCATCGTTTCAGATAGTTCTTTCCCTAGTTTGGGGTAGTTCTCTCGCATACATCTGATCAGTGCTCAGCTAAATATTCTAGGGGACTCCAAGGTTCAAACCTCCAAGGTTCCATGTCTGTGCAGCTTTCTCTTCTCTGGTACTCTATCCTGTCAACTCTAGGGTCTCCCTGGCGCCTCTGCTCTCAATTCAAGGAGTCCATGGGGCTATGCCTCAGTTTCCCCACACCTACAGCAAGGCTTGGAATCTTACCATTCTCATGGTAATAAGTGAGGACAATGATAAGAATTCCTGTGTTTCCTGTCACTTAGGGATCACTGTCCTTGGCCTGATATCTATTCTATTTCTATTTCTCTTTAGGTTGTTTTAGGTTGGAGGGTACATCCAGTCTGCCTGTTACTCCCTCTTGGTTAGAAGCAGAAATACCCAAAAAATATCTTATTATCCTGTTTATTTTCTTCTTTCAAATGCTTTTCAATTCAATCTGGGATCATAGAACCAGCTTTCTGAAACATAATATTGTAAGTCTTATAACTCTTTTCCAGAGAGTTTTTCTTTTTTATAAACTTTTGTAAACACACATAGATTATGTATATTGATCTATAAGTTAATTACTTTTTATGTTACAAATATTCCTTAATTTTCACATTCTCAGTTCCTAATTTTAATTGATCTTTTCATTAGTTGGTTAATACTTTAATTTTCATAGAGGTACATAAATGATAAGGTTTTTTAAAAAATCTTCATATACGGAAGAATATCTTTCTGTTACCTTCAAACATAAGTAACAATTTGACAAAGCTGCTGCTGCTGCTGCTGCTAAGTCGCTTCAGTCGTTTCCTACTCTGTGTGACCCCATAGACGGCAGCCCACCAGGCTCCCCCGTCCCCGGGATTCTCCAGGCAAGAACCCTGGAGTGGGCTGCCATTTCCTTCTCCAGTGCATGAAAGTGAAAGGAAGTCAGTCCAACTCTTAGCCACCCCGTGGACTGCAGCCTACCAGGCTCCTCTGTCCATGGGATTTTCCAGGCAAGAGTACTGGAGTGGGGTGCCATTGCCTTCTCCAAATTTGACAAGGAATTCTTGTCAAATCTGTTCTCCTCATTACTCTATAGACATTGCTTTATTGTCTTCTGATAAGCACCATTACAGCAAAGTGTACCAAGTTTACCTGATAACAGAAAAGCTAAGATTACAATCTTGGTAAATCTGACAAGGTGGAATTTATGTCAAAATCATTGTTAGGAATAATGGTGGAAATGGTGCAAATGATTTCTTCTTTGATCCATGTGTTTAGACCCATTTATTTTCCAAAATTTCAGGTTATCTCTGTTAGATTATTGATTTCTAGTTTCATCCTATTGTTAGAGGACATACTTTTTATTATTTCAGTCCTTTTAAATTTGAGACTTGTCTCACTTTCTTGAAATCTGTGCCAGGTAGTCTTGAAAAGAATGTGTATTTTGTAGTTGTTAGGTATAATATTAGGTTTTCCTTTGTGATCAACCAGAAAATATTTTACTTCAGTAAATGAGTCTTAATATATTGCTTTAACTATAATTTTTCTTAGCTCTGCTGTATTATTTTATATTATATTTGTTTTTTATCTTTGATTAGAACAATGTTTGGTTTATTCCAGTGGCATCATTATGTTAATATATTTATGTAATTCTCTTAGTCACTTTTTAGGTTCTACTATTTGGTTTGTCTGCTTTAAATGTTATCTTTGACTTCTACTTATTACCTATAAGAACATCAACAAGTTATTCAATTCTACCCTTTGTCTTACCTTTCTCTTTCAGTGCTATTTTTAGTTGTATTATTTCTATATTGTCTGAGCATATAATATTATAATGCTGTTTTCCTACCCTTGTCCACAATTTTACTTTTGTCTTAGAGCTATAATAATATATTCTGTGCTAAACCCTTGTCCATTCCTAAAATACTCTCAATTATCTCTTCATTGGAGGAATTCATTTTTAATAGATTTCTCAGGATTCTTTGAATTTCTGCCTTGATATTGAAACCATCCCTACAGCCTTGATAATACTGAAACCGTTGAACTGAGATAAGATCCTTGTCTCATATACTTTTCTCCTTGAGTTTCTTGACAGTGCTTCCCTACTGTACACTTGTTTCGTATGTCACTGTTGATAAATTTCATGTTACCTGGATCTTATTTTATTTGCAAGCGAGTTGGTCCCTCTGCCTAGAGGTCTGGAAGGCTTTTGTTATCACTAGTTGGACACGACTGAGGGACTTAGCAGCAGCAGCAGTATTATTTTAAAGTTGAAGACTTGTACTAGATATGTCTCAAGGGTGGCCAAATTGAATCACTTTCCCAGATGCACAGTGGGGTACATCCAGCTCTTTTGTTTCAGAGTTTTTGGTGTTGGTTACTCAGTGTGGGGGCCTCTCTTCCTGGGTTTATTTTGTCAGATACAACCTGAGTCCCTTCCCCTCCTGGCCCCCTGCACCCTCTTGGGCACTATCCCAGCCTGACTCCTTCCCTAGGTGGGAACCAGCACCGACCCTCCAGGGCTTAGATGGCTATTTCCTCATGTCCATCGAGGTTTAAACATATTCTGTCTCCTGCTTATGTTGTAGGCTTGAGTGTTGGGTAATTTTACTTTCTTTCCTTTTCAGTATGTCTTTTAAGGGTACTGTGTGGAGAGATTCAAATGTAGATGGCCACCATTATCCTATGGAAATCTGGAAATTCACACGTTCTTTGGCTCTTGTTCCAGTGTAAGGAAAATGGCCCTGGAAACTGGAAATGAAGCATTATAAAAATGGCTTATGAAGTAAAGATGATAGCAACACCAACCAGTAGCTCTGCACTCAAAGTCTATATATATTTAGTCAGTTCAGTCAAGTGAATATACATCTATATATATGTGTGTGTGTGTTTGTATACATATATATATATTCACATATATGCATATATTATTTATTAAGTTGACGCAAAATGTTTAAGGAGTGATGCATTATTTTTTGATTTCTACTTCTCCCTCTCTGACACAAGAGCTTCTTCTCTATGTCCATAGTTATGTAGTGCTCTGAGGATTGTCTCAGACATTTTCTGTTTGGCTGCATCACATTCTAGGATGAGACCTCGCTGCCTAATTTCTTCTGTTTCCTCCCAGGTTGGTCTTGTGTTTGCTGCCTGGAGGGACAGGAGACGGAAGAAACCAGTGGTGAGGGACGAAAGGTGTGCTGGGCCAGCTCTGAAGCCAGCTCATAAGAGATCCCTACCCACTTTTGTTTAGTGTGACCTCAAAGGCCTAAGTTTTGGTCTTCCCTCGTAGCTCAGTTGGTAAAGAATCTGCCTGCAATGCAAAAGAACCCAGTTCGATTCGTGGGTCAGGCAGATCCGCTGGAGAAGGGATAGGCTACTCACTCCAGTATTCTTGGGCTTCCCTGGTGACTCAGCTGGTGAAGAATCTGCCTGCATTGAGGGATACCTGGGTTCGATTCCTGGGTTGGGAAGATCCCCTGGAGAAGGCCAGTATTCTGGCCTGGAGAATTCCATGGACTGTATAGTCCAGGGGGTCTCAGAGAGTTGGACATGACTGAGCAACTTTCACTTCACTTTGAGTTCTATCGCTAGACGTAGACAAAGTGAATCCATCTTTTTCTGCCCTCTTTGGGACCAGGTTCTGATTCTTCTGTTCGAATCCAGGAATATGCTGTTAATCTCTTCAGCCCTGGCGCGAGTGAAAATCCCCTCAGGACTCTGGCATCTGGTCCTCTCTTTAGTTTCCAACACTGTTGCCAGTTTTCGTCTTTTTGTAATTCTTCACGGGTATTATAATGGAAATTGGAAAAAAAGGGATATTAGGTTCTGCTGATTTGCCCTGATACTAACCTGGAAGTCCTACCAATTATTTTTTAATAATGAATAGAAAAGATTGTAATAAAGGTATGATTCAGTTATTGTGAATAATATTGTATCTTTTAGAGTAGCCTACTTTAATATTTAATGATTCCTTAATAAAAGTGTACAGGAAAAATTTCTCTCATTAAAACTCTATATCACATGGATTTAAGTTATGTATTTCCTCACCAATTTTAATCAAAACGTTTTGATTTCCATGGCTAAACACTTTATTCTTGGTAACGTTTGCATCTTAAGATGGCTTTTAAAGGAGCATGGAATTTACACAAACCCAATATCACCATCTCCCACATAACAAAGAAACTATATCCTGGGAGTAATGTCACTAGTATAACGGTTGAAAATGTGAACTCTGTGGTTAGATATGGTTCAGATCTGGTCTTTTCCATTTATTATTTGTGTGATCTTGGGCAAGTTACTTTATGCCTCCAAGCATCAGTTTCCGTGTGTGTAAAATGTAACATTAGTGATGCCCACTTCATAGGCATTTGCTTGAGGATGTAGACAAAGAATATGTATGAAACAGCACAGAGCCTGGAACACAGTATTAATAACACCTCAATAGCTTTAAGGGAAGATAATAAGGATGATGATAATTCTTCCAGAAAGTTAACAGGATGGAAGTTACTCTGTGGGTGTTTCTTGGATTTTTTATCAATAATATATTTTTTTTCAAAATTTCATGTTTGGAAATATTGCCATGGCTATTTCTGTTTCCAAAAATTTGAGATTGTCCTCCAGGGTGTGTCCTTTTTATGACAGATGGTCAGCAGCTAGTGGCAAAAGAAGTGTAGAATATCATAGCACTTCTTTTATTTATGGGAAATGTTTTACTGCCCCACCCTTCAACTAGTTGGAAAATGAAAGTCAAAAACTGGAAACTCTATTTATAAATGGACAGTGCTGTGATCTCAGTGTCTGAAACTGTAGACTTTTAGAAAATATTTATAGCATATTGGAAACTAGTTACTGATCAGTGTATCCTTGCCTCATTAAAAAAAAAACTAACCCAGAAAACATGAAATTTGGGTAAATTAAAATTGAATAATGAAATGGCGTTACTGGTCAGGGCATAGACTTGGATTACCATGATATTGAATGGTTTGCCTTGGAAACAAACAGAGATCATTCTGTCATTTTTGAGATTGCATCCAAGTATTGCATTTTGGACTCTTTTGTTGACCGTGATGGCTACTCCATTTCTTCTGAGGGATTCCTGTCCACAGTAGTAGATATAATGGTCATCTGAGTTAAATTCACCCATTCCAGTCCATTTTAGTTCGCCGATTCCTAGAATGTCGACGTTCACTCTTGCCATCTTCTGTTTGACCACTTCCAATTTGCCTTGATTCATGGACCTGACATTCCAGGTTCCTATGCAATACTGCTCTTTACAGCATCAGACCTTGCTTCTATCACCAGTCCCATTCACAACTAGGTGTTGTTTTTGCTTTGGCTCCATCCCTTCATTCTTTCTGGAGTTATTTCTCCACTGATCTCCTGTAGCATATTGGGCACCTACCGACCTGGGGAGTTCCTCTTTCATATCCTATCATTTTGCTTTTCATACTATTCATGGGGTTCTCAAGGCAAGAATACTGAAGTGGTTTGCTATTCCCTTCTCCAGTGGACCACATTCTGTCAGACCTCTCCACCATGACCCTCCCATCTTGGGTGGCCCCACATGGCATGGCTTAGTTTCACTGTGTTACACAAGGCTGTGGTCTGTATGATCAGATTGGCCTATTGTCTGTGACTGTGGTTTCAGTCTGCCCTCTGATGCCCTCTCTCAGTGCCTACCTCATACTTGGGTTTCTCTTCCCTTGGACGTGGGGTATCTCTTCACGGCTGCTCCAACAAAGCACAGCCACTGTTCCTGACCTCAGACGTGGGGTAGCTCCTCCCAGCCGCTGCCCCTGACCTTGGGCTCAGGTAGCTCCTCTCAGCCGCGCTTGTGCGCCATCCCAGCCACCCACCCTTGAATTTTTCTGGGCTCCAAAATCACTGCAGATGGTGACTGCAGCCATGAAATTAAAAGATGTTTACTCCTTGGAAGGAAAATTATGACCAACCTAGACAGCATATTAAAAAGTAGAGATGTTACTTTGCCAACAAAGGTCAGTCTAGTCAAGGCTATGGTTTTTCCAGTAGTCATGTATGGATGTGCTGCTGCTGCCAAGTCGCTTCAGTCATGTCCAACTCTGTGAGACCCCATAGACGGCAGCCCACCAGGCTCTGCTGTCGCTGGGATTCTCCAGGCAAGAACACTGGAGTGGTTGCCATTTCCTTCTCCAATGCATAAAAGTGAAAAGTGAAAGTGAAGTTGCTCAGTCATGTCCAACTCCTAGCGACACCATGGACTGCAGCCTACCAGGCTCCTCCATCCATGGGATTTTCCAGGCAAGAGTACTGGAGTGGGGTATCCAGTAGTCATGTATGGATGTGCTGCTGCTGCCAAGTCGCTTCAGTCATGTCCAACTCTGTGAGACCCCATAGACGGCAGCCCACCAGGCTCTGCTGTCGCTGGGATTCTCCAGGCAAGAACACTGGAGTGGTTGCCATTTCCTTCTCCAATGCATAAAAGTGAAAAGTGAAAGTGAAGTTGCTCAGTCATGTCCAACTCCTAGCGACACATGGACTGCAGCCTACCAGGCTCCTCCATCCATGGGATTTTCCAGGCAAGAGTACTGGAGTGGGGTGCCATCTCCTTCTCCAATATGGATGTGAGAGTTGGACTATAAAGAAAACTGAGCACCAAAGAATTGATGCTTTTGAACTATGGTGTTGGAGAAGACTCTTGAGAGTCCCTTGGTCTGTGAGGAGATCTAACCAGTCCATCCTAAAGGAGATCAGTCCTGGGTGTTCATTGGAAGGACTGATGTTGAAGCTGAAACTCCAATACTTTGGCCACTTTATTTGAAGATCTGACTCATTGGAAAAGACCCTGATGCTTGGAAAGATTAAGGGCAGGAGGAGAAGGGAACGACAGAGGATGAGATGGCTGGATGGCATCATCGACTCAATGGACATGGGTTTGGGTGGACTCCAGGAGTTGGTGATGCACAGGCAGGCCTGGTGTGCCGCGGTTCATGGGGTCGCAAAGAGTCGGACACGACTGAGCTACTGAACTATACTGAATGAAATGGCATCAGAGACAACTATATACCATTTAATATAAGTCTTTAAGAGAAGAAGATGGAGAAAAATTAGTAATTCTTTTGTTAACAGAGGCATTTGCAGTAAACAGATATTTGTTAATGGATCCTTAAAATAAGCTGAATGAATGGAAATGTTATATATTTAAAAAGATACTGATTCCATGTCTACATTTGATGGAGGAGACAATTTGGCATACTGGCTGTGAGTGGGGAATTCAGGACTTTTCCTGAGTTCCAAACTCAGTTCTGTCACCTGCCCAAACACATGATCTGATAAGTCACTCAGCTGCTCTCTGCCAAAGTTGTGTCTGTCATAATGTAGAATATTAAATCATGCAAAACATTTGGAATGATGTGAAGCACATAATAAATGCTCTCTAAATTCTAGCTACTATTATTCAAATGAACTTGGCCGAAACAACCTCCACTCCTCATTCCCAAGTGGCTCAGTGGTAAAGAAGCCACCTGCAAATGCAGGAGAGGCTGGTTGAATCCCGAGTCAGGAAGATCCTCTGGAAGAGGAAATGGCAACCCACTCAAGTATTCATGCCTGAAAAATCCCATGGACGGAGGAGCCTGGGGGGCTACAGTCCATTGGATCACAGAGTCAAACACGTTACAGCTCTTTGTCTTTGCATAAATCTTCCTGTCATGGCACTTACTCCCATGACCATTATTGTCTGCTAGGGCAGGTAGTGAGCATTGTGCAGGAAGAAAGAATCTCTGAACCGCCCCCTAGGTGCCTAGCTTAAAGAAGCTGATTAGATGGCTCTGTTTCATTCCTATCAGCCTGGAGCCCAAACATTTGCCCTAATAAAAATACCTGCCATAATAAAATCAGGGCATTTCATGAACTTGTGTGATTACTGGAAAATCATTTTCCATGAACATCATCAGTCGTTATTTTTAGATTTACATTTTGCAAATGTAATCAACAGTTTAATGAAGATAATATTGCACATACAGCTAAACTATACCATATGCTTAATTCAAAACATTGGAGAAATTCCTAGATAACAAATTGCAATGTATCCTTTTTTATATGCAGTTCATGAGTGGACTGTGTGACTTGGCTGTATTTGACATGATGCTTTTCTCAAAAGAGACTTTCACTTGGAAAAGAATATCATAATGTGTCTTAGAAATTAAACTTATATCTACATCAGTGTATTTCTAAGGGGAACTCTTGCCAAGAAAGAGAGAAAGTTAGGAATATTAATGTTCCATTGTTTTACATATTATTCATATAGCTTATCTAGGCTATAGTCTTGTATCTGTGATTATATTCTTTCCATGTTTACAGAGTCAGGATCTGATTCTGCAACAAAAGGTGTTGTCATTGTTTTTAAGCTACCAGCTTATTCAGTTCAGTTCAGTCACTCAGTCATATCCAACTCTTTGCGACCCCATGGGCTACAGCACACCAGGCCTCCCTGTCTGTCACCAACTCCCAGAGCTTACTCAAACTCATGTCCATTGAGTCAGTGATGCCATCCAACCATCTCATCCTGTTGTCCCTTCTCTTCCTACCTTCAGTCTTTCCCAGCATCAGGGACTTTTCCAATGAGTCAGTTCTTCACATTAGGTGGCCGAAGTATTGGAGTTTCAGCTTCAGCATCAGTCCTTCCAATGAACACCCAGGACTGATTTTCTTTAGGATGGACTGGTTGGATCTCCTTGCAGTCCAAGGGACTCTTGAGAGTCTTCTCCAACACCACAGTTCAAAAGCATCAATTCTTTGGCACTCAGCTTTCTTTATAGTCCAACTCTCACATCCATACATGACTACTGGAAAAACAATAGCTTTGACTAGATAGACGTTTGTTGGCAAAGTAATGTCTCTGCTATTTAATATGCTGTCTAAGTTGGTCATAACTTTTCTTCCAAGGAGCAAGTGTCTTTTAATTTTATGGCTGCAGTCACCATCTGCAGTGCAGATTTTAGAGCCCAAAAATAAAGTCTCTCACTGTTTCCACTGTTTCCCATTATTTGGCATGAAGTGATGGGACCAGATGCCACGATCTTAGTTTTCTGAAAGTTGAGTTTTAAGCCAACTTTTTCACTCTCCTCTTTCATTTTCATCAGAGACTCTTTAGTTATTCCTCACTTTCTGCCATGAGGGTGGTGCATCTGCATATCTCTGGTTATTGATATTTCTCCCAGCAATCTTGATTCCAGCTTGTGCTTCATCCATCCCAGAGTTTCTCATGATGTACTCTGCATAGAAGTTAAATAAGCAGGGTGACAATATACAGCCTTGATGTACTCCTTTCTCGATCTGGAACCAGTTTATTGTTCCATGTCCAGTTCTAACTGTTGCTTCCTGACCTGCATACAGATTTATTGGGAGGCAGGTCAGGTGGTCTGGTATTCCCATCTCTTGAAGAATTTTCCATAATTTGTTGTGATTCACAAAGTCAAAGGCTTTGGCATAGTCAATAAAGCAGAAGTAGATGTTTTTCTCGAACTCTCTTGCTTTTTTGAAGATCTAGTGGATGTTGGCAATTTGATTTCTGGTTCCTCTGCCTTTTCTAAATCCACTTGAACATCTAGAATTTCATGGTTCACATACTGTTGAAGCCTAGCTTGGAGAATTTTGAGCATTACTCTGCTAGCATGTGAAATGAGTGCAATTGTGTGCTAGTTTGAGCATTCTTTGGCACTGCCCTTCTTTGGGATTCGAATGGAAACTGACCTTTTCCAGTCCTATGGCCACTGCTGAGTTTTCCAAATTTGCTAGCATATTGAGTGCAGCACTTTCACAGCATCATCTTTCAGGATTTGAAATAGCTCAACTGGAATTCCATCACCTCCTCTAGCTTTGTTTGTAGTGATACTTCCTAAGGCCCACTTGACTTTGCATTCCAGGATGTCTGGCTCTAGGTGAGTGATCATACCATTGTGATTATCTGGGTTGTGAGGATCTTTTTTTGTATAGTTCTTCTGTGTATTTTTGCCACCTCTTCTTAATATCTTCTGCTTCTTTTAGGTCTGTACCATTTCTGTCCTTTATTGTGCCCATCTTTGCAGGAAATAGTCCCTTTGTATCTCTAATTTTCTTGAAGAGATCTCTACTCTTTCAGTACTTACTATATAGCCCAAGCACTTCGCATATGTTTCCCCGCTTAATTCTCATTTAACCTTGTAAGTAGGTACTTTTATCCACCTCCTGCTAGAAAAAAAAACAAGGCTCAAGTTTATATAATCTTGTGGGGTTGAGATGCAGACCCTGAAAGGCTACGCTCTTAAAGACAGTGCAGGGCTTCACAGGAGACAGTGAAGCCTTCAGAACTGGTGGAGGGGAGGCCATAAACTACGGAAGCAATTGACATTGTCCACTTTCTAGTGCTTTCTTTATGTGGAAATGAAACTTTTGAAAAGTGTGATATCCAAAAGAATCATGAAAAACCACAATAATTGTAGCATTACCTATAAATACATATAAGTAGATATGTTAGAAGGTAAAAGTTACCACACTATAACAGTGATCAATCCCATGAACATTTAATGAGTTTTATTTGGCTATTTTTATTCTGCAAAGATTGTGATGATTATACAGTTGTATTGCTGAAAACTGTTTTGAATATAGAAAACATTTCCCCCTACCCCATAGCTCTCTTTGTTACACACACCTTTATGGAAGAAATTGTATCGTATGCTAAAAGTTTATGTTCAAGGTACTTATTCAAGGGAATATAAAGAAAATGGATATAGGAAGTTAATATCCTTCATCAAAAGGATGAAGGAAGTTTCCTTCCTTTCAAGAAGGAAAGGAAGTCTTATAGAATTATACATGGGCTCATTACATAAATATCCTAAAAGCTTAGCCCTCATCTTTTTGTTCTACAAAAATACCCCAAGAATTTAGAATATATAATCAGATGCCCTCAGATAGCAAGGCTTGAGATTGGTGATTCTCATCCTAAACTGTGTGGGAGAATCAGCTGTATTTATGTGTATGTATGTGTATGTTTGTTATTGAAGTATAGTTACTGTACAATATTATATAAATTATAAGTATGTACTGTAGAGATTCACTATTTTTGAATGTTATTTTCCAGTTATAGTTATAAAATGTTGGCTATATCTCCTATGTTGTACAATATATTCTTGTAGCTTGCATACAAGAATACTATGCATAATAGTTTATACCTTCAGTCCCACCTTCCCTCTCCCCACTGATAACTGCTACTTTGCTCTATTGTTCTGTATGTCTGTGAGTCCACTCCTTTCTTGTTATGTTCACTAGTTTGTTGTATTTTTTATATTTAAATTGAAGTATAGTTGATTTACAATATTGTATTGGTTTCTGATGTATAGCAAAGTGATTCATATATATATATGTATATATTTTTCTTTTTCAAATTCCTTTCCATTATAGTTTATTACAAGATACTGCATGTAGTTCCTGGTGCTGTATAGTTGGACTTGTTTATCTGTTTTATATGTGGTGGTTTGTATCTAACAGTCCCAAACTCCTCATTGATCCCTCCTTACCCCTTTCCCTTTTAGTCACCGTAAATATGTTTTCTGTGTCTGTGAGTCTGTTTCTGTTTTGCATATAGATTCATTTGTATAATTTTTAGATCCCACATATAAGTGGCATTTTTGTCCTCTGTCTTACTTCACTTACTATGGTACCCATGTTGCTGCACATGGCATTATTTCATTCTTTTTTTATGACTGTGTAACATTCTATTGTGTAATATATATGCATATATGCCACATTTTGCTTATGTACATATGCATTCATCTGTCAGTGAACACTAGGTTGGTTCTACGTCTTGGCTATTATAAACAGCTGCTATGAACATTGGGCTGCTATCTTTTTAAACTAGAGTTTTCATCTTTTCAGTATATATGCCCAGGCACGGGGTTGTTGAATCGTATTGCCACTCTATTTTTAGCTTTCTAAGGAATCTCTATACTGTTTTTAATAGTGGCTGCACCAATTTACACTCTAACCAGCAGTGCAGAAAGGTTTGCTTTTCTCCACACCCTCTCCAACACTTATTATTCTTAGAAGTTTTAATGATAATCATTTTGACCAGTCTGATGTGATACCTTATTGTGGTTTTGATTTGTGTTTCTCTAATAACTAGTGATACTGAGCCTATTTTTTCATGTGCCTATTGACCATTTTTATGTCTTCTTTGGAGAAATATCTATTTAGGTCTTGTGCCTATTGTTCAATTGCGTTGTTTGGTTTTTTGTTATTGAGTTATATACTGAGTTTGTATATTTTGGAAATTAAGCCCTTGTCAGTAGCATCATTTGCAAATATTTTCTCCCATTATGTAGGTTGTCTTTTCATTTTGTTGATGGTTTTCTTTGCTGCAAAAGCTTATAAGTTTGACTAGGTCCCATTTGTTTCTTTCTGCTTTTATTCACTGTCCTGGGAGACTGACCTAAGGAAAATATTGGTACAATTTATATCAGAGAATGCTTCGCCTATATTATCTTCGAGGAATTTTATGGTATCATGTCTTCTGTTTAAGTCTTTAAGGGATTTTCAGCTTATTATTGTGTACAGTGTGAGGGAGTATTCTAACTTCAGTGATTTACATGCAGCTGTCCGGCTTTCCCAGCACCACTTGCTGAAGTGTGTACTTTTTAAGATTCCACGTAGAATGGAATCATACAGTATTTGTCTTTTTCTGTCTTACTTCACTTAGCGAAATACCTTTCAGGTCCATCCATGTTGTTATAAATGGCAAAATGTCTCTTTTTAGGGTTGAATAGTATTCCATTAGGAGAAGGCAGTGGCCGCCCACTCCAGTGTTCTTGCCTGGAGAATCTCAGGGATGGGGAGCCTGGTGGGCTGCCGTCTATGGGGTCGCACAGAGTCGGACACGACTGAAGCGACTTAGCAGCAGCAGCAGCAGTGTTCCATTATGTATATGTACCACATCTTTGTTATTCATCCATGTGTTGGTGAAAACCTACTTCCATATCTCAGCAGTCATAAATTTGCTGGGTCATGTGGTAGTTCTATGTTTGGTTTTTGAGAAACCTCTATTCTTTTTTCCACCGTGACTGGACCAGTTTGCACTCCCACCACAAGTGTATGAGGATTCCCTTTTCTTTGTATCCTCACCAGATTAGTTATTTGTGTTCTTTCTGATGATAGCCATCTGACAGGTGGAAGTGATAGCTCATTGTGGTTTTGATTTGCATTTCCGTGATGATTAGCGATGTTGAGTATCTTCATGTGCTTGCTGACCATCTGCATTTCCTCTTTGGGGCAATGTCTGTTCAGTTCTTCTTCCCACTTTTAAATTGGGAGAATCAGTTGTGTTTTTGACAAGGATGCCAATATAGTTCAATTGGGAAGAATAATCTTTTCAATAAATATTACTGGGATACCTAGATATTCACATGCAAAAGGACGAAATTAAATTCCTACCTCACACAATACACAGAAATTAACTTAAAATGGATCATAGACATGAAAGTAACAACTAAAATTATAACAGTTTTAGAAGAAAACATTAGAGTAAAACTCTCTGACTTTGGATTAGGCAGTTTCTTAGAAAAAAAAATAGCAAAAAGCAACAAAAGAAAAGACAAGCTGTTCTAAACCAAAATTTAAAATTTTTTTTCTGCAAATCATACTATCAAGAAAGTGAAAACAACTCACAGAACTGGAGAAAATATTAGTAATTCATGTATCTGATATAGGACTTGTGTTCAGAATATATCAAGAATACTTGCAGTCAATCATAAACAAATAGCCCATTTTTTAAATGAGCAAAGGATCTGAATAGACATTCCTCCAAAGAAGTTGTATAAATGATCAATATACACATGAAAAGGAAAACGTAAATCAAAACTACAGTGAAATACCACTTCATACCAGCTAGGATGGCTGCAATAAAAAAGACAGACATTTATAAATACTACTAAGAAGAGGATAGGGAGAAATTGGAATGCTCATGCATAGCTAGTAAGAGTGTAAGATGGTGCAGCTGCTTTGAAAAATAGTTGAGCAGGCCCTTAAAAGTTTAAATATATAAAGTAGATGCAGCAAGGTTACTCCTAGATACACCCCCACAAGAAATTAAAATAGATGTCCATACAAAATCCTTTACATAAGTATTCCTAATAGGCAAAAAATGTAGAAACAACTCAAATGTCCATAAAATGATGAGTAGATAAAGACATTAGGATATATCCATATGATGACTATTATTCAGCCATTTAAAAGGAAGATGTACTGATACATGCTATAAAATGGATGTACCTTGAAAACATTATAAATCATATGGTTTATATTTCAGTAAAGTTAATTTGACAAAATAATCAACTTGGATATTTTTGTAAATCTTTATGCCCAAGCTGAACCCCAGATCAATGAGATCATTCTCTTATGGTGAAACTCAAGCATCAGTATTTTTTAAAGTTCCCCAGGTGATTGCATTGTTTAGCCAAGACTGAGAATCACAGCTCTAGAATCAGCTCTAATCTAAATGAGCTTCTAATTTAGGAAACTGGAGAAGGCAATGGCACCCCACTCCAGTACTCTTGCCTGGAAAATCCCATGGACGGAGGAGCCTGGTGGGCTGCAGTCCATGGGGTTGCTAAGAAGTCGGGCTCAACTGAGCGACTTCACTTTCACTTTTCACTTTCATGCATTGGAGAAGGAAATGGAACCCACTCCAGTATTCTTGCCTGGAGAATCCCAGGGACAGGGAGCCTGGTGGGCTGCTGTCTATGGGGTCGCACAGAGTCGGACATGACTGAAGCAAGTTAGCAGCAGCAGCAGCAGCAAAGTTCAGATCCCAGTAAGAGGACTCCAGGAAATTTCCACCAGTCTCACTACTCAAAATGTGGTCCTCAGACCAGTATCACTGGGGAACCTGTTAAAAATGTAAATTCCTGGACAGCCTTCACCTTGGCTCTAGTAAATCAGAATCTACAATTTAACAAGAGCCCCAAGTAATACAAAGTTTGAGAAGCACTGCCCCAGGTTAATGATTCACAATCTTGGCTGCATGTTGGAATCATCTGGAAGTTATACTGATGCCTGGTTTCCACCCCCAGTGATGCTACTGGTATGAGGTACAGCACCTGGATTTTAGAAGCTTCTAGGTGATTGTAATATGATACAAATTGAGAATAACTGGTGTAAACATACTGTTTGGGGACAGTTAGTGGCAAAAAGAAGAAAAGATAAGATATTTTAAAATAAAATATATTTTGTTTTTAACATAAACAATTGACAAACATGCATAAACAAATGGAGATTATTGATGTCAAATATTTCCAGAAGTGCAGGGAAGGAATGGGAGTAAGACAATAGTAGGGAAGGTTTGCCCTAAAAGGACATTGAAAAAGTAAAAATAAAAAAAGACCAAGTGTTTTCCCCTCCAGGTACAAGAGTGAGATCTCTTTTTATAATATATGATTATTAGAGACTATGCAAATTTAAGTGGCCAAGGATCTGTGAGTTCTTGAGAGAAGTGTTTTTAAATTGTACCAGAAAATGTTCAGCAGCTACTTACGGAACTTTTCTGTGTTTTTGCTATTTAGAAAAGAGTGTTAATATATTAATTCAGCAATAGGTAATCCTTCCCAATAACCAGGGTACCGGTGTCCCAGTTTTGGTGTCCAGTCTCTCAGTTCTGGGGAGATTGGATGCCTATAGACAGTGGGAGCTGAGCTGGGCAGGAGTGTTCTTCCTGGGCATGAAGGCCTCCCCTCGCCAACAATGGGCCTCACTTTGTTAGGACTGAAATCTCTCTACCTTCCCTGGTCTCTGCAGAATCATGACTCTAAAGTGTCTCCTGGACAGAGTCACAAAGCTCGCAGAGTTGGTCTTCGTGGTCTCTCGTTTCATCCCCCTCCACCAGCCTTAGTCTCCGCGTGCTCTTCCCCAGGTGACTTGAGTCTACTCTGTTTCAGCATCAATATATACGGCACCCTTGTCTCTGTTGAAATGAGCCACATGGGTTCTGTGACTTCTGGAGTCGGGGTGTGTGTGTGCCTGTGTGTGTGTGTGTGTGTGTGTGTGTGTCTGTGTGTCAGTGCTCTAGTGATCTGTGCTAACTTAGTGCGTAACTGTTAAAGGAAACCCACAGCCCCCTTTCCTTCCTTCCTCCTCCTCCTCTGGCTTTTCTGCCTCCCTCCTTTCTCCCTAACATCTCCCTCTCTTTTTTCTCTTATTCCCTCCATCTTAGGCACTCAGACCCTGAACCCTTTACCAAAATGAAAGAAGTGACATTTGTGTTGAGACTTGAGAACCAACCCAGTGACCATAATACCTTTAATGTGTTTTCTACCTTTTGTTAAAGGCAAGTCTGATCTTAAACATACCAGGACATTTCTACATGCTGAGAGGGAAGTCACATGATCAATTATTACCAGTATGTGATAGCACAAGTGAGTAGCATGCAATTAAATTCCAAAAATCAACTAATGTGTTTAAATACTGCAGGTACAACATAGTTATGGGTCATTTTCCTGTCTTTAAATTCCCCCATTCTGTAAACTATCTGAGTTTTCTCTTTTCATGCTTTTTAAAGTCTTTATGAAGTAATAAAAATGTTCACAAGTTATATACTACCTTAAAAAGAATCTTAAAATTTTTCTGATTACAATAATGATGCGTGCCAGCTGTATAAAGCACTGTCGAAAGTCTTGTAGTGTCCTGACCCATCCCCCCATCCCAGCTAATAGTTTGGTGTACATTTTACATATTTTCATTATCACCATCTTCCCTTTACATGTGTGTATGCATTTTTAAAAAAATCCACCTGGAGATATTTCTAAAATCCATCACTTTCCAAAGGACTAGCCCCAGGGAATAGGTACATGAGCTTGTCTAAGGATTTTAATAACTTCTCATATTTTGATGTGGGGTAACTTGCCTGGAAAATCCCATGGACAGAGGAGCCTGGTAGGCTGCAGTCCATGGGGTTGCGAAGAGTCAGACACGACTGAGTGACTTCACTTTCACTTTTCACTTTCATGCATTGGAGAAGGAAATGACAACCCACTCCAGTGTTCTTGCCTGGAGAATCCCAGGGATGGTGGAGCCTGGTGGGCTGCCGTCTATGGGGTCACACAAAGTCGGACACAACTGAAGTGACTTAGCAGCAGCAACCCAAAGTTTGGGCTTCCCAGGTGGCCCTAGTGGTAAAGAACCCACTTGCCAGTGCAGGAGGCTTAAGAGACATGGGTTTGATCTCTGGGTCAAGAATATCCCCTGGAAGAGGGCATAGCAACCCTCCAAGAACTCCAGTGTTCTTGCCTGGAGAAGCCCATGGACAGAGGAGCCTGGCAGTCCATAGGGTCTCAAAGAGTCAGACATCACTGAAGAGACTTAGCACGCACACGACCCAAGATTTATGATATTTCAGTTCCTTTAAATGTACATGTAGTTTTCTTGACTTATTTAATAACTTGAATTCTCTAATGGTATTTGGTTATTGTTTAAATCACTTGTCTTATATTGTATTTCCTTGGCTTATATCTCTGACCACATCCTTATCAAAATATTCTGATTAGTACATTTTAAAAAGTAGCATCACTACATACGTGACTTAAGAAGCTTGGTTGACTTTTGGTTTTTTCACTCCTGTCTGCATCATGAGATTCTACCTGTGATGATTTTCCCCAGCAAATAATCCATCACTGGGATTACTCACAACCTTTAGTGTTCAAAATTCATCTCTTGCTCTTAAGTTTCATTATTTTGCAATATCTGTGGCTCTTTGAATAATGAAAAAATGAAATGAATGATATACAGATAAATTCCCTTAAAAAATTATTGGAAAAATATCTTTTATTTAACCATGCCTAGTACTTTGGGGTATTCCAGTGAGCTCTACTTATAAAGATGAAAAATCTGGGAGTTCCTCCACCTTCTTTCTTTCTTTTTTGGATTGAATGAATTCTGTTTTTAGTCCAGAAAAGTCATACCTTTGTTTCTAAGTTACTTAAAATTTTAACATGTAAATTTTACTTTGCTAAAATCTAAATTTAATGAACAGTTGTATCCTCCTCCAAATAATACAAAGACTTTCAAATGTTTTTATTCTAATTTCCCCTCCTGACTTACTTGCTATTTTTATCAACCAGATTTTAGCTCTGCTTGCTTTTTTTAACCTCATGAATTAGACATCACCATTCTGTTAAGATTTCCTTATATTCATCTTTTTTTTTTGCTTATCATCCCTACTTACATTCAGAGCATCTGGGATGAAACCCTAGTTCCTATCATTTTGGATTGGTTGACAGTCTCCATGATATACAGGTCGTTAGTTAAATGTCTCAGGAGGAAAATGAGGAGTCCCAGGAAACAGCCCCCCCGACAAGCACAGGGCTGCCCCAAGTCCTAGAAGCATCCTTGTGTATTTTCCTCCCACTCTCTAGTTAGAGGGTTTTATGGAGTAAAGAGGAAAAAGGAAATCTTATAGAATTCTGAAGTTAAATATATTCACTTTAAAGGATTGTTTCTTATTCTGAGACTGTATTTATCCTAACTTTTGTTGCCATTAAAATTACCTTTGTTTTGTAAAATAATGGATGGTGATGGTAGTTGAAAGTTTTTTTGGATTTTTTATTCATGAGGTTTGTTTTAAGTTTTCCATACTTGGTAAATATAACATTGCCATTCACAACCCAGATTTTTTGAAAATTTATGAGTCCTTGAAATCCTAAACCACTGCTGTAGACAACTAACTGTGAATTTTGGATGTGGACATTGAAGCATGTATTCTTGGTTACATTAGGGGTTTATTGGTTATTCAGATGTGGACTAATCCTGTAGTATTAGTAGTACTCTGCAATGTTTTGTTGTGTTATCAAGTAGTCCTTTGGAGTCTCCCAATAATTGACATTCTGTCTAAGAACTTCTTCCATAAGGCTGGGTCTATATGAGCAAAGTGATCTGGGTGCTTTTTGCACACCCTGTGTACAACTGGTGATGTTTATGCTCCCAATTTTTTAAAAACAGTCACAACCAAATATTTGGCCAATAACTTACTATGTGCCTTTCTCATTTGAAACATGAGCAGGTTGAACTGCTCTCCAAGTTTGTTTTCAACACTAATGTGAGTTGTGATTCCATTTGCACATATTCTAAAATTTTTTAAAAGTCTTAAAGAGATATAACTATTTCATATGTATTTATATTGCATATAAGTTTCACACTGTAAATTTAGATGCAGAAGACACTCATTTTTCTCACATGGGCTCATTTAAAAGGCATGCTGCATCTGTGATGTGGGCACTGCCATCTTAGCAGATGCTGTTTCTTCCTTTCCCTGTGAGTGTTCAGTGTGGCGTCTACACTGGAGTTCTCATTTCACTGCTGTAACGAATGGTCATGTTTAAATACAGTCACATTATTTCTTGCAAAGGGTCACAGAGCTCATCTTTGTAATGCTCACCTGCTTGACACTGAAGTTGTTATGTAAACAGTCCGTCATTGTGACAGTGTAGACAAGTGATGGCTACTTGAAGACGCACAACCACAGATTTTGGAGGCCTCTGAATTCATGACAGAGCTGTTAACTGGCAGTTTTGTTATTTCCTATAAGTACAAGGAAAGGAAGTATTACAGTTACTCATACCCATTTGAAAGAGGAAATTAATGTTTTCTAAAAAATTCTTTTTCAGTGAAGGAAGCCCGTCCCCCAGAATGGAGCTGCTGCACAATATCGACCCAAACTTTGTAGATATGTCACCATGTGAGTACGCTGTTTATTGCTGCTAACTTAAATCTCTTTGGCTTACAAAGATGGTTTTATTGCCTGTGTCTCTCTAGCCTAATTCTCCTTTTCCACTTGAGTTTGCTATAAAAGTAAACATTTCTCCATGGCACCTGTGGCACCAATGTCACTGGGCTTTGTTGACACAAATGGTGAATGCTGCTAATGAGCTATGTGACCTTCTAAGGCAGTTCCCTCCCTGAGCCCCAGCTTTCCCATCTATAAAAGGAGAACCCATTGCTGCCCTATAAATAAATTCTTCAGTACCATTTTTCTAGATTCCGTATATGTGTGTTAGAATATGATATTTATCTTTCTCTTTCTGACTTACTTCACTCTGTATAATAGGTTCTAGTTTCATCCACCTCATCAGAACTGACTCAAATGTGTTCCCTTTATGGCTGGGTAATATTCCATTGTATATATGTACCACAACTTCTTTATCCATTCATCTGTCGATGGACATCTAGGTTGCTTCCATGTTCTAGCTGTTTTAAATAGTGCTGCAGTGAACATTGGTGTACGTGTATATTTTTCAGTATACACGTTTCCTCAGGGTATATGCCTAGGAGTGAGATTGCTGGGTCTTATGGTGGTTTTATTCCTAGTTTTTTAAGGAATCTCCATACCGTCTTCCATAGTGGCTGTATCAATTTACATTCCCACCAACAGTGCAAAGAAGTGTTCCCTTTTCTCCACACCCTCTCTAGCATTTATTGTTTGTAGACCTTTTGATGATGGCCATTCTGACTGGTGTGAGGTGATATCTCATTGTGGTTTCAATTTGCATTTCTCTAATAATGAGCAATGTTGAGCATCTTTTAATGTGTTTGCAATGGAGAAACAGACACAGAGAATAGACTTATGGGGAGAGGGGAGGAGAGGGTGAGATGTATGGAAAGAGTAACATGGAAACTTACATTACCATATGTAAAATAGATAGCCAACGGGAATTTGCTGTATGGCTCAGGAAACTCAAACAGGGGCTCTGTACTAACCTAGAAGGGCGGGATGAGGAGGGAGATGGGAGGGAGGCTCGAATGGGAGGGGATATATGTATACCTATGCTGATTCATGTTGAGATTTGACAGAAAACAGCAAAATTCTCTAAAGCAATTATCCTTCAATAAAAAAATAAAAAGAAAAAACAAGAAAGAGAAAAGCAAATATCATATATGACTACATATATGTGGGATCTAGAAAAATGATATAGATTATCTTATTTGCCAAGCAGAAACAGAGACACAGATGTTGAGCTCAACCATATGGACCCCAAGGGGGAATAGGAGATGGATGAATTGGGAGATTGGGATTGACATATATACACAATTGATACTATGTATAAAATAGATGATTAATTAAGAAATATTGCTATGATGACAATATCCCCTCAGCTTATCTATAGGTTCAATGCAATCTCTTTTAAAATAGTGGCTGGGTGCAAGTTGAGAATAATTGTTACATTTTTAAAATTTAATTTTTATTTTAGATTGGGATGTGGTTGATTCACAATGTTGTATTGATTTTGGGTGTGCAGCAGGTGGTTCACTTGTACATATGTACTTGCACGCTCGGTCGCTTCAGCTGTGTCTGATTCTTTGCAACTCTATGAACTATAGCTGCCCCCCCGCCCCCCGCCGCCCCGCCAAGTCTCCTCTGTCCATATGATTATCCTGGGAAGAATACTGGAGTGGGTTGCCAGTTCCTCCTCCAGGAGATCTTCCTGGTCCAGGGACTGAACCCATGTTCCTCCATTTCAGGTAGATTCTTTATCACTGAGCCATCTGGGAAGCCCATACATGTACCTGGATCTATTCTTTTTAGATTTCTTTTCTCATATAGGTTATTACAGAATACTGCGTGATTGTTAACTTTTTTTCAACTTTGTTATTACCTATTTTTAGATCTTCTTGAAAAATGAAAATTGTAGAGGGAGGGGACATACATGTACCCATAGCTGATTCATGTTGATATATGGCAGAAACCAACACAATATTATAAAGCAATTATCCTTCGATGAAAAATGAATGTTTTTTTAAAAAAAGGAGAACCCATCTCTGATAAGCCAGTTCCCTCTCTGAGCCCCAGTTTCCCATCTATAAAAGGAGAACTCATCTCTGAGCCTCCCTGTAACCATCAGCGTAATGCTGTTACTGCCCCGTTCTTACCTGAGAGTGTCAGAACCTCCTTCCAGAAAACTCAAGGCCAAATCAGCCAGCTTGAGCATGAGCAAAAGGAGTATGTCAAGGCTGTATATTGTCACCCTGTTTATTTAATTTATATGCAGAGTACATCATGAGAAACGCTGGGCTGGAGGAAGCACAAGCTGGAATCAAGATTGCCAGGAGAAATATCAATAACCTCAGATATGCAGATGACACCACCCTTATGGCAGAAAATGAAGAAGAACTAAAGAGCCTCTTGATGAAAGTGAAAGAGGAGAGTGAAAAAGTTGGCTTAAAGCTCAACATTCAGAAAACTAAGATCATAGCATCTGGTCCTATCACTTCATGCCAAATAGATGGGGAAACAGTGGCTGACTTTATTTTTCTGGGCTCCAAGATTGCTGCAGATGGTGATTGCAGCCATGAAATTAAAAGACACTTATTCCTTGGAAGGAAAGTTGTGACCAGCCTAGACAGCATATTAAAAAGCAGAGACATTACTTTACCAACAAAGGTCTGTCTAGTCAAGGCTATGGTTTTTCCAGTAGTCATGTATGGATGTGAAAGTTGGACTATAAAGAAAGCTGAGCACCGAAGAATTGATGCTTTTGAACTGTGGTGTTGGAGAAGACTTTTGAGAGTCCCTTGGACTGCAAGGAGATCCATCCAGTCCATCCTAAAAAAGATCAGTCCTGTTTGTTCATTGGAAGGACTGATGTTGAAGCTGAAACCCCAATCTTTTGGCCACCTGATGCAAAGAGCTGACTCATCTGAAAAAACCCTGATACTGGGAAAGATTGAGGGCAGGAGGAGAAGGGAAAGACAGAGGATGAGATGGTTGGATGGCATCACCGACTTGATGGACATGGGTTTGGGTAGACTCCAGGAATTGGTGATGGACAGGGAGGCCTGGTGTGCTGTGGTTCATGGGGTCGCAAAGAGTCAGACACGACTGAGCGACTGAACTGCACTAAAATCAGCCAGCACAGCATCTGATCAGGTTGCCCAGGTGCTACCCAGACCTGCCAGGTCTCGTACACCTGTGATTTTCCTGGCAATCCTGCAGCTTAGCTTAATTCTGCCAACTGCCCAAATTAACCCAGAGGGAACCCTATTAATTCCTGTGGGGAGAGAGGCCATGTGGTACTCCCGCATCCCCATAGGTTGTAATGCGTGCAATAGCCCTTTATAAATACCGTGCGAGTGTCCCTGATCCCCCTGTGTCATGAGTTAGGGCCTCGAAAGTGCTCACCATTAGACCCTTTGCCAGGATCCATCGTCATGCCTCGTTGTGAGACTGTCTGCAGGAAATATTGCTCTGACATCCCCTTCATTCACTTGGGTGCTCCCATCCTCTCTTTTAGACATACCAGTCCCCCATGGTTCAGGCTCTTTGACTCTTTTTGTCTTCTCCAGTCTGTGCTACAACCTGCCTTAGGATTTCCCTGCCCAGAGGATGACCCTACAGTAATTCTGAATGTGTCACCAGACATTTGGGGCCCAGCTGTCCTTGCCAGCCTCACTCCAGGCCCTTCCTCCGTCTTCTCACTTTCCTAGACACTTGCTGTTTCCAAGTATGCAGATCGTGATCCTTAGGTCTTGAGCATGCTTTTCCCTATTCCTTTTGCTGCTCCTCCAGAATTTTCCTCATCCCTTAAAACCCAGTACACTTGTCCCACTTCTGTGAATGCTTTCCAGAAATCCCCGAGGAAACAGTACTCCTTCCTCTCCGTGTATATGCACCCCTTCATATATGTCTCTGTATATGCTATGCTAAGTTGCTTCAGTCATGTCTGACTCTGACTCTCTGTGACCCCATGGACTGTAGCCCGCCAGGCTCCTCCATCCATGGGATTTCCCAGGGAAGAATACTGGAGTGGGTTGCCATTTCCTCCTCTAGGGGATCTTCCTGACCCAGGGATCAAACCCAGGCCTCCTGCATTGCAGACAGGTTCTTTACTGCTGAGGCACTGGGGAAGGCCATATCTCTGTATAGCGTTGACCAAATTTTCCTGTATGTGCCTACATTTCGCACTAAGCTGAGAGCTCCTGGACTTCAAGGTTTATGTAATATTTATCTTTCCATCCTCATAAGTTAACACAAAAACCTGGCACTTGGTAGGTACTCTGAAAGACTGAGTGGACAGTTGGAGAAGGTCTGGGATGGAATAAGGACCACCTAGAAGATAATGGCACCCCATTCCAGTACTCTTGCCTGGAAAATCCTATGGATGGAGGAGTCTGGTAGGCTGCAGTCCATGGGGTCTCCAGGAGTCGAACACGACTGAGCAGCTTCACTTTCACTTTCATGCATTGGAGAAGGAAATGGCAACCCACTCCAATGTTCTTGCTTGGAGAATCCCAGGGACAAGGGAGCCTGGTAGACTGCCATCTATGGGGTCACACAGCGTCAGACATGACTGAAGCAACTTAGCAGCAGCAGCAGCAGCAGCAGCAGCAGCAGAATCATTAGACCTGGAAAGGAAACTGTCCTGAGATAGGGAAGAATGGCTACAGGATGGAGAAATTTCTATTTCTATAGAAGTAAACATATGTCAGGAGAGGCAAGGGTAGTAATATATCCAATATGCTAGCCAGTGGCCTTGTGCGACTACTGAGCACTTGGAAGGTGGCTAACTGTAGATCAAGGTGTGTGTGCTGCAAACCTGAAACACTCATCCGATTTTGAAGACTTCGCACAAAAAATACAAAACATATATATATTTATTTATTACTGGTTGAAATGGTAGTGCCCTTGTGGCTCAGCTGGTAAAGAATCTGCCTGCAATGAGGAAGACCTGGGTTTGATCCCTGGGTTGGGAAAAGCCCCTGAGAAGGGAATGGCTACCCACTCCAGTATTCTGGCCTGGAGAATTCCATGGACTGTATAGTCCATGGGGTCACAAAGAGTCGGACACAACTGAGCGAATTTCACTTTCATTTCCCTTGGTATATCAAGTTTAAATATATTGATTGTAATTTCATCTATTTACTTTTCCTCCTTCCATCTGCTTAATAGAAAATTTTAAGTCACGTGGCATTTGCATTACATTTCTGTTGGTCTAGAAGAATTGTTCTAGAAAGTACTAAGAAATGATTTGGTCAGCTTCAGAGGAGCTTCAGATCTGTGAGAGGATCACAGACCTATGGTTAGCTACTATGGAGATGCATTGATTGTTTAAACTCTTCTCTGCCCCAGCACACCTGGGGATGTGACACATTCCAGTCCATAACTGGGCCAGTCAGGTAAGCATCTCTCTGGGTGGTGAGGGAGAATAAAGGGGAGGTGGGGATGGTTTTCACAGCCTCTGAGTAGCTTAATGCACTGCAAAGCCCAGTATGACATCCAGGCATGTGCGGAAAAGGCTGCCCACGCCATAGTGGCTGTAAGATGTCCTCACCAACTAAGTTCCCCCTGCAAATGAGAAGCCTTAACCCCCTTCACTCACTGAGCTGTGTGTTGTCTTGGCATCAGAAGTGGGAGCTTGAGATCTGAATTCCCGTGTGATGAGCCACAGTGCTGCTTGCCGCGGGGTTCTTAGTATAACCTGCCATGAATTGTTGCCGTCTTCCTTAAAGTGCCCCTAGCAAGGTAACAACACAGGCAAAAGATTTTTCCAGAGTAAGAATTGGAGCATGGAAATCAGAAGAGAAAACTGTCTTAGTCTTGTCATTCATAGATTATGAGGTATGGAGCAGGTCCCTTCACTTTTCTGGGACTCGGTTTCCCACGTATTAATTGATGGGTGGAAATCCTTCGCTGCTGTCCCAGATTCAGGACTGCTTTCTGGCCATCTGCTCCTGCCCCCCGCCTCCTGGAAGCCCACCCCAGGCCTTCCTGTTGACCCTCCCTGCTGCTTGAGGACACATGCCCTAACTCCTGAGTGTAAGGAGGGGCCTTGTCAGGCCCAGGCATCAACATGGAGCCGTATTCACTATCGGTTCACAAAAACAGAGCATTTCCTACTTTCTGTGTCTGCGGGTAGCAATGTGCCACCTCCTTCTCATCCCTGTTCATGGGCAACATTGTGGGTCTTTTCTGCTCAGTTTCATATCCATTTCGACCCACTGTGGGGCAGAATTAGAAAAAGGGGATCTACCTTTGCGGTCCTGCTCCTTTAGAGGATGACAATACACGCCCAGTTCCTTTTCTGTGCAGTTAATTTGTGGGAGGAAAATTAAATCCAGCTATGAGATATATTTGTAGGACAGTCAAGACTGCATGTCATATTCATAGAATGTGTTTTATGATTATCTTCTAGAGGCTTTTGTGGAATAAAATCAGAAGGTAGCCCATGTAGGGTACAAATGAAGGAGAGACGATTGGGTCACTGTTATCGTGGAAACATTTCTTTGCTTTCTAATGCCAGCACTTCTCATACGGTTTGTCCTTACTTATGGGAGAAGAGAGTAATATTCCACCCCACCGTCCCCAAAGCCACTTCCTTATCTGTAAGGTGAAAACTGAATTAAGTGATATCTGAGGTCCCTTCCAGCTTCAGCATTGTGTGGGTCTCTACAGAAATAGGACTTCAACAGAGCAAAGCTGCCTCCTTACCATTTCTTTGTCACTCTGCTAGAAAAGATGCACTTGTTAATAAGCAGTGGTATAGCCAAAGACATGCATGTAAGTAGACGAACACAGCGGATAGTGTTATAAACAGTAAAAGTGCAGTCGCTCAGTCATGTCTGACTCTTTGCAACCCCATGGACTGTAGCCCACCAGGCTTCTCTGTCCATGGACTCCTCCAGGCAAGAATACTGGAAAGAAAAAAAATCCACTTAAAAATCTTAAAACATGAAAAAAAAAAAAAAAAAACTAATGGGATAAGCATATATTTCCCGGTACTTATATTCTCAGAAACTCAAGACTAAAGGAAACAGCAGAAGATAGTACAGTTCTAGTGCAGAATCTCAAGGCAATAAACCAGCGTAGATCTTGACCTCTCTTTCTCTCTTGCTCTCCATTTTTCTCCCACTCTCTCTGTCTCAGTAGAAACATGTAGAATCTTGAGTTCTGTTACGCTATGTGCTGCCTATGAAAGCAGAATCCTAAAATGAGCACACTGCTGGGGGATGGGGACATGGAGAATCTGGCGACCTCTCTATTGTTTCATGGCTCTTTTAAAGTGGCACAGCTTTTTTTTTTTTTTTTTAATTTTAATTAATTTTTATTTTTTAGTTTGTTTTGCTTTACAATACTGTATTCGTTTCGTTACACATTGACATGAATTAGCCATGAGTAGCCCCAGCAGGAACACACTCTAAATTAACCTGGAGAAGTAGAGAATCACTCCTCTCCTGATTAGCATGCGGGTCAAATACAGCTGTCTGATGTGTGGAGGGGCAGTATAAAACATAAAAAGTAAAAACATGCTTTATAGTCTTTTATGACTATAAAAAAGTTCATTTTCATTCATCCTCTACATCACTGCAATAAAGAGCATTATGGGAACAGAATGATTTTTTAAAAAATCTCAATAAATCATTACTCTTCCCCCATAATAGCAATGTCATCTCTTCGAAAAGTTCCCACCTTCTTTCTTGTTGAAAGTGGCTCAACAGTTTCCAGCTCTCTAAGATCACAGTATTATTTAGAATATCTGTGAAATGTCACTTCTCTCCACCCACGGTTGTTAATTCAGCCAATTCACACTTGTCCCTTTGGAATTCATTACTTTTCCTCCATTTCTGTAACTGTTTTTCCCGATGCAAACAGCCAACTCATCTGAAAAGTCCCTGAGGCTGTGAAAGATTGAAGGCAGAAGGAGAAGAGGGCATCAGAGGATAGACGGTTGGTTGGCATCACTGATGCAATGGACATGAACTTGAGCCAACTTCGAGAGATGGTAAGGGACAGGGAGGCCTGGCGTGCTGCAGTCCATGGGGTTGCAAAGAGTTGGACATGACTGGGTGACTAAGCCAAAACTTAACTATTTTCCTAAACCGGATTCCAATGATCTCAGGCTGGATTAGACAAATCCGTGTTTTACTCTCTTTGTCTTCCTTGGATTTATCCTTTCTGACCATGGGCAACCTCTCTCTATTCTCTTCTGCAAGTATCCTTAGTGTGTCTCTGTTGCTTTTTCGATCAAAGCAAAATTCTGTTTTGACATCTGAAATCTTCATGGATACTTATTTACTTACACTTTTTTTTTAATCTATTCAAACAAGTGAAAACATTTTTGAGTGCTTACAAAGGTCTTTTGTCCTGGGTCCTAGAGCTAGAGAAGTGAAAAAAAACGAAAGCTCTACCTTCTTGGAGATTCTCAAGTGGGGAAGCAGACAGGAAAAATTCAATTAATGTGGAGTATGTTAAGTGGAGATAAGTGCTATGAAGGTGCAAAAAAGTATGGTAAGGAGGGTAGAAATTGTTGACTGCGTACAAGCTTGTATAAAGAAATAAGAATATTGTGACTGTCAAAGTAGGTGACATTTGAAAAAAGTCCAGAGGAGGTGTGGAGGTCCTGAGGCAAATGGCAATCTTAGGGTAGAGAGTTCTTAGCAGAAGGGAGACAATGTTTCAAAACTCCCCAGTCCTGAGTGTGCAGAAAGCATTTGAGGAAAAAGCCAGACCAGGGTGTAAGGGTACAGCGAGGTGGAGACAGTAAGAGAGCCTTCTTGAACCACATGTGAACCAGGGTTTTGCCCTGAGAGAGCTGGCAAGCTGCTTTAAGGGTTGAGCAGAAGAGCAATGTGTTCTGACTTGAAACTATCGCTCTGGTCTCCATGTGGACATTGCTACATAGGAGAGAGAGGAAGCGTAGACGCAGGGCGATCCCCTCAGGGAATTGGTCATTTTCCTTTGGACCTGTGTTCGTCACTCAGTTGTGTCTGACTCTCTTTGATGCTATGGGCTGTAGCCCACCAGGCTCCTCCATCCATGGGATTTTCCAGGCAAGAATACTAGAGTGGGTTGCCATTCCCTTCTCCAGGGGATCTTCCCAACCCAGGGATGGAACCTGGGTCTCCTGCATTGCAGGTGGATTCTTTACCATCTGAGCCACCAGGGAAGACCTTGGACTGTGGTAATAGCAGTGAAAGTAGTGAAAAATGAATCTATTTGGAAATTATTTTGTATTCACAGCTAATAAGACTACCTGAATGCTTAAGGAGGTGTGCAGGGAGAAAGGAGTGAAGAATTTTGAATTAACTAACCAGAAAGTTGGAGTTATTCTTAACTGGTACTGGAAAACTACTGAAGATACCCAAGAACTCATTAACAGAAAGATTCTACATCTTTCACTTCAAACTCTTCAGGACCCCGTGGACTGTAGCCCACCAGGCTCCTCTGTCTGTGGGATTTTCCAGGCAAGAATACTGGAGTGGATTGCCATTCCCTCCTCCAGGGGATCTCTCACCCAGGGATCCAACACAGATCTCCTGTGTCTCCTTCATTGCAGGTGGATTCTTTACCCACTGAGCCACTGAGGAAGCCTTTCCTTGCCTTAGGCTGTAGCTTTCATTTCCTTTGCTTAAATCCCTCTTCTCTTTTGCAATATCCCCATTCAATTGAGAATATTTATGAAGTACTTATAATTTGCAAAACCCTGTTCTAAAAACTGGGAAGGATATCAAATAAGTAAGATGTGGCCCCACATATCCCAAACAATCTATATGAGAAGAATATTACATGCGTTTGTGACAATAAAAAGAGTCGGACACAACTGAGTGACTTTACTTACTTACTTTGTGACAATAAAGCATTATAATACAAATGTGCATATTTTTATGGCTAAATAATCATTTGTGAGCAAAGAATAGTGAATAGGTACAGAAACAGTGGAAATGTAACTGTGAACAAGACGTGGCCCCTGTTCTTTATATGCTAAAGTTCGATGAACGTCCAATGCAAAAACAAGGAAAGAATGACACGGAATCAAGGCAGAAATAGATCACTTTCAACCAGGGGGATTCAATAAATGGGTCAAACCTGTAATTTTTTTCAAGGCCAGCTTGAATTTATCCTTCCATGAGATTTTCCCTGACTAAATTACCCTCTGGTAAGTTTCCTTAACACCTACATAAAATCAGCACTCGGATTTTTGCTTATGTTTATATTTTCTCAAAAGTATCCATTAGTTATACTATGGAACATAAACATGAGAGCAGGAACTTCATCTTATTTAATTTCTTTTAAACTTTATAAACACTAAATATTGTTTAAAAATTAGAAAATATACAAATTACTCATACTATAAAAAAAATCTTATATTACTGTAAAATGCTTTTGGAAGAAGAGTATGGAAGGGTAAAAGAGTCTTCCCAAAAGTCCAGAAAACTTCCTTTTTTGAATATATATATATGTGTGTGTGTGTGTGCGTGTGTGTGTGTATGTTGCATCCTAAATAGGAATACATGAAATGCTGAAAGAATTAGTCAAATGCTTGTCCCCTAATTTTAGTTCAGAGACTTTACATCAGGCAACTGCACTATTTCTGCATATTCTGTACAATTGCTGTCAATCATGATGTGTGATTTTCCTTTTATCAGGCAGTGCATGTTACTTTAATTTCCTTTTTAATATTTCTGATTTAAAGCACTATCACTTTGTGGTAAAGATTAAAAGAAACAATGTATGGAAATGCTATCAAGTTTGAAACATTCTGTAAAGGTAGCTTGTTTTTTAAACTTCTAATATGTGCTTTTATGCTAGTTCTGTCCATTCTTGGCAAGATGATTTTGGTCAAAATGGGGAATTTCATATAGAATGGCTGACACTAGTTTGTTGTTTTGCTAACCTTTTTTTCACATTTCAGAGGTATATGTTACTGTGATGTGTGTGTGTGTTCTTTAAAACAAATACTCTTTAGTTGTCTCAGATCCTCGGTGGCACTCATAGTATGAAGTTTTCGCATTTAAAAGTGCTGAAGTTGATAAAACACAGTGAAAGAGGTCACTGCACAATGCTGTTTTCACTTTGTTATGTGAAATAAAAAAGAAAAAGCCAAAAAAAAAAAAAGTCAAGGAAAAATCATTCAAGTGAAGAAACTTGGTTCACACACATAGTCTAGCTCAAAATCCATAAAATGAAGTGACTGTAATGGATAGTTTCAGGGAATGCTTTTTTACTTGTGTAACAATTTTATATTCTTCATTTCTAAAAGAAATTCAAAAGACTTTCATATTCTTCATTTCTATAAAAAAAGAAAAATAGCAAATGAAAACCAATTAATATTTACAATATCATTCAGCTACATGGCAGAGACAAAAATCAACTAATTATAGTCTTCATACATAGCAACAAATAATTGAAAATATAGTTGAGATATACTGCTTACAAGTGAAACAAATATTTTGGAATACCTGAAAATAAGGCCAAAACAGAAGTGCAAGATTATAACCAGAACACAAAAGAAACATTGTTAAGGAACATTTAAAATAATTCAAATCAATGGGTAGATTATATTCCCATGCAAAAATACTCTAATGTTACAAAGATATGAATTTTCCCAAGTAGATGTATAAAGTTAGATAATCACTGCAGGATTTCCAGAAAGCATGATAAACTAAAGTTCACATGAGAGAAAAATGGACATAAGGAAACAGAGAAGCTTTAAATGAATAAAAGGGGATATGCCTTAACAGATGTCAATGTGGTCTATGAATTTTTTTATAAGTAAAGTAGCATATGTCAGCATAGGAATAGATCAATGAAAAGAGTGGGTAATGCAGAAAAGACACCATTATTATTGGAATATGGAATACTATTAAAAAAATAAACAGTATGATTATCAAGAGCATGTGCACTGGAGCTAGCGTGGCTTGGTTCAAGTCTCAGTCTGACACTAAATTGTCACTTTGGGAAAATTATTTACTCTCACTGAACTTTGATAACCTAATGTATGAAATGGAGATAATAACAGTACCTACCTATTTTAAGATGAATTTTTTAAATAATATAAATACTTGAATGGCAACTCACTCTAGTATTCTTGCCTGAAGAATCCCAGGGACAGAGGAGCCTGGTGGGCTACAGTCCATGGGGGCACAAAGAGTAGAACACAACTGAAGCATCCTCATCAGCAATCAAAAGATATTATTTATAATTAGAATCATCTCAGTAAGACAAAGAACAACTACTGCTATTGATTTTAAGCCAGTGGAGCAAGGATAACTAGTCACTTGCTGAAACCACACTTAAATTACTATGGCATATCGTTCACAAAAATAATTTCCAGATTTATTCAAAGCAGCTAATTTCTAAATTTCTAAAAATTATATCTGAATTAAAACGATGCATGAAAACATATAATAACTTTGTGATGGGAAGACCTTTCTAAGCCCAAGCCTGCTGCTGCTGCTGCTAAATCGCTTAAGTCATGTCCGACTCTATGCGACCCCAGAGACAGCAGCCCACCAGGCTCCCCGTCCCTGGGATTCTCCAGGCAAGAACACTGGAGTGGGTTGCCACTTCCTCCTCCAATGCATGAAAGTGAAAAGGGAAAGTGAAGTTGCTCAGTCGTGTCCAACTCTTGGCGACCCCATGGACTGCAGCCTACCAGGCTCCTCTGTCCATGGGATTTTCCAGGCAAGAGTACTGGAGTGGGGTGCCATTGCCTTCTCTGAAGCCAAAGTCTACCAGCTATAAGTATAATTATTGAAAATGTATATGTGCTTTCCGCACCACCAAGACAGGAGCTCAGACAGCATTGTTCTGGATTCCCATCATAAATGAAAGGGAAACTTTCATAATGTCCAAAGTCCTTGATGTCCTGCAAATGAAGGAGTAGGATGTCCTCAAATACCTTGCTGCAGGAACCCACTTAGGTGGCCCCAACCTTGACTTCCAGATGGAATGGTACATCTGCCAAAGAAAAGCTCATGGCATGTACATCATAAGTATGACGAGAACCTGGGGGAAGCTTCTGTTGGCAGCATGTCATTGGTGCCATTGAAACCCAACTGATGCCAGTGTCACATTCTCCAGGAAGCCTGGCCAGTCAGCTGTGCTGGAGCCCACTGCTGCCACTGGAGCCACTCCTATTGATGGCCACTTTACTTCTGGGAACTTCACTAACTAGATCCAGGCAGCCTTCTCGGGGCCAAGACTTCTGGTGGTTGCTGATCCCAGGGCTGGCCACTGGCCTCGTACAGAAGCCTCTTACTTAACTCGTTTAGCATTGCTCTGTGTAACACAGACTCTCTCCTGTGCTGTGTGGACATCACCGTTCTGTGCAACAAGGGAGCTCACTCAGAGGGTCTGATGTAGTTGAAGTTCCGCACCTGTGTGGCACCATCTCCTGTGAACACCCATTGAAGGTCATATCTGATCTCTGCTCCTAAAAAAAATCCTGAAGAGACTGACCAAAAAAAGCAGGAGGCAGCTGAGAAGGCTGTGATCAGGGAGGAATTTCCAGGTGACTGGACCGCTCTAGCTCCAAAGTTCACTGCTTCCTAAGCTAAGGTGATGGGCTGGTCTGAAGGTATGTGGGTGCTTTCTGTGTTTATTCAGCTGTTCCCCACTCAAGCCTGTCAATGAAGACTGGTCTGCGGCTCCCACTGCTCAGACCACTGAATAGGTAGGAACAACCCTGGAGTAGTCTTAAGTTGTTCTTCCACAAACTCAAAATGGAAATAGGTTGACAGAAAATAAAGTTTTTTTTTAAGAAAGAAAGAATAAGAAAAATATATCCACCTATTAATTAAAATTTTGTGCAAAATGCCACAAAATCAGAGGGCAAAAGACAGTTGGGAGAAAATATTTACAAATAGAATATAGAAAAAGCTGTTCTAAGGTTTCACGGTGAAGTATGGGTTCAGCTCAGTTCAGTTCAGTCTCTCAGTCGTGTCCGACTCCTTGTGACTCCATGAATCACAGCACGCCAGGCCTCCCTGACCATCACCAACTCCTGGAGTTCACTCAGACTCATGTGCATTGAGTCAGTGATGCCATCCAACCATCTCATCCTCTGTCGTCCCTTCTCCTCCTGCCCCCAATCCCTCCCAGCATCAGGGTCTTTTGCAATGAGTCAGCTCTTTGCATGAGGTAGACAAAGTGTTGGAGTTTCAGCCTCAGCATCAGTCCTTCCAATGAACACCCAGGACTGATCTCCTTTGGAATGGACTGGTTCGATCTCCTTGCAGTCCAAGGGACTCTCAAGAATCTTCTCCAACACCACAGTTGAAAACCATCAATTCTTTGGCGCTCAACTTTCTTCACAGTCCAACTCTTGCATCCATATGAACATTTGCACGAACATTGACACTGGAAAAACCATAGCCTTGACTAGACGGACCTTTGTTGGCAAAGTAATATCTCTGCTTTTTAATATGCTATCTAGGTTGGTCATAACTTTCCTTCCAAGGAGTAAGCGTCTTTTAATTTCATGGCTGCAGTCACCATCTGCAGTGATTTCGGAGCTCAAAAAAATAGTCTGACACTGTTTCCACTGTTTCCCCATCTATTTCCCATGAAGTGATGGGACCAGATGCCATAATCTTAGTTTTCTGAATGTTGAGCTTTAAGTATGGGTTGCTGCTGCTGCTGCTGGTAAGTCGCTTCAGTCGTGTCTGACTCTGTGCGACCCCATAGACTCTATCCTAAATTAGTTTAGGATGCCTACTATACTCACATTGAAGTGAAGCTGCTCAGTCATGTCCAATTCTTTGTGACCCCATGGACTGTAGCCTACAAGGCTCCTCTGTCCATGGAATTTTCCAGGCAAGAGTCCTGGAGTGGGTTGCCATTTCCTGCCGGGGTCCAGCTCCAGTGGATCCAGGGTGATTCGAAGGTGGAGATGGAGTCGGCGAGAAAAACACTTACTGAGAAATATAAGATTAGATTAGGAAATAATAGTATAGTAGGAAAATTTAGATGGAGAAAAGAAGGCTGAATAACTTGGTTTATGTGGAATACCAATCAACACCTACGTAGGCCACAGGCGTCTTTCCATTCTCCTGAAGGAGAGGAGGCACTGAGGCCTCCCTGGTCCGATCTTAGAAGCCCAGGCATAATTAGTAGGCTTGGTGAGTACCCACTCCCAGATGGAAATTCAGCCAGAAGAGGAAAGAAAGAAC
>SJXQ01002549.1:283157-323160 GCA_006408695.1 Aepyceros melampus
CCCCCCCCCCCCCCCCAATCCCCGCCTTCTTCCAGAAGTCCTTCCTTTCTGTGCTTAACCATTTCAACCACTCCCAGAAAGGAACACTGTCTCCTGCGTGGTTCCTTTAGGAAAAGTAATGGGAGAATGAGCTAAATGAAAGAACCTTGTTCTTAGTGAAGTAGCTCCTTCAGAATCTCTGCCAGTGGAGAAATTTCAGCTTGGAAACGCGAGTGTGGGGCAGGTGCGGTCTGTTCATTGAGTTTGACTCTAGGCAGATTCATGGACAATGCAAATCAGATGTTATCTTGACTGTCTTGGACAACAAATAAAATGCAATTTCAGTTGTGTTAATTTCATCAAGATATCAAAACTGAGTGTAATTATCTTTTTTTAAGCTATGGGAAAACATTTTATGCAAGTTGTATTATTTCTTTTTCCTTTTTCTGACATTTGTGAAATGTCGGTCGTGCACCAGGCACTATGGCAAGCCTTGTTCCGTATATTATTATTTCACTTAGTTCTCAAGGGAAAAAAACCCTGTAAGGTAAAGATTATAAGATGACCCCTTTACAGAAGTTAAGCGCCCAACCCCTAGCCCTGGAACTTGGCTAGTAAGTGGTCAGCCTGGCTCCCTACCTAGTCCAGATTCACTGTCTGTGTTCTAAGTCACTGACCAAACTACTTCACTTTTGTTCCAAACCCCAAAATTTCTGAGGTAATCTTTAAACAGGAGACAAAAATGCACACACTATTTTTTTTAACTTAATCTCAAAGATTAAAATGTTTCATAAAACTAAGCACCTAGAATGATAGGGTCAAAATTCAAGCCCCAGACTACTTGGAAAAATTTTATTTTCAAGTGTTTTAAAATAAGTGATAATGGGGGCACCCGGAATGAGAGGAGATTTGTGAAATTTCTCTACAGATAGTAAAACACGATTGAACGTTATAACCATGATATCATGTAGACATTAAGGGAACAGAGTGTAGAACCAGACTACCTGGCTGCTTGTTAGCTCTGTTACCTTGAGCATATTACTTACCTTGATGAGCCTCAGTTTTCCTCATCTATAAAATAGGAATAATACTCAAACCTATTTTGTGGGATTGTTTTGTGGTTAAATGGTTTATATGTGTGAATGGTTTATATGTAAAGCATCTGGAAGGATGCCTGGCATATGGTGGATACTATATACGTACTGGCTCTAATACTTTTAATGTAACTAGTCCATTTATTGTATTGTCTTTAATTATATTTTACTGGTAAAAACACTTTAATTTAGGTTGCAAAGGATGTATCTGTGAGACTTCACCATGAACTGGAAAATGTGGAAGAAAAGCGAACAACAACAGAGGATGAAAATGAGAAGCTGAGGCAACAGCTTATAGAAGTTGAGATAGCAAAGCAAGCATTACAGAATGAACTGGAAAAAATGAAGGAGGTTAGTAATTGATTATCTCATGGTATGTTGTGTATATTTAGCTCTTCATAGAGAGTGCCAAAGACTAAGATGACTGTTAATTCCATTTTTATGATTGTAGGGCAGTTTGCTGTTCTCACCCAATATAGTAACCGATACAAGCTTTCATACTAATAAATAAGTAGCAAAGAAATAATTTTGACCTCTGCCCTGCTTCTGAGTTGACATATATGAACCGTGACTGATGCTTTGTGTGTGTCATCTAAATGGATGTTAGTGAAATAAATTACACAGCTATGCCGAACACAAAGGGTATCACAAGTATGAAGGATTGAGCCTTCAGTTAGTTGAGGGGGAAGTGCTAATCCTGTGAGATTTCTACAGAGTTCATAGAACCACAGACTTTTAGGATGAAAAAGACCATCAAGGCCATTCAATCTGATCTAATTGTTGCTTGACTCCTTATAACACAACCCCCAAATGGTCTAATACTCAGAGGATCACCAGCACCTAACCCTTAAGATCTCTCGTGGTTTAGTTGCTAAGTCGTGTCCAACTCTTGCAACCCCATGGACTGTAGCCTGCTAGGCAACTCTGTCCATGGGATTCTCCAGGCAGGAATACTGGAGTGGATTTCCATTCCTAATTTTGTTACAGCATAACTCTGTTTAAGATTTTCTTTCTAGTTGAAATTTATTTACTAGTAAGTTTAATACATTCATCTTAGTCCTTCTCGTTCAAGTAGAAGAATCAGAGTTCTCTTCCACATTAGCTGCTAGAAGATTCGTAGCAAGTTTCCCCTGAATCTTCTCAAAGAACAAAATCAGTAATAAGAAAATAACTAGAGAGTAAAAGAAACAGAAAAGATGTATCAAGAAATAATTAGCTTTGTGGTAAGTAACAATTTGAAATAAAATAGTATTCTTCCTTGAAAGCTGCCTGAAAACGTATGGTGCAACTTGTGAAAAGCATTATTGAAAGTTAGCAAATACATATGTGGTTCTCTGAACATGTAAATGAAAATCCTGATCTTTCCATAGACTAACTGAGATATTGCACTTTCCATTGCTGTGCTTATCTCGAAGTGGTATAAAAATGTAACTACACCCAGGTAAGTGTGTTATTCGCTCGGTTGAGTCTGGCTCTTTGTGACCCCCTGGGACGGTGGCTCGTCAGGCTCCTCTGTCTGTGGAATTCTCCGAGTAGAAATGCTGAAGTGGGTGGTCATTCCCTTCTCCAGGCGATCATCTTGACCCAGGGATCGAACCTAGGTCTCCCTCATTGCAGGCAGATTCTTTACCATCTGAGCCACCAGGGAAACCCTGAGGGACCCAGAGTGAAGGAAAAACTGACATTCTTTTAATAATGTACAGCTCATTCCCTAGATGTTTACAGTGAAATTCCTTTGGAGTGTACATGGTGTGTAGTATCTTCCCAATAAAACTTCTCATTCAGCTTTTACTAGAATTTCTTTAAGAAACACAGGATGGATGGCAAAGATTAAATAACATAGTACCTCCTTTCCAAATAAAACCAAGACTTTAAGAAAAGCCCAAGTCTGTTTCAGGATTAAAACCGTTAAATATTTCCTGTTCTGATATCATTCAAAGTAAATTTTATTGGTGAGTGAATAGCTTCCATGAGGCAACCATTTTCCACACAGTCACCAACTCCCAATTTCCTTAGCAGTGACCTCAACTTGCCTCCAAATTTAACTGTACATGTCTAACCTCAAGGGCAGCTTCTCCAGCAAAACCCAGGTTGCCCTTATTCTGGTTTCTAAAGCAATGTATGTACTGTAACTGGTTCATGATGATGGTGATTATTATATTAAAAAAGCTATTGTTCCCTGGGGGAAATAAATACAACTACAATGTAACAAAGAAGATATCAGTAGTCAAGAATATGTGGCAGGAATTTGTAGAAAACTTTCAGTAGGATAAGTTTCTACTTATTTTATATTATCATGTAAACACTTTTAAGATGACAAATTAGAGCAAAATCATTGTACTGATACATGATTTTTAGGTAATACCTGAGGGTGGCTTTGTGCTACAGTAGAGAAACTGGGAGCCACAAGGCTGTCTTCACCAGTAACTGATTGGGTGACTTAAAAGTTCTCCAGCTTCTATTTGCCTCAGTGCATTCAGTTGTAAAATGTTATTTTCAGTGATTTCAGTGAGTCTCAGCACCTTCTGCAGTGATCATGCCTTTTATTGTGAAATCTGGGACATTGCCATTTAATATTTTTTTTCTCAATTTGAGAGATCAAATATTAACATAGGTATAAAGATGTTTCTTTGATAATAATATATAGTTGAAGCTTGTGAAAAATGGAAAGTTTGATTGCCAGGAAAATGGAAAGCTTGATTTCCTTACTTTTTAAATTAAAGAAGTAGCTGGGGCTGTCCTAACAAAATACTGCAGAGTGGCTTAAATATAGACATTTATTTTCTAAATAAATAGGTCCAAAAATCAAGGTGTTAGCAGGGCTGGTTTCTTCTGAGGGCTGTGTAGGAAGGATCTATTCCAGGCCTTTTTCCTTGGCTCGTAAATTAGATCTTCACATAGGCATGGCATTCACTTTGTCTGTGATCAAATTTCCCCTTCTTATAAGACACCAGTCAAAACAGATTAGGAGCTACTGCAATGACTTTTTTAAGGCTTGATTGTCTCAGTAAAGACCTCTCCAAATAAGGTCAAATTCTGAGATACTTGCTTGGGGTAGGATTTCAACATGTAAACTGGGGCAAGGGGTACAATCTAGCCCATAAGAGTAGCTATTAAATACCTTCTTAGTGACAAGCAAAAAGAAAGCTCATTGTCACATACATGAGGCTTCATTCCTTATTCAGACCTCACTTGCATTCTTCTGTATTCTTTGTCTAGGCAATTAAAAATTTTCAAGTCAAAACAAACTTCACTAATTACAAGGGATGCAAAAGAAATGCCTTGTGATTTGGTAGTATATGAATGTTTTTCCAGTGACTATCTGAAAAGTTGGGTTTAAGAATGGCATAAGAACTTTCTGGTTTTCATCCTGTATCTGGGAAAGGGGAAGATTCCTGTAAACTGACTGGCCAGTACCCAGAGAGATGGGACCTCTTCTGTCTTAAAAGTCAAAGTAATCTTACTGCCAGCACCAAACAAAATGACAGAAACCTGGGGAGATCCTCATTGTAAAAATCCATTTCATTGATTCTGTTTCCCATACTTTTTTCTTATAACCATTTCTTCCTTCAGGATTCTAATTCTGAGTTGGGAAAATACTCTTGCTGCATTAGGCAGTGTGGGTGTATGCTCATGCCAAAAAGGAAATTCTCATGCACCTGGGAGGAATAAAAGCCAAAGCCAACTTGGGTTCGATCCCTGGGTTGGGAAGATCCCCTGGAGAAGAGAATGGCAACCCACATCAGTATTCTTACCTGGAGAATCCCATGGACAGAGGAGCCTGGTGGGCTATAGTCTATGAGGTCACAAAAAGTTGGGCACAACCAAGCAAGTAACACTTTCACTTTCATCAAGACATCAGCTTTTAAAGTAACCTTTTATTTTTAAAATGAGCTTTAAAATAGCATTCAGTTTGGGAATTTGAGTGGTGGTAGGGAAAAGAAATGGAAATAAAGAGGAAGGGAGAGAAAGCAGAAAACTATCTGAAGGATTCTAAATATTGTTCTAAAGAGGAAATGAAAAATATCCTGGCAGGAAGTTCTGTAGTCATATGAAGGTCAGTTGAGGTTGGCCTTCATAATGTTCTAAAGTATCAAAAATAGAAAAAGTAGTTTTAAAATATGTTTAAAAATCAGAAATGTTTCATTAAAATAAGATTTTTGTAATGGTGATTTTGTTAGCGTCTAAAAAGATAAATATAAAAACTGAGGTGCAATCATAACTGGCTTACTTTGTGCGGTAGAGGTCATGAGTTTGCAGCTGACTTGTCCCCCATCTGATTGCAACAACTTCAGTTAATTATCTGCTTTTTTGGATGTAAAACAGAAACATTTTTCAAGTCCTTGGTGGGTGTTAATCACACAATTGTTATCCCTTTGTGGTGTCCTACCAGTGGAGTAAATAGAACCAGGCCAAGCTTTCCATTATGAAGAAAATGTACGAGTTATGGGGTAAAATCATAAAATGTCAAACAGAATATACTAGAGGGAAGCAGTCTTCCAATTCAGAGAGTTTGGTTACTTGTATGGAGTCATATAGATGTTGAAGAGCACAGCAGGGACCAATAGGCCATCTGCCAGAGTTTGCAAACCATTTACTGAGAGTTTAACTGGCTTCGAGGGTGTTGACCAATTCCTCTCAGGGTTGGTGGTTGTACAAGGTTCCATGCACCTGCTCACATCCATCTGCTTATCTTCTCCCCTTGAGAACACAAAGTAGGCACCAGGGGTTAAGAAGAGTTGAGTAGAGGCAGGATGGAGGTAATTAGCTGATTCTACTGCTACTCGTTGCCTGTATTGAAACAGCTGATGTTCTGCCAACTGCAAACGAGAGGGACCTCTCAGGATGCTGGCTTGAAATCTTAATTGCATTCTCATCACAATTATAAAACAGTGATAGCGACTGGCAACATGCTTTCTTGCAGCAGAAAAATGCCGTTACCTTTATGTAACTTACTAAAACTGATTTTCTGTCTTTCAGCATCACAATCAGTGAGATAGAGGTTTTTAAGAAAGTTATTTTATGGAACCAAGAATCAACCTTTGGAATTCCGGGTTGGTTGCTGCACCTATAGCACGAAAGGAGAATATAGACAGGTCAGGGACTTACCTGGTGGTCCAGTGGTTGAGACTCTGTGTTTCTGATGCAGGGGGTGCTGGTTCCATCCCTGGTCAGGGAAGTAAGATCCTACATGCCAGGCATTGTGGCAAGAAAGGAAAAAAAAAAAAAAATTTATGTAACTTACTAAAACTGATTTTCTGTCTTTCAGCATCACAATCAGTGAGATAGAGGTTTTTAAGAAAGTTATTTTATGGAACCAAGAATCAACCTTTGGAATTCCGGGTTGGGTTGCTGCACCTATAGCACGAAAGGAGAATATAGACAGGTCAGGGACTTACCTGGTGGTCCAGTGGTTGAGACTCTGTGTTTCTGATGCAGGGGGTGCTGGTTCCATCCCTGGTCAGGGAAGTAAGATCCTACATGCCAGGCATTGTGGCAAGAAAGGAAAAAAAAAAAAAGAATATAGAGGCGGCTATTTACAGTATGGAGAAGGCTCTGTGAGGCGTGAGTCTCTGCTACAGTTAAGTGAAGGTCACTACCCTTCATGAAGTCTTAATTCTGTAGAAACCACCTTGATTTTCAAAGCTTTGAAAGCCCTGTGCTCTTCAGAATGAGGGGGTCTTCTCATGTCACCTCTAAAGTCTGGCATTTGGAGAAGCATTGGTGATACATATTTGAGAAATGAATGAACGAAGATAAGCTTTTTAAAGACCTTTTGTCTTTGAACATAAAAAAGAAGAAAAGAGTAAATAAGATGATGATGATGAGAATGTTTATTAGATCTTTTTAATTTCAGAATCTGTACTCTTTTTATTGTCTCATCTCCAATCCCAACCCAAAAATCTTAAAATAAATTAATTTTCTTAACTTTTTCTGGCTGTTGCTCTGGGGAGCTCTCAACTGGCCTACTGCAATAGCAGCATCTATCTTGGAACTTTTATTTTCTGTGCACTTGGTTAATATATCCTGTTTCCATGAACTTTCGCTTTAGAACACAACAATAATTAGTACTATAAATTTCAACAGTAGTGTCTTTTAAAAATTTTTATAGAGATTATAGCTGTTTACTCAGACTCTCTGTACAGACAGAACACTTTAATAAACAAATGCTTTTCCTGCATGTTTACAGTTACCTACTTATTTTCTTACATAAGATGAAGAGCTGATGGTAACCATGTTTGGTTTTGATTGGGCATGTTTAAGTTATAAGGTGCAACAAGAAATTCTGAGTGATAAATCAGCAAAGAAACAGCCCTAAAGACGTTTATGTGGGGAATTTCTTTGGCATCCAAGTTATTTCCCCCTGGCCCTGGTAGTTAACTTATGATCTGAAAATGGAATAGTATTCGTTGATCTTTATGGTGAAATTACCATAAATATTTTGAAATGCATCAGTTAAATACATGACTATGGTCTCATCTTCTCAGAGGCCTTAGTTTGTTGAGTAACATAGGCAGGAATAAAAGAAACTAAAGTAAAAGCAAAGCATAGTGTGGCACCTAAGCATAGGAAAGCTTGTCTTCAAGGTTCCCAATCGTTGGATTTGTAAAGATGTATTAATTTACGACTTGTAAGCTTTGTTGGAATTTTTTAGAAAATGAAATCACATTTGCAGTTGTATGCGCTTTGAAGTGATTCCCAAGGCTCATTTGTGGCCCTTTTCTTTTACCCACATGCCAAGCTCTCAGTAAAAGCAAAGTGCTTCACAGATCAGAACATGCCTATTGGTGAAACATACTGATTTTTTATTATAAATTTCAAATTTATGTTTTTCTCCACATCAGCAGTACACACCCTATATAATGGATCAGATTATAGTTCCTTTCTTGGCCGGAATTTTGAACTTTATATTCTTGAAACAGTACAGCACTGAATAGATGATGAATTCTTAAATAATAGACTAAGCCTCTGCCCCTTGAGTACACATGCAGTTCCCAAGGCTTCGTAGGAATTGTTCAATAAATGTATGTTGAAACATTTATTGAAATTTTCAATAAATGTATGTTCTGTTTGCTGATAAACCATATCCGTGGGAACTAAGTCTCTACTCTGGACTCTGCCAGATTAACAGAGGCTCTAGGGGCTTCCCTCATAGCTCTGTTGGTAAGGAATCCACCTGCAAGGCAGGAGACCCTGGTGCGATTCCTGGGTGGGGAAGATCGCTGAAGAAGGGATAGGCTACCCACTCCAGTATTCCTGGGCCTCCCTTGCGGCTTAGCTGGTAAAGAATCTGCCTGCAATGTTGGAGACCTGGGTTCAATCCCTGGGTTGGGAGGATCCCCTGGAGAAGGAAAAGACTATGCACTCCGATATTCTGACCTGGAGAATTCCATGGACTATACAGTCCATGGGGTCCAAAGTCAGACATGACTCAACGACTTTCACTGGGGCTCTAGACTGAATTTTAAGTGGCCTGAGCAGCTGACCTGTGTTTCAGCGCATTCCTGGAAGCATGTTACCTACATAGCGAAGAGTAGCTTGCTTCCCTGACTTCTGTATCTAACCTATCTTAAAAAGGGATTTGAATGGTTCTCAGTCAATTGAGCGACACTGTTGTTGCTAAAGCTCAGGGCTGCTCATTGAAATAAAGAGTTTAAAAATTAGGTCACAGAAGAATTCTGGGACCATGAAGGAAAACTTAATCCATAGATGTACACTATTAATCTAAGTTCAGTAGCAATCAAGACAGAGGGAGAAATATTGGAAGAAATTCTCGCCTAGCTGTGATCAGATATAAAGGCAACCCCAGGCCTCATGTGAGGCCTCTAGAGCAACCATGAAGAAAATCAATTCTAAACAGACTTTCTATGTTGATGGATGGCAGCCAGTGGATGGATGAGCCTTTGGTACAATTGTCAGTTCTCATCTATACAATCAATAAATTAGGAATTTAAATTTTGCTGAAAATAAAGTTAAGACATTTTGTCATTAGCTGTGAATTTTAGGGTGATTTACTTTAAAAAATCTCATATGTCATGGAGTCTAGAGACTGGCTTTGCCTCATCTCTCATTCCCTATGTTGCTGGTAAGTCGCTTCAGTCATGTGTGATTCTATGAGACCCCATAGACCGCAGCCCACCAGGCTTCCCTGTCCCTGGGATTCTCCAGGCAAAAACACTGGAGTGGGTTGCCATTTCCTTCTCCAACTCATTCCCTATAATGTTGAACAATAATTTGAAAGGTGTAGGCCTTAGTTTCTTTACTCATAAATGTAGAAATTAAACTGAATACTCTCAAGAAAAGTGTCATTTTCTCCTTGATAAAGTTATCCATCTCTATGTTCACTGAAAATTCTATTTGTAGTCAGGATGCCATTTCAATTTCACTACTATTATTTTATTAGTGTAATTATTTTTTCATTTATACAATCAACAATATTACTGAATAGTAATTTAGCACCTGCTATAATGTGGCCCTGTGTCCAATCCCTGCGTTGGGAAGATCCCCTGGAGGAGGGCATGGCAACCCACTTCGGTAGTCTTGCCTGGAGAATCACCATAGACAGAGGAGCCTGGCGGGCTACAGTCCATGGCGTCATAAAGAGTCAGACATGACTGAGCAATTAAGCACAGCACATAATGTGACCATATGGATGCCCCTGGAGAAGGAAATGGCAACCTACTGCAGTATTCTTGCCTGGAGAACTCCATGGACAGAGGCTCCCCTGTCTACAGGCTACAGTCCATGGGGTTGCAAAGAGTCGGACACGACTGAGTGACTAACACACTATACTTTATGGATGCCACAGAGGCTACCGAGATGCAGACATCAGAATGTTGCATTAAACTGAGAGTGTGCACTCACTGAGGGCTCTGCTGAAGGATTTTCACCACAGAGACCTACAGTGCTCTCTCTGGTTGTTGCTACTATTCAGCATCTAAGGAACTGGTTTACTGTGGAAATCAGAACTGAAGACGCGATGTGAGGGGCTAAGAACAAGTGAAGCTTTCTGAATAATCTGTTGTTCAGTTGCTCAGTCGTGTCCAACTCTGCAATCCCATGAGCTGCAGCACACCAGGCTTTCCTGTCCTTTGGCTTCTCCCAGTGTTGGCTCAAACTCATGTCCATTGAGTCACTGATGCCATCCAACCTTCTCATCCTCTGTCACCCCTTTCTTCTCAGGGGTGCCCTCAGTCTTTCCCAGCATCAGGGTCTTTTCCAATGAGTCGACCCTCTGCATCAGGTGGCCAAAGTATTGGAGCTTCAGCTTCAGCATCAGTCCTTCCAGTGAATATTCAGGGTTGATTTCCTTTAGGATGGACTGGTTTGATCTCCTTGCAGAGCCCCGCTCAGAGTATCCAGTAGTTTTAGTGCACCAGTGGCCTCAGGAGGCCACTAAGATGCCGTGGTAACTAAAGAATTCACCATCTTTTCCAATTAGTAATAAACCACAGTATTGATGATAGCACCTAGATAGTCTAAGTTTTTAACTGTAATTCTCTGCAGTGAAATCTGCCCTGGAAGGCTGCCCGGTTCTCACCCTAAGGTGTGTGGCGTGAGTTAATGAGTGCTGGTCATTAGTTAAACATCGAAATGTTTGTTTTATGCTATTGTTGAAATAATATGAGACTTCTCTGATGCTTTTTGTTCTATTTATTTTTTTATTGAAGGATAATTTCTTTACAGAATTTTGTTGTTTTCTGTCGAACCTCAACATGAATCAGCCATAGGTGTATACATACATCCCTTCCCTTTTGAAGCTCCCTCCCCTCTCCCTCCCCACCCCACCCCTCTAGGTTGATACAGAGCCCCTGCTTGAGTTTCCTGAGCCACACAGCAAATTCCCCTTGGCTATCCATTCTACATACGGTAGTGTAAGTTTCCCTGTTACTCTTTCCATCTCACCCTCTCCTCCCTTCTCTTCCCATGTCTATATGCCCTGTAAATGAATTCTTCAGTACCATTTTTCTAGATTCCAAGTGTGTGCATTAGAATATGATATTTATCTCTCTCTGATGCACTTCACTCTGTATAATAGGTTCTAGGTTCATCCACCTCATGAGAACTGACTCAAATGCATTCCTTTTAATGGCTGAGTAATATTCCACTGTGTATATGTACCACAACTTCTTTATCCATTCATCTGTTGATGGACGTCTAGGTTGCTTCCGTGTTCTAGCTGTTGTAAATAGTGCTGCAATGAACAATGGGATACATGTGTCTTTTTCAATTTTGGTTTCCTCAGGGTATATGCCTAGGAGTGGGATTGCTGGGTCATATGGTGGTTTTATTCTTAGTTTTTTAAGGAATCTCCATACCGTCTTCCATAGTGGTTGTATTAATTTACATTCCCACCAACAGTGCAAGAGTGTTCCCTATTCTCCACACCCTCTCCAGCATTTATTGTTTGTAGACTTTGATGATCGCCATTCTGACTGATGTGAGGTGATATCTCACTGTAGTTTTGATTTGCATTTCTCTATAATGAGTGATATTGAGCATCTTTTCATGTGTTTGCTAACCATCTGTATGTCTGCTTTGGAGAAATGTCTGTTTAGGTCTTTTCCCCACTTTTTGATTTGATTGTTTGTTTTTCTGGCATTGAGTTGTATGAACTGCTTGTATATTTTGGGAATTAATCCTTTGTAAGTTGTTTCATTTGCATTTATTTTTTCCTGTTCTGAGGGTTGTCTCTTCTTCTCGCTTATAGTTTCCTTTGCTGTGTTCTCTGATGCTTTTTAAAGGTGAAAGTCTTTATGTTTCCAAGTGTGAAATAATTATTTTGAGATGGCTTGGCTTGTGTGTGTGTGTATGTGTGTGTTTGTGTGTGACAGACAAAAATCTCATGTAGAACCAGCCCTCATTCAACAATCTAGTGCATTCCTTACTCAGGGGTGTAGCTGTGCCTGACTTCTCCTTGTGGTGCGCTAGGCTTTGGGATCTAAATTACCAACACTGTTCTCTACCACTGCCCTCTACCCATGGCCACTCTTGGCTGCCTGGGAATGGCTCTGCCTCTAGCAGTGGCATAGAATGCATCTGTTCTATGTCTCAGCCTTGTCCTTGAGCCTAGAATTCCTAAACTTTGATCTGACTTTAATTTAGCAAGTATTTTTAAACATTTACTGAGTGTGTACATATTGTGTGTATAAGGGAATAACAGTTAATATCACCATGAGAGTAGTCCCTGGACTCAAGTTAATTACTTTCTGATGGAAAAGATGGTCTTGTAGAGGTTTTATTTGACAGCAAAGTATTTGCATTCCTGTACTGAATATGTTTGGGCTTCCCAGGTGATGCTAGCGGAAAAGAACCTGCCTTCCAATGCAGGAGACATAAGATATGTGGGTTAGCCCCTGGGTGAGGAAAGTCCCCTGGAAGAGGGCACGGCAGCCCACTTCCAGTGTTCTTGCCTGGAGAATCCCCATGGACAGAGGAGTCTGGCAGGCTACAGTCGATAGAGTCACAAAGAGTCAGACTCAGCTAAAGCAACTCAGCATGCAACTGGTGTTCGTTGTCTCAGTGGTAAGCACTGTGAAGACGGGCCCCCACCTATTGTGGTCACTGTCACACTCCATCCAGCTCAATGCCCGGCTTGTAGTCAGTTAGACCCTGTGCTTCTGTAATATTGTAACAACTGATATTTCATATTTCACTTGTCTGTAACTTTTTCCTGCACTAAAGTGTCAATTCCCTGAGGGTAAGGACTGAGTTTGTCTTATTCACCATTGCATCCACAACAACTGGTGAGAAAGCGTGAACTGCAGGTTTAGAGAATGGAAGAAGACTGCAGATCCTTTCACTCTCAAAGACTATCTAAATTTACTTTAAATGGTCAATGTTTGGGATATTCAATTCAGCAGTTAATTTAGCCTGGGAGATGTGGAAAATCACCCCAGGGCTGCAGTTGTTCAATAGCCATCAGTGTTGAGTGCTAATTATAAGCCAGTCACTTTTATGTATCATTGTGTTAATAGTTTCATTTTAGAGATGAACACTTAATGCTCAGAAAATAGGCCAGGTCCACATCAGTCCATCTACCTCCAAACCCATGTCTCCACTGGCCAGCGTGGCCTCAGTGCAGAGTCTCAGGCTGCCACTTCCATCTTTTTCCTGACCCTACAAAAGACCTGTCCTCTATAGGGACCTTGCTTCTAGAATCTTCAAGGTCTGCATCTCCAGCACACATTTAGGGAATGCTCTGGGCAAGCATTAAGAGAATACTTTCAAGATGTCTATAAGAAAAATCTCTTTTATCTCACAAAAAAGGGAATCTTTGAAGAAGAAAAAAAAAAACTAAGAACATAAAGCTAGAAAAATGTTTTCAGGTCTGTTGATCCTGCCTGTTCTTTTTACAGAGTTAATACTTGTGTTCTTTCAGATAGATTTGTTAATGGCTGACTCTTGTTTAGTCGCTAAGTCATGTCTGTTTTGCGACCTCATAGTCTATAGCCCACCAAGCTCTTTTGTCCATGAGATTTCCCAGGCAAGAAGCCTGGAGTGGGTTGCCGTTTCCTTCTCCAGGGAACTTCTGAACCAGGTATCAAACCTACATCTCCTGAATTGGCAGGCAGATTCTTTACCACTGAGCTACCAGGAAAGCCTGACTCTCAGTTTAATCACTGAGAGTGATTTTCCTTTAATTTATTAAAGGAAATAATTAAAATAAATAATTTTAATTTATTAAAGGAAATAATAAAAAATATTAAAGGAAATAATTTATTAAAGGAAATATAAAGTGATTTTCCTTTAATTTTTTAAAGGAAAATAAGTATGTTCCCTGTCCAATCTGTTCACAAGGATAACAGGAGATAACATGTGAAAATGCTTGAAAAACTGTCATGTATGATGTAGACATCAGAGTTTGTTGTTAATATAATAATAATAATATCACATAGCTCTAGATTAGCCGATTAAGACAATTTCTAGAAAGAATTAAGTCCATGTAGTTGAAATTTTAGGTCTTTTTAGGACTCCAATTCTTTTATGTAGCTCTTTGAAACTCTTTTGCTTTCTCTTTTCCCATGAATGTCTGCTACTTTCTGAAGCTCCCTATGATATCTAACTTCACTATAAAACCATTCTGTCTGTCCCGAGGCAGGAAGCAGGAGGTATGTCCTTAGTCCTGGCTGCTTTGCCATCCATTTGCTTTGCAAAGGTTTGGGGGGTACCTGCTTACAATGAGGTTGCCCTGCCTGCCCCTGCAGCCATCAACAGGGCTGACAGCGCTCATCTGTCTGGATAAATGTTTCTCTCCTACCTCTGCTGCTCAATGAACACTATTCTTAAAGAAAAACATCTTAGCAGAGAGAAGAGGGCTCTTGTATTCAAGCACAAGATACTTTTGATCATTTTGTAGCTTTTATTGACTCCACAGCTAAATTCTATACTCTCTGAATTCAAGAACCATATTTCATTTAACTCACACATGCAGATTGTTAAACATGCAAAAACGATCAATAAATGCACAGGCAAGGGAAGACGTGTTTAAGAAGACATTGACTGCTGTCAGAGGAGCCCAGCTTTAGCTCCTAAAATTAGAATTTATCGGTTCCTTTGTTTTCCAGTACTTGTGTTACATTTGAGTAAATATAACATGCAATTTCACTGTATATTAGGAAATGTTTTCCAAATTGAAAATTCAGTCATATCTTGAATATTTTATACTTGATTGCATTTTAATGGAAATGCAGCCACTTATTTGATGTCTGTTCTAATTCCATTTTTACACTTCAGGGTCAGTTAAACTGATCTTTATCCAGATGGTAAATGACATTTGAAGATGACATTTAAAGATGTCATTTAGCTGCTCTCCTGACATTTTCCATTTTATACTTAAATATTTTACTTAATAAGGCCATTTATATTCAGCATGATTCAACTCAGAAGTGCTTAAAGTTAAAAATTCAAGTGTTCTATATTCATTGTCTGGCTAGCTCAGTTATTTCTAATTTGTCTAGCCAGTTAATCATAGTGGTAAATAAAATTAACTACATTATTTTTTCTTTCCTTCACAAAGTAAGCATTCTTCAATTGGCCAAGAGCCTTGACTAATAGTAGAAATAATTAGACAGCCCAACTGATTATTGCATTCAAGTGCATAATGAGTGTCTAATATGTTGGTATGTGATTATATCCATTGCCTCTTTACACACGGAAGAAAACATTTTCATAGAACTTCATGAAATGGTAGCCATTTGCTTGTATTTAGGAGAATCTGTTATATGGAAAGCATTGTCCTTCAAGGGTAAAATGCAATGATTGAATTCATTTACTTAGAGATATGGCTAAATTAGAATAATTATGATCTATAATGATTCAGAATATAATTAAAAATATTTTAAAGATATTTTTAAAGACATTTTAAATTCTGCTAGTTTTTTTCCTTTTATATCTGAATATACATTTTCTTTTTAATACATGTATAAGTTTCAGTTTTCACTATTACCAAAACCAAGAATGGAACACAGAATTAAGAATTCTTTTACTTAGTACAGTCCCTTGGATTATTTTCTGTGCTGCGCTTAGTCACTCAGTCATGTCCAACGCTTTGTGACCCCATGGACTATGCCCACCTGGACTATAGGCTCCTCTGTCCATGGGGATTCTCTATGCAAGAATACTGGAGTGGGTTGCCATGTCCTCCTCCAGGCTAACTTACCAAGGAATTGAACCAAGGTCTCTCCCATTGCAGGAGGATTCTTTACCATCTGAACCACCTACTGTCTCTATTTGTTAATTTAAAATGGGATTATAGAATGAGATTACTATTATCATTGTTGCAGTATCAAGTTTCAGTTTAAAGAATATCTTTGCTTCCTGTGTAATTATATAGTCACAGACACAATTCTGTATATTCAGTCTCAGTACTTATTGTCAATGATTTTAAACCACAACTTCTACGTTTCTGAGACCTCAATTGTGTATCATCTTAAGTTGATTAGATAATGATCTTGACTTTTTTTTTTCAAGGAAAGTTTGTAGATGTTTTATTTTCTGAGACTTTGCACTTCTGAAAATAGCATTTGCTTGACTTCACATAGGAATGGCAGAATGAAATTTTTAAATCAAAATTTTTTTCCATGTTATGTGTGAATTTTTTTCACATTCATATTACATATTTTGTTCCATTAGCTTTTGTCATTTGTCTTGCAGTGGAGAAGTGTGAGATTGATCTTGAATTTGATTCCTTTGTGTATCAAATTACTTTCTCTCTGCATGTTTCTGGATATTTTTTCTTTACCCTTTGTATCAATCAGTGTGCTTCAGTAGGAAATAAAATGTGCCCTAGATGGCGCAAATGAATAGGATTACTCACAGTGGTGTGGGTAGGATTGGGGCTACCACTCTTAATTTGGGGCTTCCTCGATGGCTCAGCGGGTAAAGAATCCACCTGCAATGTAGGAGATGCAAGAGACACGAGTGGGGAATATCCCCTGAAGGAGGAAATGGCAACCCAGTCTAGTATTCTTACCTGGAGTATCCAATGGACAGAGAAGCCTGGCAGGCTACAGTCCTTGGGGTTGCAAAGAGTCCGACACAGCTGAGTGACTGAGCATGCACACATTCTTAATTTAAGCTGGCTAGGCATCAGAGAAGACTAGCAACACTTGGAAACTATCAGCACCTCTAGAGATAGGCTCATCAATGGGGGAGGGTTCCGATTTAACACCATCCTCACCAACACTGATTTTCTGTTTTATTATAGCTATTTTATTACACATTGAACATGAACATTGAACATGAGATTTAGGTGTCTAAATTCATCTTTTTGCATGTGGAGTTCCAATTGCACCAGCCCTGTTCATGGGAAAAACTATCCTCTACCTGTTGAAATGTCTTCATCCCATACACTTTCATCTCTTTTTCTAATTTTTGTTTCTTTAAAAAAAAATGTTATCACTGAATATCAAATTTTCTTTTTATATCCCATCATGGCTTGTGACACTGTGTAACTTTTCCGAAGCCCTTCTCACTGCCAGTACTCAGATCCAAAGCTGTGGTGCAACTTGATATGCACAACTCCAACCCAATTTCTGGCAGCTAGTAGACATTTCATGATTACACAGAGTATGAGAGTAAAGTAAATAAGTGTAAGTGTCAGTTGCTCAGTCATGCCTGACTCTTTGCAACCCCATGGACTGCAGTCCACCACCCTCCTCTGTCCATGCAATTCTCCAGGAAAGAATACTGGAGACATCCCCTGACGGTAAAGAATCTGCCGTGGGTGGGTAGACATCCCCTTCTTGAGAGGATCTTCCCTGGTGGCTCAGTGGCAAGGAATCCGCCGACAGTGCAGGAGCTGCAGTAGATGTGGGTTCGATCCTTGGGTCGGAAAGATCCCCTGGAGGAGGGCATGGCAACCCACTCGAGTATTCTTGCCTGGAGAATCCCATGGACAGAGGAGCCTGGTCGGTTACAGTCTATAAGGTCTCAAAGAGCTGGACACAACTGAAGTGACTTAGCATGCACAGTAGACATTCGTCTTTTTGGCCTATTCCAAAAGAATATAAGAAATATAAATATTTTCACATTATTTCAACTGCATCTCTAGTAAATATCTATTATACTCGAATAAAAGAATATGTAGGCAGAACCCTCTTGTAGCTATCAGGAAAATACAGGTAAGGAAAGAATAAAAAATTGTTAATATCCTAGAGTAATAAACCCAAATTAATAACAAAACAATATGAATAAAGGTGATCTTACCATTTGATTTTTAAAATTTCTACAAATACAAAAAGAGAAATATATTCATAGCTATTTACACAAAGAATAAACGAGACATGAAATCATGTCATATGATGAAGAACTGGGCAGTACATGGGGCTTCCCTGGTGGTTCAGGCAGTAAAGAATCTGCCTGCAGTGCAGGAGATCTGGGTTTGATCCCTGGGTCGGGAAGATCCCCTGGAGAAGAGAATGGCAACCCACTCTGGTATTCTTGCCTGGAGAATCGCAAGGCAGGCTGCAATCCATAGGGTTGCAAAGAGTTGGACATGACTGAGCAACTAACACACTTCGGGCAGTATATGGCTTCCCAGGTGGCGCTAGTGGTAGAGAACCCACCTGCCAATGCAGGCGATGTAAGAGACATGGTTCGATCCCAGGTCAGGAAAATTCCCTGGAAGAGGGCAAGGCAACCCACTCCAGTATTCTTGCCTGGAGAATCCCATGGACCCAGGAGCCTGACAGGCTACAGTTCGTAGGTTCTCCAAGAGTCAGACATGACTTAACATGCATGCATGAGCAATATATACAGCCTGCTGCTGCTGCTGCTAAGCTGCTTTAGTTGTGTCCGACTCTGTGTGACCCCATAGACGGCAGCCCACCAGGCTCCCCTGTCCCTGGGATTCTCCAGGCAAGAACACTGGAGTGGGTTACCATTTCCTTCTCCAATGCATGAAAGTGAAAAGTGAAAGTGAAGTCGCTCAGTCGTGTCTGACTCTTCGTGACCCATGGACTGCAGCCTACTAGACTCCTCCGTCCATGGGATTTTCCAGGCAAGAATACTGGAGTGGGGTGCCATTGCCTTCTCCAATATACAGCCTAGAGAAGAAAATACTTGAGATGTGATCACTTTCTTCTAAGTGAAATGATATATTATAGAAGATAAAGAGGATTTATTTTTTGAATGCTTTAAGTGATTTCTACTTTAAGTAGATTTGAGATAAAAAATAAAGGTATTTTATCCATTAGAGTCATTTGTGAAAGGATTGTATTGCCTTCTATAGAAGCAAACTACTAGAAAAATACAGGCAGGGTCTAGGTTGAGTTTCTTGGGCTCTTTCCACATATGTGACCTTAGCGATCCAGGGCAGACTTTGAACTTTTCTCTGTTACTAGGAGTCAAGCAGGTTATATGAATGAGTGAAGTTGTCTGTGTTAAGAGTGATGGGAATAATTGGATATTGTGTGTATGTCTCAATATTTGGTTCCAGCCCATGGTTGCCCCTCCATAATCAAGGCCCAACTTTACCAGGTCTTCTAATTTTTCAACTGAAACTGGAAATCTTCATTTTTAAAATGGAAACTGTCCACATTTTAAAATTTAGCAACTAATTTCAAAATTTTTAAAGCACAGTTGTGGGCTATCACTTTTTAAATCTCATCCAGGAATTATCCTAGAACCTTGCTTCTACTCCCCTGAAGTGCATTTCGGAAATTACTGAATACTCTGACCTTTGAAGTGCTTCCCAGGTGGCTCTGACTGTAAAGAATCTGCCTGCAATGCAGGAGACCTGGGTTCTACCCCTGGGTCAGTAAGATCCTCTGGAGAAGGGAATGGCAACCCATTTCAGTACTCTTGCCTGGAGAATTCCATGGACAAAGGAGCTTGGCTGGCTATAGTCCATGGGGTTGCAAAGAGTGGGACATGACTGAGTGACTAACCACAACACACACACTGATCTTTGAAATTTTATCACGAAATATCTATATGTGTGATTGTGTAAAGAACAATTTTAAAGCATCTATGCAATACCACCCTTAGCATCCTGTCATCTTAAGGGTACTTCAAGCATGTTTCTTACAAGACTCTAAAGTTGATACAAAATGACGTTAAAATCAAACTACATTAAGTAGAAGCTGGTTGATACACAATATAAAAACTGGAAAAATTGTTATTTTAATTTACAAATGCTGGCTGCAATTTTTTTTTTGCCCTATTAGAGATAAAAGCCATAAGAAACTGCCTTCACTGCCAGCTATAATTTTCTAAATGAATTTTAATTGCTAAATGCAGTGGTGCTTAGAACAATTCATTAATGAGAGCAATTTAGAAGGGAATATAAATCTCTGCATTTGCTGATGACTTTCATAGTTTAGTAATCATACATTTACAGTGAATCAAGTATCTAAGACATAAAATAATTTATTAATGATTATTATTTCAAAAGTCATTAACCAGGCTCTCAGGTTTAAAAAAAAGTCTCATATGAGAAAGCTTCCAGTCCTGTACCTGTTTGATTGTGTGGGACTTTCTTAGGCCTTTTTAAGGTATACCTGTCCAAGTGTAATATGGGATATGTGTATCAGAGAATAATAATCAACACTATTATCATGTAGACTTTGCTTTTTTAAGGCAAGGTGATCTTGCTTTGGGATCAGTTTATTGCTGTATTAATAACTTGGAAGACCCTCTAAGAACCTATACCCTGCATCAAAAGAGGATTTCTTCAATGATGTATGAGATTTTAGTACCAGAAAAATCTCTCACCAGTAGCCTTGAGCCCCTTGAATGTCCTCAAGTAGCTTAGAGAATATAGACACTAATTCCCCTTAAGGACCTGGGAGATAGTTTGATCGTATGATAGAAAGCACAATACAATGGAAGGCAGACAGTTACTGAGTCCATACTTAACTTTTTAAAGGATGTTTTTCACAGAGGTTTTATCAGTTCAGTTCAGTTCAGTTCAGTCGCTCAGTCGTGTCCGACTCTTTTCGACCCCATGAGTTGCAGCACACCAGGCCTCCCTCTCCATCACCAACTCCCGGAAGCCCCCACTATTACAGTATTATTTCAAGTTTCCTCCCAATTTCATTTCCTCTAGTTCTGTAGTAAGCACATCCCATTAATAAGGGAAACATTCGTTTTTCTTTTTTTTCCCTTCTGATAGTCCGTGTTCCTTCAGATCTTCTGAATTTTCTGGAATTGAGTTCAGTATTTTGCTTTTCAAGTTCTGGCTTACCTAAATTTCTCTGTGCTAATTATGGAAAGTGGGTTCCAATCTAACAACATTTAAGCACTAATAAGAAGCAATATGCTAGGAAGGGAGCAGAAGAGATCTAAAGTGATGATGATTGACAACAAAGAATGACTTTTATAAAAGGAAAGACGCCATGCAACTCTAGAGCCATTCAAAGCCATGTGGCCCTGAAGAGATAACCCCGATTCCCATATAAGGCAGAGGTTCAAATGTTTTCCCTTTTATTGGTGATCCAGTTTGATAGCATGTTCTACAAAGCTCATGCATTGATGTTCCTTGGCAATAAAGAATTTTTACTCCTCTACAGCCAATCTGACCTCTGCTGTAGATATCTACAGGAGCACAAAGGGAGAAGGATGAAGGAACCAAGGAAAAGAAAATTCACTGGATTATTTTATTAAAAAAAAAACAAACAATAGATAACTAGTAGATAGCTATTGAGAACCTACTGCATAGCACAGGGACCTCTGCTCAGTGCTCTGTGGTGACCTCAATGGGAAGGAAATCTCAAAAAGAGGGAGTACATGTATGCAAGTATGGATATATGCATAACTGATTCGCTTTTCTGTACAACAAAAACTAACACAACATTGTAAAGCACCTATACTCCAATAAAAATTTTAAAAATTAAAAGAAAACCTTAAAATAGCAAAGAATATACATGATCCCATGATCCTAGCTATTTCAATTTGGCTTTGGTTTGAAGTAGTTAGAGCAGAAAGCTAACATTTCCAGCTTTTAAAAGTGTTTATTTAGGCATTCACTGGAGGTAAGGAAAAAATAAGTTTGGAAGCCTAGTAACTCAGAAGATAGGAATGGGGCCTGGGCTTATGGGACAGAAGAAAATAAGTAACCTTCTGACAGAAAGAGGGGGGAGGGTAGATTCCTTCTTGCTGATGTGGAGCTCAGCTTCTATGACACACACTTCTGTATCCAGATACACCTCTCCACTGTGACAGGTACCTCTGATAATATTCAGATCACCATGTTCCCCACAATGAAAAACTCCGTATTTTATTTATTGTTTTTTTTCTGGGAACAAATCTCAGATTTAAATTGTTGATTAGCTTTCTTTCCCAAACCTTCCAAAGGTTTTTCTCAGAATATATTAATTTCTTTTTCTCTCTTCTCTATTCTATTTTTTTCCCTAAATTCTGGCCTTTGAAAATAGCAAGCAGTAGAAGTTTGGGAAATCTAGTCCTTAAAATTTGGAGAAGGAAATGGCAACCCACTCCAGTGTTCTTGCCTGGAGAATCCCAGGGACGGGGGAGCATGGTGGGCTGCCGTCTACAGGGTCGCACAGAGTCAGACACGACTGAAGTGACTTAGCAGCAGCAGCTGCAGTCCTTAAAATACAATTGAGAATTTTCTCAGTACAGCTTTCCTTGAATTTTTTTATGTTTCAACTCTGTATATTGACTTAATTAGGACATCTTGCACGGTTTCTTTTCTTGCCTTGCCTAAGAAGACAATAGAAACAAAAGGACAAATAAAAGTGACAGATATAAATTAGAAACCTGAATCCAGGGAAGCACTGTAAAGATATATACATCATTTCTTTAAAAAGAAGAATAAAAACTAAGTTCAAATAGAAGTATTTCAAAAATATGCTGAGCTAGACCCTGTATTAAGCTTGACTGTTAGGATGAACTTTATTAGCATTTAACTTGTATCACACCTTTGGTGCTAATTAAACACCTTCTTTTATGAAAAGAAGCATCTTAAGAGAAGTATCTGCATTTTAAAACTGGAAGGTGAGCTTTTATGATAACTTATCTAAAGCTCAGTTTTATTAAAAAAATATTTTATGGAATCAAAATACTGACACAAGTAAGGGGAAGGTAAGAACAAAGAAAGTATATTGAGTTTTATTTTTTCCTATGTTTTTTGACCTTCCTTTCAAATTTTTTTCCTGGCTTCTTACATATGTATTTTGGTTTTCTGGGGTTTGAATAAAGGATTTGTTTTTTTAAACTTAACTGAATCATTTTTCAATTTCAGTAGTGAAAAACTTTTGATAAATGAAATAGCTTTTTATATGCAACAAACTATCACAAAACTTAGCGGCATTAAACAACCATCATTTATTTGCCCACTTATTTTGCTCTCTGTATAGATTATCCTGGTCTCAGTTGGGTCTCCACACATATCTGTGGTCAGCTGCCAGTCAGTTGGGAGGTTTTGCTTCTGGGAGTTGGCTGGATATTGACTAGGACCATGAAAAAATAACTGCGCCACGTGACTCTTTCCATCTAGCACATTATCCCAGACTGTCATATGGGACAGCATGAAATCAACAGGAAATGAGCAGAATGAGCAAGATCTCTTGAGGGTAGAGTCAGAATTAGCTTGTCATCTTTTCTACCACATTTTACTCCTACCATATTTTATTGGTCAAAGCAGGTCGCAAGGCCACCTTGGTTTGAACAGGTACAGAAAGACTCTGCCTCTTAAAGGGGACACATCGCAAATGGGCTGTCTACTGGGAAGGGAAAAATGCAGTCAGCTTTGTAAACGTTTTTACTGTGGAAAGCCTTCATCACTAATAAAGTCTTAGATCTGATGTATAAGAGACACTGGTTGGAGCCCAAAGGTAGGTTCCTTTATGCCCAATATTTCCAGGTTATGTTTTATAAAACCCTGGTGAATTATATTACATGGAAACCAACTTAGTTCACATCAGAATTACCGCATTGCTGTTTCCCCAAGGCTAGGGCAAGTGAAAGAGTCAGGAGAGTCATTAACTTGGTTCCTTGCATGACTGAGGGCAAAGGTCACTGAAGAAAGCAATCTGGGGACTCAGACTCCATCCTTCCACTGCAGGGGCGTGCAGATTGGATCCCTGATCTGGAACAAAGATCCTGCAGGGCATGCCACATGGCCAAAAAAAAAGAAAAAAAAAAAGGTATTTGGAGAAGAGTGTCAAGACTCTGGGGACTTCCAGGGCCAGGGATAGAAGAGAAATTGTTGAAAAGGTGCTGATAAGTAGAAGCCATAAAGGCAGATAGGCCATTAAAGAGTGTTGGGACCAAATAATCTTTACAAAATGATTTCAAGACCTAGAATCTTAATTTATCACTCTGGAAAAATGAATTGGTAAAAAAGAATTTTTAAAATAAGTATTAGAACAGAACAAAGGTGTATCATGTGTCCCATTTTAAATACTTTTCAGCTCATACATATTTCTGCTCTTCAGTCTTTTGTTGAAAAAGTAGAGACATTTTTTCTAAGCTTGTTGTTTTTCTTTTTTTATTATTACTTTTTGGCTGTGCTGGGTCTTCGGGGCTGCTTGGACTTTTCTCTCGCTGCAGTGTGTGGGCTTCTCTTGTTGCGGACACAGGCTCTAGGGCTTCAATATTGGGCCATGTGGGCTCCTAGTTGAGATTCCTGGGCTCTAGTGCACAGGCTCAATAGTTGTGGCACACAGGCTTAGTTGCTCCGAACATATGGGATCTTCCTGGACCAGGAATCAAACCCATGTCTCCTAGATTGGTAGCTTCTTTATCACTGAGTGACCAGGGAAGCCCTGCTAAGCTTTAAATGGAATTTTTAAAGTGAACTTTTATTTCTTTTTTTGTTTTAACCTAACAACGTCTTGGTAATGTGCATGCATGCTCAGTGTCTAAGTTGTGTCTGACTCTTTGCGACCCCGTGGACTGTAGCCCACCAGGCTCCTCTGTCCATGGGATTTCCCAGGCAAGAGTACTGGAGTGGGTAGCCATGCCCTTCTCCAGGGGATCTTCCTGACCCAGGGACTGAACCCAAGTCTCCTCTGTTACAGGTGGCTTCTTTACCGCTGAGCCACCAGGGAAGCCCCAGAAAGCTGAGGACCCTGCCTCATTTGTTTAGGGGAGAGGGTGGAGGATGTGCTCTTGGGCAAGTTCTCTGGGTGCTCTCTCCTGCCTCTCCTCTGCCAGGTGTCAAGGATGCAAAGCAAGGGAGGGAGGAGGACTTCTCGTGACCCGAGCCACCCCTGTTTCCCTCCAAACTGTGTTGCTGTGACAAAATACCACAGGCTGGTTAGCTTGGTTAGCTTATAAAAAGCAGAAATTTATTCCTCACAGTCTGGGATGCTGGAAGTCCAAGATCAGGGTGGCATTATGGCCGGGTGAGAATCCTCTTCCAGGTCACAAACCAGGGTACTCACATGACTGAAGAGGCTCGAGAGCTCTGCGGGGTCTCTTTTCTGTCTGCACTTGGCTTTGTGCATGCTCAGCTACGTCCAGCCCTTTTGTGACCCCACGGACTGCAGCCCACCAGGCCCTTCTGTTCTCCAGGCAAGAACACTGGAGTTGGTTGCCATTTTCTTCTCTAGGGGATCTTCCCAACCCAGAGGTAGAACCCGGGTCTCTTGCATTCCTGCATTGGCAGGCGGATTCTTTACCACTGAACTACCTGCGAAGGCCGAAGTCTTTTTAAAAAGGGCACTCTTTTGATGCAGGATGCAGGATGCTTGGGACTGATGCACGGGGATAATCCAGAGAGAGGGTGTGGGGTAAAAAAAATAAATAAAGTACAAAAAGAAAAAAAAAAGGGGGGGGCACTCTTGAAGGCTCCACCTTCATGATCTGCGCACCTCCCAAAGGCCCCACCTCCTGTCACCACCATCTTAGGCTTTATGATTTCGAGATAGGAATTTTGAGGAGACACAAACATTCAGACTGTAGCAGAGCCAGACTTTCTGCCACTTTCAGTTTTTCTTAGATTTTAGTCGGAAATCCTCGTGCCTCATTTCCGATGTTGCCCTGAAGTCACAAGCATTTACAAGATGACTGTGAGGACGAATGGGTGTATATGTCACTTTTGCCGACTCCTATGTTGAAAATAAATAGGAAAATACATTGCTCCTGTGTAATCTCTATAGACCAGTGCCCCAAACCCCTGGCAGCTGGAGCCGTGGTGTAATAGCATGCAGAAGGATATGCCCAGAAATAATATAACTCTGTACTTTAATTCTGTTGGAGTAGCAGTGGGATGTAATGTATTTGTTCAGAGCAAGAGTTGTGAGCTGGATAATGTACATCCTGGCTCTAGCACAAGCTGAGAGATTTATCTCTTGTTTGCTTCAGATGATGGTGGCAAATTCCTAAGATGGGTAAGATTAAATGAGTGGGAACATATCAAGTATTTGGAAAAGTATGTGACACACATTTAGTGCTCCATAAATCCTATATTGGGTTTCCTTTGTGGCTCAGATGGTAAAGAATCTGCCTGAATGCAAAAGACCTGGGTTTAATCCCTGGAATAGGAAGATCCCCTAGAGAAGGGAATGACAACCCACTCTGGTATTCCTGCCGGGAAAATTCCATGGACAGAGGAGCCTGGGCAGCCCTCCCAAAGGTGGGTGGCAGTCCATAGGGTCGCAAAGAGTAGGACACCACTGAGTAACTAACACACACACAAATCCTATATTAATACACTTATGGTTTCCTTCTTAATTTAATTGCTATGCAAATGGACCTCTCTTTAATTTAATTTAAAAACACGAGATTTTTATACATGTTTATACATATAACATGTATAAAAATAGAATTTTAGACAAGTTCTTCTCTGTTGTTTAATATCCTAAAGACCCAAATTTTAATTGCTGAAGGAAGTCAGTCTCAAAACATTTTAGAACACAAGTCCAAATTATATAATTGCAATGCAAACAATTTTTGGTAAAACTCTCTAATTCTTGGCCTTGACATGGATAAAAAGAAGTTCAGTCTTTTGGATAGCTGAGGATGGGAATGCAAAGAATTATGATGTGGAGAAGACATGATTTCAGTATATTTCTGTAGAGAGTCACCTGAAGTGCCTACATTGAGAATCAATATGAGATTTAGCTCTAGCTTCCCAAACTGGTCCCCTTATAGAGGTTCCTGGATTTAGTACATGAAGATGGGACAGGATGATGGGGGGTGGAGGGAGGTGACAAAATGTTATCCTCATAGGAAAGAGACTGTTTAGACTTAACCTATTTCTCCAGCTTTCTCTATCCAAGTGAAACTCTTGTCTTTGTTTCACTGGAGTCAGGAAGTTAATAAAAACTTACTGGAATATGAAAAGATGGTCAAATATTTATTGAAAATTTAAATATGCTACTTAAAGGTATGTGTGGCCCTAGACATGCCTTAAAGGCAATATATTTTTATTCAGGGGAAACCTTTACTCAGAATTCTATTTGAGTTTGACATCCCACCTGAGTAATATTTAAATAAAAGTAAAATAGAAAATGCCTCTTAGGAAAAGATGGCTAGTTTCAGCATTTCTCCTATATTAATTCAGAGGGCTCATTTTAACATTGCCCACAGGATAAAGTGTAAATTTCTTACCTCCACATGCTGACCTCAATCCCTGAAGCATTATACGTCAACTCTACAGTGTCTCTGCCTCCATCACTTCTTTTCAGAAGTCAGCAAATCTATAAAGCACATTTATTTCTCCACATCTTTGCCTTTGTTGCTTACTTGGTTTTATTTCTGTTGAAATGTCATATATCCTTCAAACATCAGCCCTCTTGGGTGATTTTCTCTGATTTCCCCAGATCTGGAGTCATAGGGAATTCCCTGGCAGTCCAGTGGCCAAGGCTTTGTGCTTTTACTCCCAAGGGCCTAGGTTCAATCCCTGGCTGGGAACTAAGATCGTACAAGCTGAGCTATGCTTAGCTGCTCAGTTGTGTCTGACTTTTTGTGACCCCGTGGACTGTAGCCTGCCAGGCTCCTCTGTCCATTGGATTCTCCAGGCGGGAATACTAGGGTGGGTTGCCATGCCTTCTTCCAGGGGATCTTCCCAACCCAGGGATTGAACCCAGGTCTCCCGCATTGCAGGTGGATTCTTTACCATCTGAGCCACCAGGGAAGCTGTACAAGCTGAGGGACAGCTAAAAACAGAAAAAAAAGAAAGCAAGAGAGAGAGAATCATAGCTGTTTTTTCCCTCTCTCCATCTTTTATTTGTTCTTCATTAATAAATGGAGTTAATTCTGTCTACTGATTTAGTTAATCATCTGCATTCTTTTCACCATCATAAATAGTTAGCCCTTTGGTGGGAGAGTGAAATATTTCCCAATCCTATTTGTATAACCATATACTACCATATATATGCTGTGCCTGCATGCACAGTCGCTTAGCTGTGTCCAGCTCTTTTTGACCCCATGGACTATAGCCTGCCAGGCTCCTCTATCCATGGCATTTTCCAGGCAAGAACACTGGAGTGGGTTGCCATTTCCTTCTCCAGTATATTAGGCTGCTGCTGCTGCAGCTGCTAAGTTGCTTTAGTCGTGTCCGACTCTGTGCAACCCCATAGATGGCAGCCCACCAGGCTCCGCCGTCCCTGGGATTCTCCAGGCAAGAACACTGGAGTAGGTTGCCATTTCTTTCTCCAGTATATTAGGATAGAAGTCAACAAATATTATATCTATGTAGTGAATAAAAAGCAAAGACCTCCCACTCCCTCCACCAAAATTTCTCAGAACTAGAGCATGCTTTCCCTCATTTGCCTTGCATGTCATCCCTTCACTTCATGGTCATTTGGACTGCTTCCTTTGTGTCTTGGTATTTCTTCTATGTTTGCCATTTCCTTCTCCAGTATATTAGGCTGCTGCTGCTGCAGCTGCTAAGTTGCTTTAGTCGTGTCCGACTCTGTGCAACCCCATAGATGGCAGCCCACCAGGCTCCGCCGTCCCTGGGATTCTCCAGGCAAGAACACTGGAGTAGGTTGCCATTTCTTTCTCCAGTATATTAGGATAGAAGTCAACAAATATTATATCTATGTAGTGAATAAAAAGCAAAGACCTCCCACTCCCTCCACCAAAATTTCTCAGAACTAGAGCATGCTTTCCCTCATTTGCCTTGCATGTCATCCCTTCACTTCATGGTCATTTGGACTGCTTCCTTTGTGTCTTGGTATTTCTTCTATGACAGTCTGATTATGGACACTCCTTTAAAACATTAATAACTTGATTTAACAATTCAACTAACCTAATAATTTAATTTAATATTAATTATTCTAATTTACTAATGAAATGTAATAAATTAATAATTAGACCTCTTAACTGTCCTAATTGACCTCAGGATGATAGTTGGACCTTCCTGAAATAAAATCGAAGCTTTATTCAGTGTCCTTCAAGATCTGATAGTAAATCTCATGTCACCCTCTCCTCACACTTTGTTACAGCCATCCCAAATATCTTTGTGCCAGGAATGGTCTTTCTACATGGAATGCTTTGTTCTTTCCTCTCCTCTTCGTCTTCGGCTGTGTTGCTGCTACTGCTGCTAAGTTGCTTCAGTCGTGTCCGACTCTGTGTGACCCCATAGACGGCAGCCCACCAGGCTCCGCTGTCCCTGGGATTCTCCAGGCAAGAACACTGGAGTGGGTTGCCATTTCCTTCTCCAATGCATGAAAGTGAAAAGTGAACGTGAAGTTGCTCAATCGTGTCTGACTCTTCACGACCCCATGGACTGCAGCCCACCAGGCTCTTCTGTCCATGGGAGTTTCCAGGCAAGAGGACTGGGGTGGGGTGCCATGCTGTATTACTCCCCATCTATCAGAGTCAAGATAAGATTCTACTTCTTTCTGGAAATCATGTCTAGCTCCCCATTCCATCTCCAGCCCTAGGCTGGATTAAGCCTTTCTTCTTTGTGATCTAATAAATAATAATAAAGATCAGAATCAAGCTTGCTGGAATCAAGATTTCTGGGAGAAACATCGACAACCTCGAATAATGCAGAGGATACCACTCTTACGGCAGAAAGTGAAAAGGAACTAAAGAGCCTCTTGATGAGAGTGAAAGAGGAGAGTGAAAAAGCTGGCTTAAAACTCAACATTCAGAAAACTAAGATCATGGCATCTGGTCCCATCACTTCATGATGAATAGAAGGGGAAAAAGTGGAACAGTGACAGATTTTATTTTCTTGTGCTCCAAAATCACCATGGACGGTGATCACAGCCATGATATTAAAAGATGCTTGCTCCTTGGAAGGAAAGCTATGATAAAACCAGACAGCATATTAAGAAAGCAAGACATCACTTTGCCAACAAAGGTCCATATAGTCAAACCTATGGTTTTTCTAGTAGTCATGTATGGAGGTGAGAGTTAGACGATAAAAAAGGCTGAGCAGCAAAGAATTGATGCTTTTGAATTATAGTGCTGGAGAAGACTCTTCAGAGTCCCCTGGGCTGCAAGGAGGTCAAACCAGTCAATTCCAAAGGAAATCATCCCTGAATATTCACTGGAAGAACTGATGCTGAAGCTGAAGCTGAAGCTCCAATACCTTGGCCACCTGATGCGAAGAGCTGACTCATTGGAAAAGGCCCTGATGCTAGGAAAGATTGAAGCAAAAGGAGAAGGGGGCAGCAGACGATGAGATGGTTAGATAGCATCACCAACTCAATGGACATGAGTTTGAGCAAACTCCAGGAGTTAGTGAAGGACAGGGAAGCCTGGGGTGCTACAGTTCATGGGATCACAAAGAGCCAGACACGACTTGGTGACTGAACCACAGCAGCAACAACAGGTCAGAAAGACTTGGGTCAAGGCCTGATTTTGCTACTTACCAAGGGGTGATTTTGTGCTTCTCAAACTTTATCATGCCTCAGCATCACCTGGAGAGCTGGCTGAACCATGGCTCACAGGTCCCCATCTCTTGACGTTCTGATTCAGTAGCTCTGGGATGGGTCCTGAGAATTTACACATATAACAAGTTTCCAAGTGACACTGATGCTGTTACTGTGGGGACCATACTTGGAGAACCACTGCTTTAAATAACCTAGTTAACCTCTCTCAGCTTTATTTTTACCATCTATGTTCGTGCTAAGATGCTTCAGTCTCGCAACGACTCTGGGTTGCAAGACTCTGCAAACCTGAGAACCGTAGCCTGCCAGGCGCCTCTGTCCAGGGATTCTCCAGGCAAGAATACTGGAGTGGGTTGCTCTCCAGGGGATCTTATCCCAGGGACTGAACCCATTTCTCATAGTCTCATGCATTGGCAGGCAAGTTCTTTACCACTAGTGCCACCTGGGAAGCCCCTTATCATTTACAAATGAACTTAAAAAAATTGTGTTTGATATGAATAGTACTCAATGCCAGTTAATATTGCTCCTGCATTATCATTGCTTTCACCACACTATTAAATTGCAGACTGAACAGACCATTTGTCAAGTAAATCAGGAAAATCATAATGAGCAGAGACTGTGTTAGTGTTATTATTGTACCTTATGAAGTACGTTAGTAAGCACTAGATAAACATATCATGGAATAAATTCAAAGTAAGAGCATTCCATAAATATTTAATAAAATGAACTTAGGCACGTCTTCATAGATAGCCCCTGTACAGATGGTTCCATGAGTCCCGAGTGATGGCTCACTGTATTCCTGGTTTTCTTGAGACAGTTTTTGCTGCTTCATTCCTAAGTCACTTTTGGTTATGGTGAATCTGTCCCCACAGCTTCTAAGAAAATTATACAAGCAACGTGGAGAATTTCTGTAAAAGAGAAATAAGTAACGACGTAGACTATTCATTTGGCTCTGTAGTTACCGTTTTATACTGAATGAAAGCAGTTGCAACCTGAACACATGCCTGTGTTTAACACTGGAAATGGGTTAGAAATTAGCATGTGAGGAATTTAATTTGCAGTTCTTGGCAAATTCATGAAGCCTGTTCTTTTAAGAAACCGAGCCTGCCTTTACTGTCGGCCTGTACCACCATCCTCCTCTTTGACCTCAGAATCTCATATTTCACATTCACTCATTAGTTCAGCAAATATTTTGTTTCAACACCTGCTATGTGGCAACCATTATTCTCATGGTGGAGATGCCACACTGAGACAAAGTCCCTCCTTTACAGAACCTAAAGCGTGGCATTTGCCAACTTGTACTAAATTGTTGGCATCTGTATCTCTGTCTTCCTTGCCAGGTTGTGAACTTACTGATGGTGGGTACATTATATGTTTGATCCTTGTGTGTCCAGCTCAATATTTGGTACATGATAGATTTTCATACATATGGATTATTACTCATACAGAATGACTTTATTTTACTGGTGGTGAGAAATGGAACCGAGCCCAGAGATCAAACACTGCCGGTCTCAGAGGATTTGGCACTCACTGTGTATTTTTTTTGACCTGTAAAGTGTTGTTTGTTTGAATTTCAGTTAAGTAAAACGTGGAAGATTTCACATAACTATCCAAATCTCCAGCTTCTTTTGAAAAAGTCCACATGTCTAATTCCTTCTCATCATCCTGCTCCTTTAGAAAAAGCATGATGCCTCCATTTCACTGTAACCTCTACCACTCCCAACTGTATTACACATGTGTAAGTGTGGATATGAACATGTATATCATGTTTGTTTACATGAGTGAGTGATTAGGAAAGAGTGAGATTCTTCAAATTCTACATAAATCCACTGAGAGCTGGTCTTGATAATCTTATAACAACCTTAAGTCTAAGCAGAAATAATACTTCCTTCTTTTATTTTTCAAGGATTTGCTTTCATTTGCGATATAAGTATATTAAGTTATTGATCTAAATTCTCTCCAAGTTGCTTTTCTGCATTTTTACAGTAGGTTTCCTATATTTCTCAGATCAACATGATAATTGCCAGCTGTTCTTCTACTGTGATATATACTCCCATCCAAAGTAAAATATATATGGTTTGGGTTTTTTCCCTCTCTTACTTTTCCCCCTCTTGAACTTTTTATTTGGCTTGTTTGTTTTGTTTTTTTTTTTTATCGTAGGAGATTAGAACTCTTAAAACTAGAATTGAATTTAAGGTGTAGTTTATCAAACTAAACCGATTCATGCTTTGTTTCAGCTATCTTTAAAGAGAAGAGGAAGCAAAGATTTGCCAAAATCTGAAAAAAAGTCTCAGCAGACTCCCACCGAGGTATGTGGAAATAAAATTTCAACTAGTTTATCAAACACCTCTAAATGTACATAATGATAAGCTGCATCTATATGTAGACATAATAACGAGACATACTTGTGTAAAACAGAATTACATTATGTGTATCCATTATGTAGCTGTGAATGCAGGAAGCAATATAAAACATTCAGTATCTTTGCTTAAAAAACTAGCACTAACATTCCGTTACTATTGCTTTTATATTGTAATCACATAGCAAAATGTCATTAGTCCTTTATGCATTGCTGCATTTAAGAACTATACCCATGGTGCTAATCTTGTTCACCCATAATTAATAAGGACATTAGAATAGCTGTTCCTATAGTATCAGGAAAGGAGAAAGAAAGGAATGTTGTAGGAAAGATGGCAGAGGGAAAAGAGAGACTCATGATGGTTTTGGAGAGTCCCAGAATGAAGTAATTCTCTCTACCGTGATTGGGGGAACCAAGAGAAGAAATGAAGGAATAAAAATAAAACTTAAAACATGTCCTCAACATGGGCATGTTAAGAACCTTAGAAACACAGCCACAGTAAAGACTAGCTTTTATGGTGAGCAGAGATGCTGGTGGATGTAATAAAGGAGATTTTAAAACAGAAGATGAGCTATTTAGGGGCAGCTATGACATTATGGCTCGCTAAAAATACTTGGCTAAATATTTATTTTTAAAGGTGTAAACTGGGATCTATAATACTATAACATGTATTTTTTTCCATTCTTACAAAGTATTTTCTCATTTGGTAATAATTTTAACTAAAGCAATGTTTAAATATTCAAATTTGAAAAAAGTTGATCTCACTCTTTTTTAAAAGCATAACATAGTAATTGTTAAGTTTCCTGTCCTCTCTCTCCCCTCTCTGTTCATTTTCCCCTTGGTACTGACATGAACATTTATAAGCCTCAGCAGTTCTAGAATCCCAAGTCTTCTACCAAAGTCATCTCCCTTTTGTAACTGTCTTGTGCATGCATGCTAAGTTGCTTAAGTCGTGTCCAGCTCTTTGCCAACCCATGGACTATAGCCCACCAGGCTGCTCTGTCCCTGGGATTTCCCTGGCAGGAATACTTGAGTAGGTAGCCATTCCCTTTTCCAGGGGAATCTTTCCCACCCAGGGATCAAACCCAGGCCTCCTGCATTGCAGGTGGATTCTTTACAATCTGTACCCATCTCATCCTCCCTTAAGTTCATATATGTTCTGCAACCGCAACTCTTAACTCTGTCTCGCCATAATTTTATCCATCAATTTTCTTCCCCAACCTCATTTAGGGAGAAAGTGCTTTATACTCCCTACTTTAAAGTCTTAAGTCAGCTTTAACTTACAGTTTATTTTTTTTAACTTATGTTTGTCCTATTCTTATACTTCCCATGTTAAAGTGTATTTATTCTTTTCACCCATCTTCTCTAATCCAGGAATCCTGAAGTGCTTGTTTCTAGCTCTGTGGACCCTTACTCCATGTGCATATAGGTACTTTTCTCCAAAAGACACATGCAGCTTTCATTAGCTTTTCAGTGGGACCTGGGGCCTGCATTGCAGGCAGGTTCTTTACCCTCTGAGCCACCAGGGAAGCCCCCATACTGTAGCCAGGGACCATTTATTCAGCTTGTGCTCATCAGTGTCTAATGTCTGGCACTCTGGAGTAGGATCAATACACACTTTTGAATACTTCCATGTACCCCTCTTCTAGATGAGCCATATGAAATTGCCAACATGCTGTTGATTCTGACCTACACAAATGGCAATTTCATATGGTTCAAACTGCTACTGTTGGATGGCTTTGTATTTCATTTTGTTCACTCTCCTTTATGTATTCCCCACATATTCCTCCAGCGGCACAGTGACTTTATACACTGAGAAATGGTCTTGCAGAGCAGGTAAAAACAGTAACTTTAGGGCTGGGTTGCCTACATGGAAATCTCTGCCACATACCAGCTACATGACCTTAGATAAGTTATTCTTTCTATGCCTGTGTTTCCTCATCCTTAAAATGGGGTCATAGTAGAGAGTTGTTGCACAGATTAAATGAGTGGCTGTTGCTCACTCACTCAGTTGTGTCTGACTCTTTGTGACCCCATGGACTATACAGCGCACCAGGCTTCCCTGTCCTTCGGTATCTCCCGGAGTTTGCTCAGACTCAAGTCCATTGAGTCAGTGATGCCATCCAACCATCTCATTCTCTGTCGTCCCCTTCTCCTCGTGCCCTCAGTCTTTCCCAGCATCAAGGTCTTTTCCAATAGTTAATTTATTAGAGTGCAGTTTAGCTCTAGAAAGGGCTAAGTTAAAGCTAAGCTCAGCTCTCTTCTTTGAGTCCTCATCATCTTAATGTTCCCCTTCCTCTTATGGTTGTATCTTCTTAAGAGTGAGTCTTTACCATACAAAAAAAAAAAAAAAGAGAGAGAGATAACTTGCTTTGCATCTCAAAGCATTGTAATGTTTGACTGCCATTAGTTGTGGAAAATAGAAGCAAGCATTTCTGATCAGTTACATTTCAGCCGGGCACTTTCCATACAATCTCTGATTTAATGATTTCACATTTACCTATGGGATGTCCCTGCCCAATTCCAAATGGTTACAGGATGAGGATACGAGGTACCTTGACATACCGGATTCTGACATACAGGATGCAAGGCACATTGACATTCAGGATTCATGACTTTGCTGCATGCAATACATGTCCAACTCATAACATACTTTTAATGTTTTCATTCCTTTGGACAGGAGAGTTTACATATACACAAATGGGATATCCTCCTCTTTTATATTTGCTTGTCATTCTGTTCCAATCTATGACTTATATATTAAACTTTGTCGCTGCTTTAGTTAGATTCAAACTGCAGTATTATGTGAACTTTTTTAACTAGCAACTAAAGGCCTTCCTTGCACTCAAGGACTTTGACAGAACATGGAGCCTAGCTGGCTTCCCCATCTCACCTACTCTTACTTCCTGACAGAACCTAGTCTAGATAAGAGCATATTTGGCACGCATATTGTTGGTCACCTTTCTGTTCAAGCATTATTTCTAATTCTTGGTTTTAATGACTTTGTCCTGCTCTGGGCTCCAACTTTTGATCATTTCTTTTCCGTCTCCCTTTCTTTTCTTCTCCCCTTTGTTTGCCTCTAAAGCCACTGCAATAGCCTCAGCCATCACCTCTGTGTATCTCATCCTCATGTCCTCCTCTCTGGGCCCAAGCTGTCTCCAGGTCCAGGGCTGTAATCTTGCTAATCATGGGCCTGAGTTTCCCATTGATAGATGTTTCACTGGGTATCCCTCTGGACACACCTCAAAGGCAACATTTTAATATACTTAAACCCATATTCTTCCCCTAACAGCTGATCCTCTTTGTTCAGTCACTGTTCCTGTTATTGGCAACACAATCCATCAAGACACCTAAGCTCAAAAACATCAGGGTTATCTTTGACTCTTCTGCTGATGTGATATTAGACACTGTGATATGTCCTTAGGCTTGTGCCTCAGATGGTAAAGAGTCCACCTGCAATGCAGAAGACCCAGGTTCAACACCTGGGTTGGGAAGATCCCCTGGAGGAGGGCTTGGCAATCCACTTCAATATTCTAGCCTGGAGACTCTCGTGGACAGAGGAGCCTGGGGGGCTACAGTCCATGGGATCGCATAGAGTCGGACAGGACTGAGGGACTAACACACACAATATGTCCTTGGTTTCATTCTCACTGAATTAGTCCAGGGGACCCCCACACATAGTCTTTTGCAAGGCAGCTTCTTTCTTTCCTGGTGAAATGGATTCTCATATCTCATCTTCCTGTGACACATATTCTTAACCCCTTTCTTCTCACTGTGCTCCTGGGGTTCTCTCATCTCTCTGGGTTTCTCTCCTTTCTTGTGAACCCCTTCTAGAGGGAAGCACACAAGCCAACACATCTGATTTTATTTTAACTCATTGTCCTTTTTCCCTCTTGCACATCATTTCTAGAGGCATCATGTGCAGTGGGAAAACATGATTTTGAGCATCAGTTTGAATACGGATGTGCTCTGTCACATTAACTGGGCTCTTCCGTGGAGCTGCCCTGTCTGTAAAGTCGATATTGTGTATCACCTTCCTCGTGGGTCTAGTGTGAAGATGTGATGATATAAAGCGTGTGACATTAAGGCTCTGCACACTCAGCAGCTCTCAGACCTTCACACTAATTCTCATTAGTGGCCGGGAGCATAAGAGCCCTGTGCCCTAGTCTCCCTCTCTTCCATCTGGAAAGCTCTGGGCTGTATTTACTGGGCACCCCTGGCAGAAGCTCGTTATTCTCCTCCCTTCACCTTCCGTGGTTGCTACATTTTTACCAGAATTCATCTCAAACACAGCTGACTCAGTGCTGGAAAAGAAAGGCATTTTTATTCCCATTTTTTGAAATGAAGAAACCAAAGCCCGCCAAAGTCACGTGATATGCTCAAAGTGCCTGCTTAAAAGAGAATTTTGGGAAATCATCCTTGGGAAATATGTCCGTGAACATTATAATGTGCTTTTAGCTTTCAGAGAGTTGATTTCCACTTTTCTGTTTGTAATTTTCCATTTAGTTAATGATTAGGGTTTGAAGGGTGCCTACGAATGTGTGAGAAGAACTTCTGTAGCAGCAGTCCCCAACTTTCTTGGCACCAGCGACCACTTTTCATGAAAAGTGGAAGTGAAAGTCACTCGGTCGTGTCTGACTCTTTGCGACCCCATGGACTGTACAGTCCATGGTATTCTCCAGGCCAGAATACTGCAGTGGGTAGCCTTCCCATTCTCCAGGGGATCTTCCCAACCCAGGGGTCGAATCAAGGTCTCCTGCATTGCAGGTGGATTCTTTACCATCTGAGTCACAGGAGAAGCCCAAGAATACTGGAGTGGGTAGCCTATCCCTTCTCCAGAGGATCTTCCTGACCCAGGAATCAAACCAGGTCTCCTGCATTGCAGGCAGATTCTTTACCAACTGAGCTATCAGAGAAACCAGTTTTCATGGAAGACAGTTTTTTCCACAGACAAGGGCATAGTGGGCGAGGATGATTTCAGGATGATTCAAGTGCATAACATCTATTGCACTTTATTTCTATTATTATTACATCCGCTCCACCTCAGATAATCAAGCATTAGATCCCAGAGGTTGGGGACCCCTGTTCTGTAGGATCTACTCCATCATTCTTTCATCAGGCAGAACCAGTTCTAGCCATTTCAGACTTATGGGAATACATCCCATTTTAAAAGTGATCTAGGTGGAACCAGTTTCTTCTTGGATGGACCATTCCTGTGTTAAACTTCACCCATTTTAAAGGCTTTAAAAACAGTTCTCTCTTGATAAAGATGGAGGATAGATTCTTTTCTGTACGGCTATGTGATCATGTACCTAACTGAGCCTTAGTGTCAGAACTGAATTCAAATTTCACCTTGGTCCTCTGCTACTTAATAGCCGTGTAACCTTGAACAATTTGATGAACATCTTTAAACCAGTTGTTGTAATACCTACTCCTAAATTTACTCTACACATTAAATTAGGTCATATATGTTGAGAACTTTTATAGACTCTGGCTAAGAGTCAGAGCTCAAAAAATGGCAGGGAGTGCATACCAACCACATCTTCCTTCCAGGGAATGTTTTTCATATTTACTACAGTCCGGGGAATTCAAACCCCAAGAAAAACAAAACAAAGTGAACACTGTTGAAAATGACAGTCAAAACCAGCTGTATGCATTGGGAACATATAATTTTGTGAACAGTGATGACCACAGTTTTTCCCTTCTTATATTCCCTTCTCTTTTGGTTTTCAGGATATAATGTTGTCCTGATCTTTTATTTGCCAAAGAATTTAAATGATTTGGAGAAAACATACAGCGTCTGTGTCTCTGTCTCTGCCTCTGTCTTGTTAAATCTTAAATTACAAGGAAAGGGAATGATTTCCGCAGGTGTCCCTTTTTGTTTGTTTTCTTTCTTTACATGAAAAATGAGCTCCTATCCCCTTCCTTTTCTTTTTCCCAATTGAGGAGGACAATGAAGATCTGAAATGCCAGTTGCAGTTCGTGAAGGAAGAAGCCGCTCTGATGAGAAAGAAAATGGCCAAGATTGACAAAGAAAAGGACAGATTCGAACACGAGCTCCAGAAGTACCGATCCTTTTACGGGGATCTGGACAGTCCTTTGCCCAAAGGAGAGGCCGGGGGTCCGCCCAGCACCAGAGAAGCCGAGCTCAAGCTGCGGCTGAGGCTGGTGGAGGAAGAAGCCAACATCCTGGGCAGAAAGATCGTGGAACTGGAAGTGGAGAACCGAGGCCTGAAGGCGGAACTGGACGACCTGCGGGGCGACGACTTCAACGGCTCTGCCAACCCCTGATGAGGGAGCAGAGATGTGTATAAGAGACAGCCTTTAATCAGTGTTTTGTAGTTTGCAGCATACAACTCCTGACATATTTCATTAGGGTTATGCCTAAATACTCCTTTTTCAGCAACTGAAAATATTGTATTTTAAGTTTTGGTTTTGAGAAGTTCACTGGAAATATGACTGACTTTTGAATGTCAATCTTGTATGCTGGGCTTCTGCTAAACTGACTTACTCATTTTAGGAAACTTTTTGTCTTTTGCAGATTCCTTGGCATTTCTGACATACACCATCATGTCATCTCACAGTTTTATTTCTTCCTTTCTGATTCTTTTGTTTTGCCTTGCCTCACTGTGCTAGTCAGTCTATTTAGTACTTTTAAAGCACTCTATCAGAATCTAACATTTAACTTCCACTTAAATATAAATATATAATCTAACATTTAACTTCCACTTTTAAACACTCTGATATAAAAAAACCCCGAGAGGACATCAACTGTAGACAAGTTCTCTCATTCCTTTCCACTTTCTCCCTGCCCCCACTACATAATGAAACTACTCAAAAGGCCGGGCAAGGACAACAAAAACTACAAACCCAGGTGAACTTGTGGAGGAAAGGCAAACATGCCGCTTGCCATTCTGTGCATGTGTGGCTGAAGCTAAACCCCTGGTTTTACCAACTGGACTGGTCATCTTAGTGAGTAAAAAATGTGGTAAAATACTACTGACTGGTCTATCCATGTAACAGAGCAGCAGGCCACCCTGAAAAGGGTTGAAGCACTGACACATGACGCAACATGGATGGACCTCACGATCCATGGTTCCTCACTGTCCATGGCTCCTCACGATCCACAGCCCCTCACGATCCACGGCCCCTCACGATCCATGGTTCCTCACTGTCCATGGCTCCTCACGATCCACGGCCCCTCACGATCCACAGCCCCTCACGATCCATGGTTCCTCACTGTCCACGGCTCCTCACGATCCACGGCCCCTTACGATCCACAGCCCCTCACAATCCACAATTCCTCA
>SJXQ01002549.1:323318-341754 GCA_006408695.1 Aepyceros melampus
CCACCGACGACGCCGGCGCCGAGGAGCCCATATCCGTGAGTCAGGTACAGTTCTGCCTATTGCGAGCCACGGCGCTGGCGAGGCTGGTGCGCGGAGCCGCGGTCCCCGGAGGGGCGACTCCGCGCACCCACCTCCACGCCCCGCTTTAGGGAAACCCCAGCTCAGAGCCTCTCTGGGCTTGGAAGCTCCACGGCGCACGTGTTCTTTCACCTGTCCTTCTTCAGGCCTGAGATTTTCGTCATCCAATCACTCACTAAGTTAATTGTTCCCTCTCTGATCTGTTTCAGAGAGAGATATACCCACCTCTCCCTTCCCCCAGTTTTTGTGTAAAGATGAAAGGAATTCTAAGATACATTATTATTGAAGGTTGACAGTTTCAGTAGTAACTCTACTGATTCTAATAGATTTTGCCGCAGGAAGATCCCGAATAGAAATCTTCAGTTGCTGGTCTGTGGTTTTCGAGCCGAGATTCAAATTAAGCTTAATGTATTTTTAAATCACTAAATGACCAGTATTGTTTAGTCGCTCAGTCGTGTCCGACCCTATGTGATCCCATGGACTGTAGCCCGCCTGGCTCCTCTGTCCATGGGATTTGCCAGGCAAGAATACTGGAGTGGGGTGCCATTTCCTTCTCCAGGGGATCTTCCCAATCCAGGGATCGAAACTGTGTCTCTTGCATTGGCAGGCGGATTCCTTACCGCTGAGCCATCAGGGAACCAGCGGTAAAAAGAGATGCTTTTGTGTCTGGAGCCCTCCCTACAAGAGGAGCGAATAGAAGCCGCTGTTGTACCTACCACCAGTCAAAGTAACATGATATTTATTTCTAGAGAAAATCACTGTCCGTTCTATAGAAGATCCTCAGGCTGGGGAAGGAGTGTTACACTTTAGCCTCAAGGCAACACTAATTCAGAGAAATAGTAATAACTATTCCCGAACAGGGAAAACCAGCATTTTTCCTTCATCCTAATTGTAGAGGCACATCTGATGAATTGGACTGATCTCCTCTAGCCAGGTATGGTGGCCAAAAACCAATGCACTTTGTCAGAGTTAACCACATAAAAGGGAGTTTACAAAACAAACAGGCAGTACTACCCTTCTGGCAAGCCTGGTATCTTGTATCCATTGGAGAACCCACAGAAGAGCAACAGCATGCATGGCTTGTAAGGCACGCAAGAAGTTTAAATCAAAAAATCAGTTTATACACAGAAGCATGATATTAGATTAACTGCCTGTAGTCACAACTAGAGAAATCCCAACCCTATCGCTTATTTATCTTGCATGCTGCTTTGCTTTGCTATTTAAAAAAATAAAAAGTTTTATGATAAAACTTGTTGAATTTTGAAATGTTAATGATTTTTTCTCTGTGTATGATATCAAACAGTTGGTTTTTAATTTCCTTGTTGCAGATTTTGAATACTTTGCGCATGTGTTTTTTCAGTTATACTCTCAGAAAGAAATAGCAATCAGAGTAAGAGAAAGTATGTATATAACAGTAGGCTTTCAGACTTTGTAAGTATATATGAGGGAGGGGTCTTTATTTTAAGTTGAATGGATATGTAGATTAGTGGATATAAACTTAAGTTTTAAAAATTATTATTAATTAATTCTTCTTTTTGTCTTTGCATTTACCTTCCCAGATGTTCCAGCCTATCATTTTACTTATTCTCATTCTTGTATTATTTTCATCACTTTCTTACACAACAATATTTAAACTTGTCTTCCTTTTTACACTGTTTTTTGTACTGTAAACCTTTCATCATTTACCATTCATTGTAGTATTTCAGTTTGTTTGTTTTGTTCATGCTTCAAGACAAGAAGTAAAAGAAGTATAATTTCTGTAGTAACCAATGCTATAAAAACACTGAAGACTGCTTATTTCTTTAAAAAGACGCATCTTCCCACTACCAAATTCAGTAAGAAGCCTGAGCATTAAATATTTCAGGTAAGGGTGTAAGTATGACTTCTCTTTTTATAAATCATTTTCATTTTTACTACTTTCTTTTACATTTTGATTTGTACTCTTCCTAAATCACTGTAAGACTGACTGTGAACATTTTCCAAGTCTCTCAATTATTTCTCAGTATTTGACTATTATGATAATTCAAAATCTGGACATTCACAAGTTGGTCACATCTTAGAAAATGTATAGATTTATAAAGTGCTTTTGCTAAATTGTAGCAGATTAACAAAACAACTTTGATAACCAATAAGTATCAGCAAAAATTATGGTGAAGAAATAAAATGTGACCATCACGAAATTAAACAAATCATTGTGATGTTGATGGTGTCTTGTCTACGCGTTTGGAAGCATGAGAGTGGCTTATGCCTTAGTTCATTGAGAAAGGAATTATCTTTGTCCTCTGCATTTGACCAGTTTCAATCATTCTGACCAAACCAACCGTATCTGTGTTTACTTATTATGTGCATGCGTGCTCAGTCACTCAGTCGTGTCCAACTCTTTGCGACTCCTGGGACTGTAGCCCGCCAGGCTCCTCTGTCCATGGGATTCTCCAGGCAAGCACACTGGAGTGAGTTGCCATGCTCTCCTCCAGGGGATCTTCCCAATCCAGGGATCGAACCCACATGTCCTGCGTCTCCTGCGTCGAAGGCGGATTCATTATTGCTGAGCCCCCAGGGAAACCTTTTTACCTGTTATACTTGAGCCATATGTTGCTAATCAGGTTTGTTGCCTGGCATCCTGTCCTCTGTAATAGGTTACCATGTAGAACTGCTTCTGGAGCAGGAAATATGCTACAAATACAGTATATGAAGTAGTTCGAGTAGGGAAAAAATAGTCATTCTGTAGAATTTCATGAAATCACAGCGCAAAGCCAGTAGCATAGTGGGAGTTGCTCTGTAGACAAATTTACTTTGGTGAATCTCTGCACTGCCCTTTCTCCTCCTAAAGTGGTCTGGATAGGTTTCCTGTAGCCAAAAGGTCCTATGCCGTCTGCCTCACTGGCAATTTACAGAGTAGAAAACTGGACTCAGTCATGCTGAGTCATGCTGATTGAGTGATTGAGAGCACTCACTGAAGTCACCTACTTAGAAATACTGGTGAGCTGGTGGATAGATATGAAAATCTGTAACAAAATGAAGTATCTTGCCCCCAGCATAAAGAATGATATATGGAAAATCTTTGCCCCAGTACAGAAGTTGGTGCGGGCCATAGTTTTTTGAGTCCTCATCCCTCAGCATGTAAATTTCCCTTTCAGTGTTAATTTAGCAAAAAGAAAAACTACATAATAATTAAAAATTGAGTTTATAATGTGCTTATCACTCAGTTGTGTCCGACTCTTTGCGACCCGGTGAACTGTAGCCACCCCACCCTCCATCCCACCCCCACCCCGCCCAAACTCCTCTATCCATGGAATTCTCCAGGCAAGAATACTGGAATGAGTTGCCATGTCCTCCTGCAGGGGATCTTCCCAACCCAGGGATCGAACCCAGGTCTCCCGCATTGCAGGTGAATTCTTTACCGTCTGAGCCATCAGGGATACCTACTCTTAATGTACCTGATTTCTAATTAATTTTAGTTTTTGCCTTGTTTTGGGGAAAAAAGAAACTGGGAGTGAGGAGTGGTTAACCAACAGTTAGAATCTGTCAGTACATACTTCCCAGCTTTTCATCTTAAGATTTCAAGTGGTTAGATAGAGCTTCATGACAAGAACAAATGAAATAGCATAAATGCTATAGTTAATCAATTATAGAAATGTTACTTTAAAAAATATTTCATCTCAAGGAAAGCAACCACTTTAAAAATCAAAAATTAATTAAAAATCAGAATTTGACTGTTAGAATCTTGATTAACCCCCAGATTGCCATCTTGGGGGCTTCCCAGGTGGCTTAGATGGTAAAGAATCTGCCTGCAATGCAAGAGAGCTGGATTTAATCCCCAGATCGGGAAGATCCTCTGGAGAAGGGAATGGCTACCCACCTGAGTATTCTTGCCTGGAGAATTCCATGGACAGAGGAGTCTGCTGGGTTACAATCCATGGGGTCATACTACTGAGCAACTTTCACTTTTGCTATCTCAGAGGAATCATTACTTTCAATAATGAAAGTAAATGTTTGAGGCGGAAATTTATATGAAATGCTTGATGCCTTTGGACTGGAATACAGTCAGCTAAGCAATGACTCCCTCATCTACCTATGACGCATTTGGTAGTTATTGGAGTTGTTTCAGGTTCCAGTCACAATGACTGAAAGCTCTGCTGGCATTTAGAGGAAAAGGGCCAGCACCTCAAATACGTGTCATTCCCAGATTCTTAGCTTTGTTCCTATGAGGGAGCATGGTGGCGGTGCACTTGTTCACTTCAGAAATGTCATAGATATTCAGTACCCTGTGTGGCTTTAAGAAACTGGCTTTGGAATTGAAATTATCTTTACCATGAGGAGAACCAAAAACTAAATATTTACATTAATGGTTTTCAATCCTAGCTGCACATCAGAATTCCTGGCTTGTTTTTAGAATTGAGATGCTACTTCACATTAATTGAAATCCAATACATGAACCCGAACCACTTCTTTAGATGTTTGAATTATTAAAATATGTATATAATGTATATACAACATACATACCAATGTCACAGCAAACTGTGTGATACTTGCTCTATAGAATCATCGGTTGTCTAGATTTTAGTAGACCTTACAATTCCGAGCATTCAGTGATCATCTGTATCCTCTTTATGGAGCATGCCTACATTTGTCATATGGCCTTTGCCAGAAGGCCTGTAGTGACAAAGCGACTGTTTCCATACTGGTGATAGTGTTAGAAAATCCCTCCTTTCATTCAAACAGGATTTTGAAAGAAACAAAGCTAGAGAGGACAGATCAGAATAATATGTGTCAGAAAGGAGAACCACGATGAATAGTGCGTGTGTCAGGCTCACACACACACCTGGAGATAATGGTACACGTGAACCCTGAATTAAAACCTCAAGATAACCCCCCCCAACACATCATAACAAACCACCACTTTGTCGTTACACAATCATCTCTGCCACAAAGCTTCCCCATGTGATCCACAGAGAGGATATGGTGTCCCTCAAATCCACCAGGGATAACGGATGCCAACTGACTCTACCCTCCAAACCCCAAAGAGAAAGCATACATAAGAGATGTGAGCAAAAAGATAAGAGCATGGATCCTTTGTTTATTTAACACACATTTTGAAGTATTGGCTGTGTTAAGTATAGAAGAAATTGAGGTTCAGTTTCTACGTTTTCACAGCTTTCAACTGGCTGATTGACAAGGACAGAGATGTAGACAGCTACCTCTGACTTGTATTCTTACCAAAGTGCAAAAAACAGATTTGCGGTGCAATTTATTCTTTATTGCATACCTGAGAGCATGTTAGACTTCCCTAAGAGACCACAGCAAAAGCCCTAGGCATTCTTGGATGGAAGAATACAGAAATCAATGCAGGGGTAGGCTTCCCACGTGGCGCTAGTGGTAAAGAACCCGCCTGCCAATGCAGGAGACTCAAGGGATGTGGGTTTGATCCCTGGGTTGGGAAGATCCCCTGGAGGAGAGCATGGCAACTCACTCCAGTATTCTTGCCTGGAGAATCCCATGGACAGAGGAGCCTGGTGGGCTACAGTCCCTAAGGGTCGCAAAGAGTCGGACACGGCTGAAGAGATTAGCATGCATGCAGGACGTATATCAACAATATCTTGTGACCTGAACAAGGAAGGAGAGGCTAACCAAGGGAGGTCCAGGCTATCCAAAACATCAGCCTTGTCCTCAGATCTCTTGTGAAGCATTAAATTCTTCCTGGCAACAGTGTTATTAACCTTACCTGTGGATTCCTAAGCCATTGACTTTATAGAAGAATTTCATGAGAAATTTGAACTCCATCCAGGCTCTTTCTGTATGAACCCCTGTAAGAAAAAGATGAGGGGAAATAGGACTGACTTGGAGGCTCTTTCCGACTCTGCCCCACTCACTGAAGAACTGATTACCCAGTTTGTGCCTATGTGCACACATCTTTATACACTGTGATGTACAGTGGGAAATGCATCCAGTGTCAGGGAATTCAGGCCTGACTCTATCTCAGGGCACTGCGGGGGGCCAGTAATTGGAAGGTGGTCTCAGCAAATTGCCAGCAGATGGAAGTTAACCATGTTCCTTGCCTTCTTCTCCTTGGAACATGAGGCTGTTTTGTGAGCACCAAGGATCTAGGGTGAACGTCTTCCTTACGCTGCAGGATATGGTCATGGGAAGAAAAGTTAACACAGATGACTCCCAAGACCTCAGGAAGGAAGTCTCTACTATCCCTCCCCCTTCCCCTCCCCTTTTATTCTGTTCCTTGCATGGTCTTTGTCGTATAAAGCTAGTTCTAGAGAGGAACATCCAGGCTCCTTTGTTCATGAAGAAAACACAGTCCTCCAATCATTGAAACAGAGACTATTCTCCTATTTGCACCCTTTGAAAACTGTGCTATTTAAACATCACCCTGAAAATAAATTCAAACAAACAAAAATTCCATTGCTTGCACATTCTTGGGCGTAGGAAGGAGTGTCTTTGGTAATTTGGCTGAGATTTAAGAAAAAAAGAATTCAGTTGGCTATTTTTAAGCAGAACAGGCTCAAACTCAAAACAAGGGAAAATTCAGTGCTGAGCCTGGAATGTGTATTGGCCTGCATTCCCTAGCCTTCATTTCATTCTGTGTGGTAGAGTGGGATACGATTATTTCCTCAGCTGCCAGTGAACTTTGGAATGTCAGTTTGGTCGCTAAGCCTTAACTCCAAATATTCATGTGGTGTTGGTAGCTATATTCTGATAGCTCATTTTCATCTGGCAGTCACGCTTCAGGTCAGATGCTCTAATGTAAAGTCAGGATTGAAAGTGAGAAAAGTTGACACTTTTAGGGGCCATTTTCAAGTAGAGCGCTGTTACAACCTCGCTTGATCAGAGAATAGGACGAGCAAAGGCAACACTCAACTCTTAAAAACAAGGAAGAATCTCCCCCTTTCACTTCCCGCTGTCAAAACAGGTGGTGTTGTCTCAAAGGACCTATTCTTATTTTATACCTCAGATGTTTCTATTTAATAAACTTAAATATGTTGACATTTCCTGATTATTTTATTTCATTGTTACAATTATAAAAGATATTTTTAGTTCACACTTGTATGAGTTTCTCTATAGCTAAATAGGGTACCATCCACATCCAGCATCTGAAAATAAATTTGTAAGATTTTACGAATTCACAACATTTACTATGCGTATATGCTAAGTCACTTCAGTTGTGTCTGACTCTGTGGGACACTGTGGACGGTAGCCTGCCAGGCTCCCCTGTCCATGGCATTCTCCATGCAAGAATACTGGAGTGGGTTGCTTTGCCCTCTGCGAGGGGATCTTCCGGCCCAGGGATCGAACCCACACCTCTTCTGTTGGCAGCCAGGTTCTTTATCACTAGTGCCACCTGAGAAGCCCTAAAATTTGCTATACACCTATATAATCAATGGTGTCTAGCAGTTTTTGATCCTTTCAGAAAATATTCATGTAATGCTTTTGACTTGAGGATGAGAATATTTCTTTGAATGCTGTTGAAACCAAATTTCCTGTTGAGGGTTTTTCACGTTCAGTTCATAATACTTTACTTGTTTTGATTGTTTTTCTTTTAAATTATTGATGCATTATTAGATATATTAAATAAATAATCTTGTTTTATTTTGTACCAAGATAAATGTCTTGTAAACGATCTTATGACTGCAGGCCTCTCTGAACCCTCATCTCCAGATCCTTTAGCGTGGCCTCAAGTCATGATGCCACTTTTCTTTGCACCTGGGTATCAAGACCTCTTGCGTTAGCCCCTCAATATCTAGCACAGTCATTCAGTTCTTCTTTCTGATCTTCTGTCTGTCTCTCTGCTCTACAGCCGTTTCCCAGGCTCTTATCAAAGCTTTGACTGTTCCTTCCAGCCCTTTTTATGTGTTAGCTGTTCTCCTTTTCTTTTAGATGAGTTTGTAATCATGGCAACTGAGTTATCTATTTTCCATTGGTTCTTCTTTACAGTTTCTAGTTCCTTATTACAGTGCTCTGCACTTCCATTAATCATCTTTCTTAAATCCTTTAGCATTTTTGTTACCTCCTTTTGGAACGAGGAGTCAAGTAGACTAGAGAGATGGGTGGTTCTTTTGGAGGATTTCTCGTGTTCTTTTAATTGGTTCTCCTTTTCTGAAACAAAGTTGTGACTAGCCAGTAATCGCTTCCTCTGTCAATGGCATTTTATCAGACAGTTACTTAAAATGTAATGCTGTCACTTAATGGTGATAAATCTAACATTTCTAGTAGGAGATGAAGGTGGGGTGGAAACACCCTGGGATGGGGCAGGGTGGGGAGAATACAAATTAATTCCTATGTCCTTCAAGTCATTACACCCCTCAACGGCCTCTTAGCCCTGCTCTATCGCTGGAACTTCCTCACAGAAGTGTCTCAGGGTGGCCCTCTTGTGGTGGACGGGTGTTCCCAAGGCCCTTTTCTGGAATGAACTGAGAGGTAGCCCCAGAAGAGTCCCTGTGTTACTTAGCTTTTATTGTCATCACTATCAACATTATCATTATCCTCAGTATCAACATTTCCCAAGTCAAGAATCTGGAAGTAATATAGTGAGATAAAAACAAATAATAATATAATAACAAAAAAATTTAATATAGTGAGATGCCAGAAACAAATTGGAAAATCATCAGCAAGATCTGTCTCTAGTCCTAAATAACTAAACATGTTTTAAAAATGTTTTGTTTCTTCAAAATATAGACCAGTACTTAAAATAAAGTAGATAGTTTGAAACTCTTTCCTTTGAATATTTCTGTCATCTGGAAATGCCCATGACAGATCTGCTTGGCTAACATATTTGACATGTCGCCATCCCTCCGAGTAGAGGAGACAGCCAGCATCCCATGATTTTAAGGGAAAAACATTCAGCACTGGGAAAACAGCACATTGGCTGGAACATGACAATCTAAACATGTAACTCCATGGAAAATAAATCACCCCAAACAGATTCTAGTAAGTATCGACATCATATTTCTTTTAATAACACAAGAGTCTAGACTCTGTCATTCTATGACTCATATAACACAGGACCAAACTTGACAGAATCAGCTGTAGAACATTATAAAAATTAAGAAACCTGGGCCTCATCACTGGATGGTCTGGTACAAAACGTCTCTGGAGGATTTTTAAAGTAATTCTTTGAGAGATTGCAGTGTACAGCAAGGTCTGAGAGTAATACTGAATGCTGCTCCCGGTGGCAGAATGCTGTGGGGACTACCAAGAGAGGTGCTCCATATTTGTTCATTTGTTTCAAGGAATAGTCAGAAAGTGGGTCATCATGCTGCAGTTGCTATTGCAGGGATCTTCAGAGGCGATGGAGCTGGCTGAGGACAAAGATTTGCTTTATTCTGCAGTCCTCAGAAGCCAGCCCTACACCTGACCCAGAGTTGGTGCTCACAAATATTCATTAAGTAGAATGTTAAGAGTACCCAAGACCTCTCCTTAAGAATGGAAGATTAAGATTCAAGAGAGTTCTACTAAACAACTGAGATGTTTCATGAAGCACTTTATTTTTATTAAATAGATATAATTTGTTAAAATTTATAATTTTCAAATTAGCAGACTTTTTAAGCAGTTTTGGTTTTAGAAAAATGCAGAAAGTCCTGAGAGTTCTCATATAAAGCATTTTAAAAATTGCAAAGGGCAGATACTATACTATAAAAAAGGATTATTTAAGATTTGCCACCTATAATAGCTTCTAAATTTTAATATGCTATGAGTTCAGTTTTTCAAAGTCATCCCTTCCAATTTTTTCCATCTCTTTATAATAAAAATAGAAAAACAGTACCCCTTTAGCTGGCAAATATGTTTAAAGAGCAAAGGAAGAAGGGCCTGAAAAACTATACAAGGAAGAAATCAGAAGCCACCCAATCCAATGTACACCCATAGCTGTTATAGCATAAAGAGATGAAATAAATAACCACTTTGTGGAGCTTCAAAATCATTCTTCAGATAGAGAACTGTAAATGAAATGTGCAGTATATGCTAAAGACAAAGTCAGTGCTTTAATCCCCAGGTTTTTTTATGATCACTCAGCTAAAATTCTTTTGTCTTCATATTCTGACCAAGGACTTATATTATTGAATGATACAAACTTTTAAAGATAAATAGTTATAATGATAAATACTGTCTTATATGACTCCTGCATCTTGGAAGATAAAATATTAGTATTAGCCCCCTCATTTGGACTTAGAAAAAATGAGTTTAAGATTTGGCAAGGCTAGAAGTCAGTGTCTTATACCCAAAACTCATCCCTGGGTGCTATTCCTTACCTTGAGCTCATTGGAATTTTAAACTTTGAGGCACTCCCCCAGGAATTAGCAGACCTGGATTCTGTTCCTGACATTGCTAGTAAATGGCTTTGTGACCCTAGTAAATAACACCAAGGCCTCATCACTCAGCTGTAAAATGAGAAGCTTGACTGGACAGTTTCAGTTCTTTCTGGCTATAAAATTCTGTAAGTCTGGAAACACTTCCTAGTGACATTTATGCTCTCAATATTCCTCTTTCCCCCTTTCCAAAATGTATTAGTTTGTGGCTTAATATCATCATTTATACAGATCATTTCAAACCCTTTCCAGGATTTTCTGTTTTTCTTTCTTGACAGCAGCTTGTGTTTCTACATTTACTTTAAGTATTATTATATGCATTTCTTTACATATTTGTTATATGTTGAAGTAGGATTAGTATGACATCAGATACAAATGATTCTTCCAAATTCTCTCCAATGTATAGAGCAAAAATTTGAGGCAGTTTCACATTTGAAGGTTTAAATATTTATATGGATTCAAAGTAACCTGTATTATGCAACAAACTGCACTTTTTCTATAAGGTTTTCAGCCATTATGACTCCTGCTTGAAAATGTCAGGAACTTCTAAATGTCTGAGTATTGCTGGGCATACTGGCATCAGTCTTTAAAATCCATTTGTTTTGTGTATATAACAACAGAAACTTTTCCTGAAACAAACTTCCTTAGAATTTTTAGTGGGAAGGTTCAGAAATACCTGTGCTGAATATTTATTGCCTTTGTATGCTATCATCTAATTCTATTACTTTATTTCTTTAAGGTATGAAATATAGCTTGGAAATATTAGCTAATACACATAAAATTATACAACAGAAAAGATTGGTAAATACTAGAATAAATGGTAGACTTGGGTGAAATTCCATCAGCTTTTCATCTCTCATTTTTTATTCTATATATAATTTAAGGTCAACTTTATCATGACAAGATGCAGATGAAACAACTGCAAAAAATAATTACTGGAACATCCATAAAAAATGACATTGAAATAGGTACTATTGAGTGCAGTACCAGAGGAGAGAGCAATATAATTCTTTCTGTAATTAGCTACATATAATGTGAAGTTCTGATAGGGTGTGGAAAATGGTTGAATTTGATTTACAAAAGACACATTGAAAGTAAGAGGTCTGGAGTGACAGAGAGGGTAGGAGAAACAATTTCATTAGATAATTCTGTAGAGATTCCTTGGGGATATTCCTTTCCCCCCAACTCCCACCTCCACCCCCATGCCAAGCTCTTCCTTCTGTCCTGATAAGGATGGAGGAAGAATGAGCTAACATTTCCTTGTACCTGGTACTGTAAGTCCTCCCCTCACCCCCCATACTCTTAAAACATCCTTACCAAGTAAATTATCCCTTTACAGAATTAATAGACTTGAAGTTCACACAGATAAGTGGTAGCAGTAATTTGAAACCAATATCTCTGTGACAAAATTCCAGGGTCCTCAATTAGAAAATCCAGTTCTAAGACCTACTCCTCTGATGTAGTCAAGCTTCTATGAATTTCAGCATGATACTTGGCCTCTTTGAGCCCTGAATTTATCAGTAAAATTGGATTAATATCTACAGACAAATTTTCTGCAAGAGTGAACTAAAATGAAGATACATTAGCTATTAGAAGTACCTAGCACAGAGCTGTGCAGAATTGTCTCTCCATGAGTCATCACTATTATTACTATAACTACTATTGTTAATTGCTTTTGAGATTATGATGCTGGGCTTTCAAAACACAGAGTATGATTTCATTTAATTGTCCTACATATACTGAAGTCCTACTATGAGCAGGTTATAGTTAGTAAACATTTTAGCTCCCCATGAACCATTTATCTGGAAGCAGGCAAAATACTGTGACGGTGAATATGTAGTGCCTTAAGGACCACACAGACTTTGGATTTGAGGATAAGCCCTTATTATTTAAAGTTTTATCTATCATATTTGCTGAATTAGGCTGCATCACGCCTTAATTGAAAACAAGTATCTCATTGTTTTTTTTTTTCCTTCCCACAATAAATATCGTCCTTTCCCATGGTATCTAATTTCCTCTAGCAGAAAGACATCACCATCACTATAGATATAGGCAGCAAGCTACCAATGAATCACAAAGAACAAAGGGCTGGTCTTTATATGTCATTTCTATCTTATTTCAAGACAGAAGTTTGATACATCTTCACAAATCTTTTGAGATTATGAAATTTCTGCCACATAAAACACCAGCTTCCAAAGGCACCAAAAAGTGCAGTTCTGAAAGGGGGGAAGAGAGAGGTAGGCAAGATGATTCTTGCCTGTAAACAAGGAGTTAACTTGTCCAAATAAGTGAAATCTAAAATTGGCCATTGTCATCGTGAGATATTAACACCAGCTCTTTTGGCAAGTTTAGAAATACTGGGCTCCCTTATAAAAGTTAAAAATGTCCTGGACCTGGAGTTGTTTACCCAGAGTAGGAGCTGCTCTAAAGTTACAGAGCTCTGGTTGGAAGAGGTGACTCGAAGGCCGCCTCCGAGAAACTGACGTCACAGTAGTCTCAGCTGCTGCTGTGACACTGGGCTGAGCAGCTTTTTGATTTGTGAAAGTGGTAGGGGTTTCAAAGGGATTTGTCAGTACTTCTCTGTTGAATGGTGGGACTGATTTTACATCCCCATTTCATGCAAAGAAGCAAGATTCACTGCTCCAAGACGTCAAAGACTTTTCACTCTAAAACAACCAGCTGTCCTCCCATTGCTAGTTTGACCGGTAGTGGGACCTCCATAGGATTTCTCCCCAGTGCAAAAAGGTATGTTTGTTTTCTGACAGTGTGAAAGCAAGTGAGTAATTGTGGCAAAATATAGAGAGGGGTTGCTGCTGACACGTTTAAAGCTGTGGATGCCGTTTAAGTGGAGGGTGATTTCAACATCTGCTTGATTCAGCACCAGTGCCTGGGCTTCAAAACAGTGGGGCGGGGTGCGTAACGGATTTTACTGACTCCCAGGGAAGAAAGGGTTCAGCTGCCGTGAGTGGATTTCCTGACTCTGGACTGATGGTGCCATCCGCTCTGTGAGACGGTTTTTCAAACACTGTTTTTCAGAACTTTGAAGACCGTTTTCCCTGCCGTAGGATTTCACTAAATTTATTTATTCGAAAACTAGTTTCATTAGGAGAAGACTTTTTAACATTTGCCGAGTGAAGTTCACAGTCTTTGAAACTGTTGGCCTTTGAAAATGGCAGGGAAAGATAAATCAGTGTGGTTTCATCCAAGATGATGGTTTACTCACTGCATGAGAAGTGTTTCTGTAATTTGAGTTGAAGTGCATAGCATTCATAATGGTTCATCTGCAGTTAGGAGGGAACCTTAATCTATGTCTTCTACTGTTTAAGCTGGTTAAGTTTAGGCATCTGTTTATCCAAGCCAAATGTATTTTTCAAAGCTTTTATCAGTTAAGTAAAATCAGTGTGCCTGTAGGTTGGATATTTTCTAGTTTGAATATATAACTGAAGAGAGAACAAGAAGATAATGGAAAGGCAAAATTGATTTTTCAGAATTGCATGTGGTAATATCCCTTTGACCCTATTAGAAGATAAAGAACATGTTGAAATAGCCAGTTTTAAAAATTCCCTTTTGCCTTGTAACAGAATCAAGTCATGGTTTTCTTTGGAAAGATGCCTTTGCCAGTGAACACTACGGGAGGAATAAGTTCTGTTAATCAGTTGAAATGCTGCAAGTGATTCCTAATAGCCTGGAGACAGGGCTGGAGAATCCTGGAAGCAAGTGGTGTGTAACTTTGATGGGTATAGACAAGGGAATTCCTGATTCCTCAAAGTTAAGAGGCAGCAAAGCATCTCCAAGGCAAACGGTTGTTCTAGGAATTGTGAGATTGACAGTACCTACTGTGTGTGGCATTCCTCTTGGAATGTATAAACTCCTACAAATGAAAATGTTTCCATGATGTGAAAAGTAGCATGTTTAGGGAAAGGGAATCAGAGAATAGGAAACAAACTATGAACACAACTTTCCAAAGGGAGAAGTTGCCATAGAGTCTGCTCTCCTCACATTGTTTCATTTGTTTGGCTAAAATCCAGTTTTTAGTGGGGAAGATGAAGGTTGAAGTGGTAATGATGAAGGTGTAGTTAAGAGTGGGGCATCCCTCACATGAAGAAGTGTTACCATGGCCTATGTGAGCCAACATGGGAAATGGAACTGATTTATTGTGAAATTCCTGTGTTGCTCCTAAATTTTGCTTCCTACTAGGGCCGGAAGGTTAGCAGAACTTATTTTCCTCTCATCATCAAACTTATGCAACCCACTCACAACTCTTCTACAAATCTGGCTTCCGGCCTTGGGGAGGGAGAAGTGGGTTAAAATGGATTATGTAATGCTCACTTAGAGTTGTTGGAGGAAGAACGTGTGCATGACTGAGTAATGCAACTCCCTCTGATACTTCACATGTGCTCTTACACATTTTTATTCTGAATGAAATTCTGGAGAGAGTGAAGTGAAATGGAGAGTCAAGGGGAGGGGTGTAGACAGCAGAAATTCTTCTTTCTCTCCCACGGAGATACCAGTATCTGTGGGCGAAAAAGAGTGACAGCTAGGAACAAGGAGAACTTTTATATTGGCCTCCGCAGAAAGCACTGAAATTGAGTTTTTGAATCGGTTGAGCTATTTTACCCCATAACTTTTCATTTCAGAACATTATGTCCCTACAGAATTGCCCTATTTAGTTGGATTTTTTTTTAACATTTAGGGAGAATTATAACAAGAACAGTTTTATGTAAGATTCGTCTACTCAGATTTTTACTAACAATAAAAAAATTCCTAAATCTTTAACTTGCCTTCTGTTCTTAAAATACTTGAAAAACACTGAAGGCAAAGGGAAACCATTAAAAATATGAGTCCACACAATTACACTTGCTTCTATGAATTTTCTAATTAAATCAAAATCACAGTTTTATCTAGAGGAAGATAGATTAAAGGAAGAGGGGTGCAGGGGAAGACCAAAAATAGAGAGAGGGAGAAAGGAGAGAGAAAGAAAGCAGCCCTTTATTGAGCACCCAGTATGATCCGAAACAGTGTTAGGTGCTTGGATTAAGCGTTCTCTTTCTTGCATATTTAATCCTCACAAAATGCTTTGGACCCCACTTTATTTTTGGAGGAGAAAGCAATATATTCAGCTCTATTATATTTGACATTTATGACAAGACATGACAGTGGAAAGTACAATAAACCCACAGAAGTTGACACAGACATTGCTCTATAGGGATTTTCTCTCAAAGGCTTGTTTTTGATCCATAACCATTGGGTTTGTTGTTGTTGGTTTTTTTTTTTTTTTTTGGTTTGATGGAATTTAATTAATTAATTAATTAATAATAAAAATAAACACAGAGTCCCCTTGGTGTTAGGATAACAAGCAAATTCTAGGGAGAGAGATGAGAACAGAATGTGAATCAAGTCTAAAAGTGGCCTAGGAATAGAAGATTCCTTCTGGCTTTAGGTACACACATTTGGATTTCTTTGGGTTGGAAATATAAAAGCATAATTTTTGCCTTTAATTAAAGTTTTTCCAGTTGAATTCTTTTTTTTTTGTTTGTTTTGCTTTACAATACTGTATTTGTTGGGTTTTGTGGCACTAGATATGGCTCTAGTCTTGGGAAGGAGAAGCTCTGTAGATTGGTCTGTTTCCATATTAAGTGATGAGTTTGGCTTTTTGCAATTAAGTGCAGGGTTCTGTCTGCATCAGGAACACTACCTGGATTCATGTGTAGTCCTGTTACCAGGAGCAAGCCTGATTGAAGGTTTTCCTGGATGACGTTCTTCAAGTAGGTAAAAAAGAAAAGGATCTGTTGCCCTTTAACCCTGATTTGAAAGTGGTTCAAAAATTTGAAATGAAAAGAAAAATTGAAGCCACTTGCTGCATAATTGTAGGAGACGCTTTATGATGATTTCTGTATATTCAGTGTTTAAAGATGGAATGAAATGTGGACCGTCAGAGCACCGCTTTTCTAGTAGCTTGAAATTAGTCTGCTCTCTTTCTATAACTTAATTGGTTAAATTTGTGACTTTCTCTTGATATCTTAAACCATTCCACTCTTCCTAAGAAGTTTTAATGTTAAATATCTGCTAGTCTGCAAGATAGTTTTAGCTCACAATTAATTACATATAGTAAAGCAGTCTGTGTTCTCTGAAAATTAGCACTGTCTTAGTTTCCTGTGAATTAGATGAACCTAGAGATTAATAGGTAATCAAAATCAGTAACCAATTCACTAAGACACAAACTTCCGTGTATTCTTTACTCTCTTCATTATGTCTTCATCGACACATTATTTTCCATTTGCTGTGGCACACACCTCTGGTCACTGTCTCATAGGGCTGGAGGGTGGCAAAAGGAGGGGAGGGGGGCAGAGAGGATGGAAAATGAGATTAGAAAAACCGGATAAAATGAGACACGGTAGTGTTTTTAATGGCTAAATCTGAAATTACTTCTTTTTCTTGGCTGAATTGGCACAGTAGAGTGCCAAAGAAGTAGGTAAGAATGATCAAAGTATCTGTAACAAATTTATTGAGAGAAGAATAACCATATAGGTCTTAACATTATTGGGGTGTGTTTTGAGGGTGGAGCCCTGCATATAGCACTGATATTCTTTGACCCTTATTAGTCTATTATAATTCATTAATAGATTGCAGCTCAAAAGTGTATGTTTGGCACAGTTTAGCAATATGATATGCAGATTCAGGACAGCCTGACCAAAAAAAAAAAATTCAAATGTCTTCAATGTTTATATTTGGGATATGAAATATGCGGCCTTCTTCTATGACTGCAGACTGAGGCTTGCTGCCTGGTTTTGGGGGCTTCATTTGACAATGCCAGCACCCAGGCAGCTATGACTTTTGAGAATTAGCTCAAAAGTAGCATCATCTGCCACCTGGTAAGTTAAGGCACTTTGGTTGTGGCCTAAAAAGTCGAAGAGGTAAAGACTTCTTTTAGGCGTGATTATCTTAGATGGAGATTTGAACATTTTAAGCATGCTTTTCTACCCATTAAAAATGTATCTGGCTTTACTAACAAAAATACTTTCAGTGGAAGTCAGCACAAGATTTTTTTTTAAACAAGAAATAGGGGAAATTTTATCTTTCCCAAATCTCTTTTTATTCATGTATTTAATCTTTATAATAACGCTGTGGATATCCCCCATTCTAATGTAAGTAAATAAATCTCAGAAATTTTAGGTGAGTTATAAAAGAGTTACCAATCAGGTATTTTATTTTATTTTATTTTAATTTTTTTTATCCTCCTGTATACTTTTTTCTCTCTTTTATTTTAATTAATTTTTATTTTTTAGTTTGTTTTGCTTTACAATACTGCATTCGTTTTGCTATACATTGACATGAATCAGCCACGAGTGTACATGAACTCCCAGTCCCGACCCCGACCTTCCCGCTCCCACCCCACACCATCTCTCTGGATTATCCCCATGCATCAGTCCCAAGCATCCTGCATCCTGCATCAAACCTAGACTGGCAATTCATTTCACTTATGATATCATACACGTTACACTGCCACTCTCCCAAATCAACCCACCATCTCCCTCTCCCACAGAGTCCAAAAGGCTGTTCTATACATCTGTGTCTCTTTTGCTGTCTCACGTACAGGTTTATCATTACCATCTTTCTAAATTCCATATATATGTGTAAGTATACTGAATTGGTGTTTTTTTTTTTTTTTTCTGGGTTACTTCACTCTGTATAATCGGCTCCAGCTTCATCCACCTCATTAAAACTGATTCAAATGTATTCTTTTTAATGGCTGAGTAATACTCCATTGTGTATATGTACCACAGCTTTCTTATCCATTCATCTGCTGATGGACATCTAGGTTGCTTTCATGTCCTGGCTATTTTAAAGTGCATCTTAACATCCTGAGTACACATACCCTAAATACTAGAAATCTAATTATTTCAGTCTGTGCTTAGTATGATCAAAGATTTCCCTGCAAAGTGATCAAAACATTTTCATCAATACTCTAAATTCAGTATCAGAACATACATTCTGATATCTAGTCTATTCAGTTCAGTTCAGTCTCTCAGTCGTGTCCAACTCTTTGC
>SJXQ01002549.1:344232-386964 GCA_006408695.1 Aepyceros melampus
AACCTCAGATATGCAGATGACACCACCCTTATGGCAGAAAGTGAAGAGGAACTAAAAAGCCTCTTGATGAAAGTGAAAGAGGAGAGTGAAAAAGTTGGCTTAAAGCTTAACATTCAGAAAACGAAGATCATGGCATCTGGTCCCATCACTTCATGGGAAATAGATGGGGAAACAGTGGAAACAGTGTCAGACTTTATTTTTTTGGGGGGGGGCCTCCAAAATCACTGCAGATGGTGATTGCAGCCATGAAATTAAAAGACGCTTACCCCTTGGAAGAAAAGTTATGACCAACCTAGATAGCATATTCAAAAGCAGAGACATTACTTTGCCAACTAAGGTCCATCTAGTCAAGGCTATGGTTTTCCCAGTGGTCATGTATGGATGTGAGAGTTGGACTGTGAAGAAGGCTGAGCACCAAATTGATGCTTTTGAACTGTGGTGTTGGAGAAGACTTGAGAGTCCCTTGGATTGCAAGGAGATCCAACCAGTCCATTCTAAAGGAGATCAGCCCTGGGATTTCTTTGGAGGGAATGATGCTGAAGCTAAAAGTCCAGTACTTTGGCCACCTCAGTTGACTCATTGGAAAAGACTCTGATGCTGGGAGGGATTGGGGGCAGGAGGAGAAGGGGACGACAGAGGATGAGATGGCTGGATAGCATCATGGACTCGATGGATTGAGTCTGAGTGAACTCTGGGAGTTGGTGATGGACAGGGAGGCCTGGCGTGCTGCGATTCATGGGGTTGCAAAGAGTCGGACATGACTGAGCGACTGAACTGAACTGACCTGGAGAAGACTCAGCAAATTGGGTTATCTATATTCCAAAACTTGCCTCCTTCAAACTCATACATTCAGATTTCCAAAGACCAGTTCATGATAACCATCTCAGGTCTGAATCCATGACAGTTAACCCACGGGACCGGAAAAGCCACCTATCAGGTTTGATCATCACCTAGCTTGGTCACTGACATGAATCCCATCTCTCTGATATCCCTACCAGGTTGATGGGTAGCCTCTGCTAGATTGTTTGCTTGTTTGTTTGTTTTTAATTTAGTTTATTCAAGTATAGTTGGTTTACAATGTTGCATTAATTTCTGCTGCACAGAAAAATGACTCGGTTATACACATATATCCATTCTGTTTCATATTCTTTTCCATTATGGTTTATCACAGGATATTGAATATGGTTCCCTGAACTATACAGTAGGACCTTGTTGGTTATCTATTCTATATATGCTAGTTTGCATCTGCTAACCCCCAACTCCCAGTTCATCCCTTTCCCACTCCCCCACCCCTCCAGCCCTTTCCTTGGCAACCACAAGTCTGTTCTCTGGGTGCTGGACTATTTCTAATATAGGACTGGTCACCTTACCAGAGAGCCCACTTCCTCTACAGAAACAATAACTGTTAGAAGGTTCTGTCTTACCTGATCTAAAATCCTTTCACCAGGACAACTTCTTGGGGGTAATTTAAACAATTCTAATCTCACTTCTTCAGATAGCCTTTCAAACATCAGAACTACAGCCACTGTGCCCCGTAGGTCTCCTCTCTTCTCCCTAGGTTAAACACCCGGGATTCCTAACAAGTTCCTTCTAGAATGTGAGTTCTAGGATTTTTACTCCACTCACCCCTTGGGCCACTCTCTGCTTACAATGCTGAGTCTCTCTGCATGCCTCTGCGAGCAACACCAAACGCAGCACTTCAGGCCTGCTCAGGTCCCCATGGAGAGAGCAAACATCTCACCCTAGCCTCTTAGTTAAGGGCCCCCAGGTACAGGATGCTAGTTGCTTCTCTTTGGGTGGCAATAACCATTTGTTGTTATTCACAACACAGATGTGGGCTACCTAAAGGATATGTAGGTATAAAGGTGGGAATCCTTTCATTAACTAAAAGTTTTAAAACCTTGAAAACCTAAGGACACTTATCACTTTATCCAAACTTCTTGACAACATTAGTAGGTATACTTGAAAGTCCTCACTTTTGTAAACTTTAATTAAAAACAATATTTGTTTCAATATGATGGACATTATCAGTACATGTAGGACATAATAAACTCTCAGAATGCTGCTGAATTATAATTCCTATATTTATATGAAATACATAGTATTATCTGGGGTCATGGTAGACATCTTTATCTGAAAATAACTGAATAAATAGCAAAATATTTTATTTTTAAAAACAGTACCACCTTTTCAATTCTAAAACCATTCCAACATTCGACTCTATTCAGTGTATTTTATGATTTTCGTCGAATGTCTTATATGTATTCTCTTTGGAATTAGCTATATACAGCAAGGTCATGTGTTTAGATGGCTTGGGTTGAATTCAGATAGGAAAACATTTTCCTTCTGGGCAAAGTAATAAAATGACATACTTGCTCCTCCCACTATAAGTCAAACAGAGGTCAGTTCCTCCATCCCTGTATCTGTTTAAATAAACTGGTCCAGCTGTTTGTTTCCAAAATGCCCTTTGACCTTGTGTCTCATCCTCCCTGCTTTTGTGACAGAATGCTTTACTTTCCATTGTGGAATATTCTAAATTATCAAGAATCTTCTAAACACTAAGAACCAAAAAAAGATCTTTGGGTTTTATGTAAACTCACATGAACATATTCCCTTCTAAAACACTTGTCATTTTAAGAAGCATTAGTAAAATAGTTATTTTAAACTCATATGTATGAATACATAAATATATATTAGAGCTTCAACATAAGAAGAAACATGTTTTTGAAGAGAAATAAAGAAGAGGATGACAAAAATTCCAACCTGAATGTACAATAAAAAACACATTCTTCAATACCCATAAAATAGTTTAAGATGAAATATATCCATGAAATACACACAATCTTTGGAATTTTCCATATGATAAGGTGACTTTTAAAAAGCTTATTTGTTTAAATATGTAAAAGAAACTTAGAATTTTATATTGATGTCTAGGCATTACAGTCCTTAAAACTCAGATGTATAATGTCAGGAATATAACAGGACAGTTTGCTTTTCTTACTCATTAAAATAGTTTCATACCTTAGCTTAATAGAATGATGCTCAAATTTGCCACAGATTGGGCATTTTACAAATTAATCCTTTTGTTAAGTATCCTTTAAGGTTGAGAAACATCCTGTTTGCATTTCCACATTTCCTTCCAAACATCAAGGTATATGTTTTTAAAAATCCCGTTTTACTTTGAAAACAGTCTTCTTTTGTGAAGTACTAAGAACTGGACACCTTGTAGGTGGTTGAAAACTGAATTAGAGAAAGAATTCTTAAATTTCCTTTTTTCATGGAATCATGGATTAGAATTTCTTCCTGTGACCAAATGGTCTCCTTTTTTACAAAGGAAAGGAAGATAATGGATTGGCTTTAGAGCTTTATTCCATGTCAAAATAAACAGAGGTGTATTTCTTTTTACCTAGTTATTTGTTTAGAACTCAAGTCCTATTAGGGGGGCAGTAGGAGGTTGAAAGGGGAGCAAAAGTCTTAAATATCTGAGACATAGGATCATGTAAAAACAGAGCTTTACCATCTGCATTTTTTAAAAAATAGGAATCAGACAAGGAGAATGGAAGACGAACCCTGAGTTATGCTAAAAAGAAATACAAGAAGTTTTGCTCTATTGTTTCTTGTCTCTGCCCTTAAATGTTTATTTATTATTGGACTTTTTCTCCCCTCTTCCGTTAATTCCACCTATCTCCTTTATTCTCCATCTTTGGATACCTGAATAGTTTTCTGAGCCAGATCTGGTAGACCGCGTTCTAAAGTTGACCTTCTTCCTTCGGTTTATCCTCCACTCCCTGACCAGGTTCCTTTCCACAAAACTGGATTCTTTTTTTTTTTTTTTTTTTTAAACTGGATTCTTAAATTTAGTCTTCTCTTGGTGCGTACCGGAGGGGTGGCCCGATCACAGTGGGCATCCTTTAGGCCCAAACACCAGGTTTACTTGCCCAGTTCCACAGGCAATTTTCCTACATGGCTTTGCCCTATTCCTATACTCTTACACCTTTGGTCCTCCGCAATACTGGCAAAAGGAAGGAAAAACTACTTGTTTACTCTCAAAAATGTAATTTTCACCGTTACTCAATTCTACTCCCCCGTGTTTACCACCCGACTTATTCACTGATGATTAAGGGAGAGCGTCTTTTGTTATTTTAGCATGCTACAGCTTCTTTATGGATATCAAAACAAAATTCTCACAAAATACTGTGGTTTCTAAACAATGACTTGACTCTCGGTCATCTCCATAGAGCTTCTTGACAATTAGGTATAAGTGATTAGCCAGCAGAAAGGTAGGTATCCATTTAAGTACGGAGAAATGCCATTCTATAATACTTACCCTTCTTTGCTCAAGAAGCTAAAATTATTGACTATTAGGAAAAAATTTCATTAAATAACAGGATATGTTAGTAAAAATGCCTTCTATACTAGCCATTAAAGAAAGTATTAATTATATCATCTTGATTAATATTTAGGTATACTTAAGAATGCTTACATATATATTTAATAATAAAAATTAATGCCATGCCTTAAGTACTGGTGATTTCTTCATGCACTGTTCTTTATTCAATTAAACATGAACAACATGCAAGTATAATATTTAATTACTAGATAATTCATTTTACTTATATTCATTGCTATAAATATTTTTAAGGGCAGAATTTAGTCTTGTAAAATAGCTTCTAATATAAATTACCATCTTGGAAAGTAGTTGCTGAATTCCAGAATTTTGTTCTTTCTTTTTCCATCAATTTTCTTATGTAGCATTTCTTTCACTTTATCAGAGTCATTTAAAGAAAACTACATATATGACTCTTTTTTTTTTTAAGTCAGCATTTCCTAATAACTTTAAAGCCTGTTTTATAAACAAACCTTTCAGGGAATGAATTCCAGCTATCTCGCACATAACACTCTGTTCTTTTAAACAAGAATTTGACTTCAAAATCTTTTGTTGGAATTCTCTATTTTAGATTTACATTTACTTATTGGATTTAATGATCCGTAACTGGCAGGCTTTAGGGTCCAAGCCTTCCACACTCCCTTTCTTTGTGAAGTAAAATTTCATGAAACATGATTTTTAGACGCTCAAGAAAGTTGACTCAATCTCAAGTCAAACCTTATGAAATCATGTTTTTGGCACTGTCTTCTAGTTTCTCAACCTCCTCCAGGATCCGACAGTTCCAGGACTGCAATACATCATCTATGTGTCTGGGGTTGGGGGAGGTGAACGAACGGGAGGGAAGAAGGAAGCACGTGTTTTGCTCTCCTACTCTAGAAACATAATATTGGAATTTGTTCAAATCACAATAAGCCCATCCATCAGGGGTCTGAAAAGGTTTCCCTTCTCTAGAAGTGATAGGTGTATTTGTCAAACTACTCTTTAAAAAAGCTGAAACTAAGACAGTTGAGAAAGTTAATTATATATAAAATTTTCTTCCAAGCAACTAGTGAAAAAAAGAAGTTGCTAATTAGTTGAAAATTGTAATGCAAAGTAAAAACAAAATCCAAGCATCATTTTGGACTTTATAAGTTGAAATAGCTTGCAAATACATCATCACTTGGTTATATATTACAGAAAGTTTTCCTTGAAAGCAAATTGGAAAATGATTTTCTTCACTCTAAAAAAAAAAGAGGCTCAGTTTGCTAAATCCTTCCCTGGTGGCTCAGAGGTTAAAGCATCTGCCTCCAATGTGGGAAACCTGGGTTCGATCCCTGGGTCGGGAAGATCCCCTGGAGAAGGAAATGGCAACCCACTCCAGTATTCTTGCCTGGAGAATCCCATGGACAGAGGAGCTTGTAGGTTCCAGTCCACGGGGTCAAAAAGAGTCGGACACGACTGAGTGACTTCACTTCACTTTAATCTGAACTGAATTCAAAGCAAGGGTGGCTCCCTTAGGAGGGGATCTCTATTTTCTTTGCTGTCTTCTAGATCACTAAAGCCTTAGGCTCCAAACTCAATGGAATGAATTGTAGGGATGTATCACTAGACTTAGCATAAGAAATATCCAGTGAGTTATACATACTGTAAGTATCCATATAAAGCATAGGGAACAAAATAGCATTTATAAAATATTTACTTACAAGTGACAGACAAGTTGCCAAATTTGATTTTGTTTAACCTAATACATATTTTTAAAGTGGTTAACTTAGAGTCTGTGAAATTAGACTGATTATTAGCACAATGTATAAGCAATAGGATAATATAGCAAAACCTCTTTTACTAACAAAAACCTAAATTAGGTATAATAATATCTTTGAAGAATAAATGTGTCTATTTAAGCTGAATCATATAAATTCTCCTTTTCCCATATTCACAAGTCAATAAAATTGCATCTTACTAAACATCCCTTAAACATTACAGAATAAGTACACAGTTATTTAAACAAATCTTAATGTTCTGTCAATTTCCATTATAAGTAGGATAACCAGATAATTTATCATCTATGCTGGGACACTTTTAAGAGTAGAGGGACATTAGGGACTTCCTTGGTGGTCCAGTGGTTAAGAATCTGCCTTCCAATGCAGGGGACATGGGTTTGATCCCTGGTTTGGGACCTAAGATCCCATGTGACTCAAGGCAAACCAAATCAGAGCATCACACCCACTAAGTCCACATGCTTTAGAGCCCACGCACCACAACAAAGATCCAGTGCAGCCAGAAAATAAAAAAAGGAATAAAGAAAAGTTATTGATAATTATGCTGGGCACCAGGCATAAACCGTGAATGTCCCAAGGAATCAGGGTGTATGTGTTATCCTAGTAATCACATATTCACTTTTTTCCCAAAAGAGAATTTCCTCTGAATGACTGGAACTGACATTTTGTGTTAAGTGACCAGCTGAGCATGCATAAGGTGTTCTAGAATCCCAGTACCAATCTGGAGACTCAGCTCTTTCCTTGCTCTAGAATATCTCCTTTATTTTCCACACTCCAAGCCTTCACTAATTAAGAAATTTCCAGGCCTGGAGTATCCACTCATGCTAAGGGAACGTATATCAAAATTTAGCTTGATTTCTTTTTTTACCTGGTTACAGATTAGGTTTGACCTGAATGGAGAGGCCTATTGTCTATTCCTTAGAATGTTCACTTCTGTTTCAATTAGTAAAGTTTGAAACCTAAGCTTTATGTACTGTATATCAATATATAACCTGTAGGTCCTTTTATGTAAATAGATCCACTTAAAGAGGCAAAATCTCTCAATTGAGGTATATGACAAAATCTTTCAAATGAGGACAATAAACCCAACAAAATGACCTCCTCATGGAACTTGTCAAATCTTTGAAAAATGCTTATGGTCATCAAAGTCACACTGGAGAAATTTCAGAGAATGTACATTTCATTTCTGAGCTGCCATCATCTCCTTTGAACACCACTGCTCCTAATTATCACAGTCAAAACACTGGCCAAGGGCAGGAAGAGTGAGAACAGCATCCAGTGGAAAGCGTATGACAACTGAGTAGGAAAACTGCCACTTCCTGGTTCTGAGATTATAGCAGTATTTAGGTGCTGGAACTGTGATGATCAAATGGGTGAATGTTTATGGAAAGTGCTTTGCCAACTGTAAAACCTAAGACAGGTTTGCTGAGGATACTGTCATTATGAGTCTCAAAAGTATCTAATGGTACAAAACCTTATAAACAAATTCTTAGGCCAGCAAAAGATGGAAACAACCCAAATGTCCATCAATGAATGAACTAATAAAGAAAATGTGGTATAGCCATACAATGAAACATTATTCAGTCATAAACAGGAATAAAGTATGACACATGCTTCAAAGTAAATGAAACTTGAAAACATAATGCTAAGTGAAGGAAACCAGTCATAAAAGACCAGAGATATCAGATCAGTGGTCTCATTTATATGAACACATTTATATGTGGACAGATATATATGTATATCCGGACAGATCACATTTATATGAACTGTCCAGAATAGGCAGCCCATGGACGGAGGAGTCTGGCGGGCTATCGTCCATGGTCCATGGGGTCATAAGAGTCAGACACAAGTCAGTGACTAAATCACCATGGAGACAGAAAGCAAATCTGTGACAGAGTTGGGGAGGGAAGTATGGAGGGCGAGGGGTAGAGGGTTTCTTTTTGAGGTGGTGAAATTGTTCTCAAATGGACTCTGAGGATGGTTGCACATATCTGTGACTATACTTAAAACCACTGAACCACTTTAAATAAGTAAATTGCATAGTATGTGAATTATATCTCAATAAAGCTCTTAAAAATATATAATAGGACTTCCCTCATGGCTCAGGGGTAAAGAATCCATCTGCCAATGCAGGGGACACTGGTTCAGTTCCTGATCTGGGAAGATCCCACATGCCACAGGACAACTGGGCCCTGTGCCACAACTACTGAACCCAGGTGCCGCAACTGCTGAAGCCATGTGCCTAGCGCCCATACTCTGCAGTAAGAGAAGTCACCACAGTGAGAAGGCTGCGCTACAAAACTAAAGAGTCGTCTCTGCTTGCTGCAGTAGAGAAAGGCTGTGCACAGGAACGAAGACCCAACACAGCCAAAAAAAAATCAACTAATTAAAAATAAAACTACATCATGGTGGACTGCAAGAGACGATGAACCAGGAGACAGCCCCCTCCTCACCCTTAATTAAGAATGTAACATCATAAGGCCCTGAGCCTCATCTGTCAAAGGATGCTACAGCCCTATCCGGACTTGGACTCTGTTGTTCTGTTGCAGTGTTTCTAAAATTTTAATCCATGCTCCCTTTGATAAACTTCAAAATCTCCAGTTTGCCAATTAAGGTCCGTCTAGTCAAGGCTATGGTTTTTCCAGTGGTCATGTATGGATGCGAGAGTTGGAATGTGAAGAAAGCTGAGCGCCAAAGAATTGATGCTTTGAACTGTGATGTTGGAGAAGACTCTTGAGAGTCCCTCGGACTGCAAGGAGATCCAACCAGTCCATTCTGAAGATCAACCCTGGGATTTCTTTGGAAGGAATGATGCTAAAGTTGAAGCTCCAGTACTTTGGCCACCTCATGTGAATAGTTGACTCATTGGAAAAGACCCTGATGCTGGGAGGGATCGGGGGCGGGAGGAGAAGGGGACGGCAGAGGATGAGATGGCTGGATGGCATCACTGATTCAATGGACATGAGTCTGAGTGAACTCTGGGAGTTGGTGATGGACAGGGAGGCCTGGCGTGCTGCGATTCATGGGGTCGCAAAGAGTCGGACACAACTGAGCGACTAAACCGAACTGAACTGATCTCTTTGTTAACTTACTATTTCAGGAGAAATAGCATGACAAAAATCAAGTTAATTCTCAAGATGCTTTTTTATACTACGTTCACTCAGAATGATTCTGATCTGTCCTTTCTGGCCACAGCCCCCAGCCGCTGCTTGGCCTTGAGGATGGGGATCCTAGCCATAACCCATCACACTGTCCATTCTGTACACAGTCCTGCCAGGCAACCAGCCGTGGGGGCTGAGACTCGACATCTTTGGATCCATACAGTTCTTTCCATTAGCTTTACAACATTTCCTACTCCCTACCCTTTCCAAGTACGTGTGAATTCTGATTCAAACTAGGGATCAAAGAAAGTCAACCGTAGCAGATGTTCTAGTGATACAGGCCAACAAAACCCTTCAACAAGACAACAATCCTCAAAACTATTCATTTACATTCAATCAGCGTCCTAAAGTAGAACATACTGGAAACTTAAAGATATATGTTTTTAATCATGGTGCATTTAATTCCATCCTTTGGCAATATATTATTCTTGAAAAATAGTGACCAAATCAATAGAATGCCAGACGTCTCCCATGACAGGAAGTACATTTTTGAGCTAAGTTACATTTGGAATCCAAGACTAATAATTCCCATGGGCCTGAAAGAGTTAATGTATTTGCAAAAGGAAGTCTTTTTTCCTTCTTCAGTGACAGGATCTAATCTTATGAGGCATTAGGTCCTTCCGCCACACTGGTTAAGAGGGCAAAAGGGAAAAGGAGTTCTCAAAGATGGGAACTGATTAAGGTATTTTTGCTTATTTGTTATTGTTCAGGTGTCTAGAGCCCAACAGAGTTCATTATTTCCCACATTAATTGGTCAGGCTTAAAGACCTCATAAGAATGGAAATAAAATCAGGAGGAAAATACCTAAAGACCATGAGGGCATGGAGTGGGACAGTCCTGTATTTGCCAAAGTTACAAACATCCATGTTGTTGGTGTGTTTTTGTCAGATTTTTTTTAATGTTCTCTTGCCCCTTAAAAAGAAAAAAAAAAGAAAAAAAAAAAAAAACTCCCCAAGTGTCTCCACAAAGCTCCAGGCATTTGCCCATCAGAGCCATGCAGATCAAAGATGACATTTGCCCTGAGAAACACTTCCGTCCCTGCACCCTGCCTCCTCTCCATTTTTGAGAAAACTGTCTTATTTAACAAGGAGGCAACATTTGCCCCATTTTTCACTGTTTCAGGCTGCCTCTTTAACCACTCAGAAATGCTGTTTGTTTTATGTAGGTGCAGCCTGAAGCCAGAGGGTGATGTAAGTGCGAGGGGAGAGGGGGTCTTCTCTGTGGGCACAGCTCCGGGGCCCAGTGCTCAATGGTTAATCACCCAACACCAGCCCGGCAACTGTTGACACAAAATAGGTGGAGATCAGGTCTGTGCAAGCAGAAAATACCAGAAAGGCGAACTGTATGTAAACACACTTAAGACAGATTTGACAAGAATAGACCTCAACCTGACTTGCTAGGAAACTCCTCAAGCTGGGAGCTTCAGTTCCTCTACTGAGGAGGCTTCCCCTGACAAAGTTTCCTTTGAGAAGAAAAAGAGTAACATTTTCAAAACTAAAATAAGTTTACAGAAGTCAGCAGAGACATGTGTCCCCTTGATTCACACAGTGTGAGTTTCGAATCTGCTCCTACATGCAGGATTTATGTAATTAACACAGTTCTTGCAAGTACTTCTGGAGCAGAGCCAAACGAGAGAAAGAGAGAGAGAGAGAGGGAGGGAGAGGAAGAGAGAGAGAGGGAGAAAGAGAAAGGGAGAGGAAGAGAGAGAGGGAGAGAAAGAGAGAGAGAGAGGGAGAGGAAGAGAGAGAGGGAGAGGAAGAGAGAGAGAGAGGGAGAAAGAGAGAGGGAGAGGAAGAGAGAAAGAGGGAGAGAAAGAGAGGGAGTGAGGGAGAGAGGGAGGAAAACCCAGCATGTGCAAACAACCACAATTCAAAAAGTTATTTCTCTTGACCTATAAAACTCATGCAAAGAAGCAAATGGATAATGCTTAAACAGTCTTTTAATCTTATCTAACTGACACCTGACAACCCATTACTTATAGATTATTAATGCACCCACTAAAAAGTTTGTCATGTACAAAATCACTAGAGAAAAAAGATTGAATGCCTGAGGAAAAAACAAATTTTACTGTACAATAACTTCAGAAATTCCAAGCCTATTATCTGTCATGCCCTTCACAGACTCAGAGCGCACTGCTAAAATCAACTGATTTATCTTTATTATGAATCCGAAAGTGACAGCATGCATGTTTTCCATGTCTTGCGATAATGTTTAATTTCATCTAGTTTTTATTTTAAGGGCTAGATTTGCTTATTTAAGATGAAGAAAACTAACAACTTTTTAATGAATAATCTTTTTTGTCTGTTTATCAAAGGCCCTGTTGTGTGTGTGTGTTTTTTCACTTCTAATGTAAAACGGGAATAAAAATCAGTTTCAGAACATTCACCTTGCCTCTGTTCACTTTTATACACTGTCTAGAATATTAGGGCTGGAAGAGGCTTAGAGTCCCACCAATTCCTAGCCCTACCCATCCATTTAAGGCAGAGGAAGCTGTTGCCCAGGGAGACAAAGGGAGTTGATCAAGGACATGCATCTAATTGGTGAGGAGTGGGGACAGCAGATGACATGTTTGGACTCCAAATGTTCTTTCCCCTGCATATTCCCTTCCCTGATCCCTCTATGTAAATGGTGTGTTGTCATGAGGCTTCCATGGGAATTTGTCCCTTGTGTGTTAGTTGCTCAGTCGTGTCTGACTTTTTGTGACCCCAGGGACTGTAGCCCGCCAGGCTCCTCTATCCATGAAATTCTCCAGGCAAGAATACTGGAGGGGTTGCCATTTCCTCCTACGGGGCATCTTCCTGACCCAGGGCTCAAATCCAGGTCTTCTGCACTGCAGGCAGACTCTTTACCATCTGAGCCACCCTTAGCCACCTGTGGATGCTGGAGCTTTTCTCCTTGACCAGGGTGCCTCTCAGCCCCTCATTTCCCACACACTCTGCAAGGGAGTCAGCTCCGAGCACAGTGCTTGATGGTTAATGACCCAATGGTTAATCACTCTCTGCTGGCTGGGTGACACCCCAGGAGTTCCTGCTTAACTAGGACTTGCACCAAGTCCTGCTGACCTCCTCACCATGTTCAAGGTCAAGCACCAAGCCACTGGTTTCACTGCCTTGAAAGGGATGTCGAGGAACACGGGTTCATGATGGAATCAGTCTCCCAGTTCACTCTTCTCTGTGCCTTGCTTGAACCCCAACCCTAAGTGGTCCCGAAAGCATCCTCAGGTCATACCAACTCTAAGCTCCAGACGTCACACTCTTGTCCTGAAAAGCTCAGAGACTGGCTTTGAATGTTGGTTGGAGGAGAAACAGCAGATACACAAAACAGTGTTTGGACTTTCTAATCCATCTTCCTACAACCCACCCGTTCCTGTTTCTCTTCTCACCTAGACTCCGGGTCCTAGTCTAGTGGAAGGGGCAGGGTTTTTCCATGTGGTGCAGTGGGCCAACACCTACCCCTTCATGAGGAGTTTCCATTTTTCCTAGTATTAGCCATCTGATTGAACACAGTGGGGGAAACCTCTGAGTAAACTAAGGAATAAAACCTATAACAAAGTATATTTCACTGACTGCAGAGTCATTTTCAAAGAGGCTTGTTTGCTGGAAATTTTTTAAAATCTGCAGACAAAAGCAGCATCCTGTTGAACTCCTAAGACTCTCTGACATGACAATACCTGAAGGTTTCAAAATTCACAGCTCTTTTCCCTGCGAGCTATTTGCTCAGCTTTCCTAAATAATACCCTGCCTGCCTGGCACCTCGCCAGCTCTGTCTGAGGCAATATACAAGCTATACATTTTTTGACTGATTTCAATATTTTCTCATGAGCAACTAGACAGTATTTTATCTAGTGAGTATTACTCATTGCTCTAATCTAAGCCCAGAGTAAGCTCCTGTAAAGGTAATATTATTAGAACTGACACTCAAGGTGAAAAGCATAGCAATTAACTATGGCTTGGAGAACAACAACCCATTCTGAGAGATGCTGGAGAGCTGTTCTATTTATGTTTCCTTCTCTTCCTCCTCCTTTTAAAAATACGGCACCTGTTACTCCATTGATCAATTAGGAAGTCTACCTTAAATGTAGATTACACTTAAATTCTCAAGGGAAGAAGTTAGACCACCTGCTTAATAAAATTACCTTCTTACATGTGAAGTGGTTCCATCCCTAGGTGATTCCTAGGCAAGGAAAATCACTGTATACTCTGCACTTTCCTTTTGTAGTGAATAGAAACCAAATGACCCAGCACTCCTTGCTTGGTGCACTCTTTTTTCTTTTTATATCTGTTTTCCTTGCTTTTGTGTCATGCCTCTGTTTAGTTTTATTGACAAAACAATCTGTGCCTAATGTTTAAACAACATCTGTAAAATGTATTATTAAATTATGTTGGAAGAAAAAGCAGAGCAATTCTATGAAACCCTGTGACCCCTATTGATTTTTAGATCTCAGAAGTTGAAAGGATAATTTGTGAATGTTTTAACATTTACGTCTACACAGGTACCTATATTTATAGAATCTTTGATTACTTATAAAAGTATTTGCTACATTATTACCATAATTCAGAAATAAATTTGACCTTTTACAGTTGAATCTCCTTATTATAATGAGTACAATCCTATTAAAAAAATAAGTTTACATTTCATTTTTACCTACCAATGGCTCAACCTCCAAAGATAACATACTTCCTCTGCCACTGGTAATCAATGAGAAGTGATGCCTGAATGCTTTGTAGTTTTGAAGATAACAAATGAAAAAACTAGGAAAATCTGGTATGTGTACTAAATCTGAGAACTTGAATAGCTATGATGGTTCCGTAAAGTGTCACCTTGGAGTTCCCACGTTCCCTGAAATCTCAGGCACTCTACTGATGGAGAGGGATTCTTCTGTCCACATCAATGCTGTATTTCAAATTAACTATGTATTTTGCACCTAAAACCCATTGCCCTGTGAGAGACAACAGATAATCAGGGAACATTAGGCCTTAATGGGAAAGTGCACAGATGAGAAGGGATAAACAAAGACAATGTAACATTTATTCAGTACAATCGAGGCTAGAACTCTGCTGAGGCAGGAGGCACCTGAGGCATGCAGCAAGTAAGATAGGATTGCAGGCACAAGTTTTCATCATATGGAATTCCCAAGTCTGCAACGTGGCTGTGAAAACATATAAGGGAGCCTTTATTTGACCGTTCTACACTCATATTTTCAATATAAAAGAATAAAGTTGGTGTATTCAGGAGAGAAAAGAACCTAGTATTGACATTGTGCATACGTGTGTTTGTTTTCTTCAAAGTTCTACCTTCATATGAAAAGGTCTACATAACCATCTAATCTAAAAATTTAAGAAGGTTCCACTTAGATGACAATCAACATATTAGTAATAGTTTTACCCTGATATAACTGAAGTATTTATTGCAACCACAACAACAATGAAAAAACAAAAAGACAAAGGCATCAAATGCTATTATTTATCATTTTTGGCTCAAAACATAATTGGGCATGAGAGAAAAGGAAGAAGATACATACATTTATAGCACACATTATTAATATATTTTAAAAAATTATTATGCTTTAAGTCAAAGTCTACCATAGCATGCTAATGGATAGAAATATTTAGACAGTTATGGAGGTTGATTTTTTTTAAAAAACATGCAGTTACCTCAAATAGCTGGATAATTTAGGTAAATATTTTTACCCAAATTATTTGCATAATTGCCTCAATTCTCAAAAAATGTCTTGGCACAGATTTTTGCTACAATGTCTCATCTAATAAATGTCACATTCCATCCCAGAGCCCAATTCCTACAAAGTGCTAGTACCAACCATTTTAGGATTTCTCCTCTCTGTTTGTACTCTGATATAGACCAAACATACAAGTTAAAAGTTATTTCTTTTAATTCAAATTTTCTCTTAATAAATCAAATCTATCTTGTTGTTTTACATTTAAATTCTCCCTGCGATCCCCTCTCCCCACCAAATCCCATCTGCTTTGTCCTTAGTCAGCCAAGGCAGGTAGTATATATTACTTATGTCAATTAAAAAGGGGCAAAATTAGTTCAGCGAGGGAATGAAAGAATTATTACAATGAATCAAACTTTTCTCATCTCATTTTTCTGTCAAAATCTAACTTCAAGCTGCATCGGCCAGGGTTTCTGTGACAAGCTAACAGTTCGACATGAGTTTATATTTTTCACGTTCATATTTGTATTTCAATACATTCTGTTGCTGCCAATAATTATGACTGATCTACACCCAAACTGCCCTTCAGCATTTTATTAAATCTCTTCAACAGTGACTCAGAGTTTGTACAAAATGTACATGTGTGTTAACAAGTCTTAAAAAATCCAAAAAGGAAGACACACAATTTTAAATGTTGTGCCTAAATGAAGTGAAAGAGAAATGCTAAAATACTTATAGAGTGGTTTGTTTTTTTTTAATTATTATTTCCAGAGTGAGGTAATGTGGGCTTGATGTTCAAATACGGGAAAAGTATTTACAGGCTCTCAAAAAAACTCTGTATAATTTTTTTATTATGATAAAGAAAAATGAACTCCACTTTGTGTTGTTTCATCTTCAAGTCTGCTATCATCATTTAAGATTCTCTCGCATCTTGGGTTTCAATACAGTGCCATCTGGGTTTCCCCATTTTTGCCTCATATTTGCAACTCAAAGTCCAAAGAAAAAGAAATCAGTTATCCGTTCCATAAAGGAGAAGGTCTGGATGAAAAGTAATACACCGTTAAAAATTCAAATCAAACATGGGAATGTCATTATTCACCGAATTTAAGAGAAACAACTTCTCTTACAACTTTCAGCTACTGGAGGGGAATTTCTCTACCACAGTGGCCCTCGGTCTTTTGCTCACCAGGGACCCATTTGGTGGAAGACAATTTTCCACAGACTGGTCAGCAGCAGGTGGTTTCAGGATGACTCAAGCACAGGCGGGTTTGAGCTCCTGTGAGAATCTAATGCCTCCACTGATATGACAGGAGGTAGAACTCAGGTGGTAACGCGAGAGATGGGGAGCGGCTGTAAATACAGATGAACAGCTTGGCTCACTCACCCATCTCTCACTTGCTGCTGTGCGGTTTGGTTTCTAACAGAGGTTGAGGATCCTTCGTCCACCACAAAGCTGTTGTAGAGTTGAAACAGTTGCCAAATGCGAAGCAATGAAGTGCCAGCAGAGGTCACTTCTAACTTCATACAGAAGCAGAGAGCACAGCACACTATATGATGCCAGGTGAGAAGAGAATTGGGTTTACATCCCAGGTTATAAGGAAAAGTGATTTTCAAGTTATGTGCCTGTGCAGAATTGAATATCATAGTGAAGTTTAGGGTAGAGTCTGCATCTATGTTGAAAAATTACTATCTGGTACGTATGATAACTTTTTAAAGTCCTTATTTTTCCCTGTTAATCACAAAACCGAGGAAGTCCGACTGTGGTTACTGTGCAGAGAATCTACGAAAAAGCCGTGTCCGGCTCTGTGCCACAGGAATGTCTGCCTGCCCTAGCACCCAGAGGAAATATCCCATGAGGCTGTCTACCTGTAATAGGCAGCTTGTATTGGAATCTGTTCTCTGGTAACGATGTTTGTCGATAGAGTTTTCTAACAACACTGAAGAGGAAGAGAGATTGCGTGTGTGATGATAGCTCACTTGAATGGGTAGCGTGTTGCCTTCCTTAATGAGAGCTGACCAGCCACTCCTTGGCCCTCAAAGGGGATCATTCCCAGAGAGATAAATCTGTACAGCCTCCATTGTATTCAAATTGCCTCCGCATCAGTTTAACTTTTAAAATATGTAGGAATTTAGGCGCACATGCAAAATGGATAGTCTGCCCTATAATACTGTCCAGAACAATTTGAAAGACAGAATTCAAGCATGCAGTATCAAGAATCTTGAAAAGTAAGATACAGCTGCAGGTAAAAAGAGGCAAACAAAAAACCCGCAGCAGCCACAAGACTCCGGTAACATGCTCAGGTATAGTATTTCTTCTGTTGGTTCCTGATCCACTTGACTAAAAGGGCTGCAAAAATTGATCTCCCAAGGCTGCCATAAGGTCACAGAGATTGATAACCCTTACAAGCAATGCTTATATGGGTCTGTCTGTGTCTTGAAGATAGTGCACTTTGTAAATTAATCCTCCAAAGGCAAATATATTGTAAGTAGCTTGTTATCTCTAAAATACTAAATTGAAGAATACATGGGATTATATTGACAGAAATTACATTTTCTGTAATGGGGCTTAATATATCTGAAATCTCTCCCAAAGGCTCCCAGACTCTCTAACAGAGAAGAGTCTGTTAATGTAGGTGCAATGGACATCAAGAACAAATGTATTCACCAAAATGGATTAGGCCATGTAATCAGAGATTCTGTAATATTAATCTTTGACACTTATTGAACAGAAAGAAACACTTCTGTCTGCAGACTGGCATTCTCAGTTCTCCTTTTTCCCCAATCAGGCTTTGGGCCTTTTCTGGATTTTACTTCAAAGAGGATAAGGTTTCCCCATCATAAACACTAATCTAAAAATATTGGGACAATTAATTAGATACACTTAGTTTTAAAGGAGATCAGATTTCGATACCCTTCAAATATGACACTAGCTCTGGGTGATTATATGAACTTGGCTTTCAGCGCAATCACAAAGGGTAATAAATCATACTTCCTCAAAGGCTGTTTGCCACACTGCTATACATTAAGTCAGAATATTGTTGGCTATCCTTGGTACATAATCTCAGCTTCTTCCCAAATCAGGAATTTACACATTTACTTAGAAACAGTATTACACAACCCTGAGATCCATCAAGTTTTGAATAGCTTCAAAGTAGAAACACTTTTTTTTTCTTTTTTCCATAGGGAGATAAGAAGGATGGGGTGTCCATCCTGGAATGCACAGTCTAACAAATTCTCAATGAGCTTAGTTATTCAGCGAATTTAAAATCTAACAGATGTGATAGTGGAGTTTCTTGTTTCACAGAAACAAGGATATTACTCTTTCTATTGATCATCCTTAAAAAAAAAAAAACAGTGAGAGATTTACAGAGCCACAGCTAAATGAATTAAACACTTGTTTTTACTATGCCTAAAATTTGTCAATTTATAAAGGAGGTGTAAAACAATACGGTGTTTTCTTTTCTAATCTAGTAAGTGCTCTGGCTCATCGTGTGTTCTCTCCTTTGGATCAGCAAGCCACCAGGGAAAACTGGGTGTGTCTTCTTAATGCAAAACAAGAGCTGCAAGTTGCCAGAGGGGAAAGCAGGTTGTGTTTTAACACAAAGCCAAATTACTTACCAATTGTTCACTTGAAGGATGGTGAGTCCCGTGTCTTGTGCCAACTGCTTTTTCTGTTCTTCAGAAGGGTAAGGGTGCTGAAAGAGGACAAAAAGGATAGGTGTATACCTGTATGCTCCGAACACACAATGTGTACATCACAACAGGTGCAATGCTAGGTGCAAGGGATTCAATAATAAACACATATGCTCTGTTAAAAAATATATATGTGTGTGTACATCAGGCAATTTGAGGCGATCTTGTCAATAACTTAAATGTCTGCTGAGGTCTATAATTAAAGGTAAAAATGCTGAGGTGTGTCACTGTTATTAATGGAATACTACATCATCTAATTAATGGCAGTAAAAGACCAGCCAATTACAAAGATTAGTGAAGTGTATAAATAGCTACTTAGGATACTTGCAGAACCTTGATACTGAGTTTATTCTTTAACAGGTTTACTTGTTACAAACAGAAAGTTCAACAGGATCTTCCTGTATTTTATAGGATTAAAATAACAAATCCTTTTTGACCATACAAAAGTGTACCACTTTGACATAATATTTTTCTAGAACCACAGATTTCTAAAGCTGACCATCTGACCAACAAGCTCAGCCTAGGCCCCCAGAAACTAAGCACTTTGTTAGCATCACATTCTCCTCTCAAAAAAAACACCATGTTTCTGGATACCAATATCAAAGTTACTGCTGCTGCTGTTAAGTCGCTTCAATCGTGTCCAACTGTGTGCAACTGCATAGACGGCAGCCCACCAGACTCCTCTGTCCCTGGGATTCCCCAGGCAAGAATACTGGAGTGGGTTGCCATTTCCTTCTCCAATGCATGAAAGTGAAAAGCGAAAGTGAAGGTGCTCAGTCATGTCCAACTCTTCAAGATTCCATGGACTATATATAGCCCACCAGGCTCCTCTGTCCACGGGACTCTCCAGGCAAGAGTACTGGAGTGGGTTGCCATTGCCTTCTCCATATCAAAGTTGAAGTGGATGTATTAAAACAACAACAACAAAAAACAAAAACAAAAAAACCACTATTCATTTCAACTCTTCTGTAAAGCACAACCAAATGAAAATCTACCAAAGTTCGTTCCCTATCTGAATGTCAACATACTCTAGGATTCTGAACACAGGCCAATGTAGTAAGGTCAAAGACCAGAACATTTTGCGTGCAAAGAACAAGTCTCAGGAGTTAAGAGTGGACAAAAAATATTACATGATTAGATAATAAAACGAAATCCATACTTCTTATAAAAATGTTTAGAATTCTACTAAGATTAGTTTTGGCACAGATACTTTCTATTTAATAGTCAACTATATCTAAGTTTGAAATATACATTTCTAAAGCCTGGGAGAGAAGCTGAGGACATGATTTCAATCTATTTGAGACACTGGCTATTTTGAACACTGCACCCCAATAAACTCTCCCAAGATAAAAACTGTCCTGATAGTCAACCTTTTATTTTCTATAAGAATGGGAAAGGGCACCCCAACTCTCCATTTTACTTATGTGCCAACAGAAATTAAATTCTGGTCTATTGAATGTTAATTAACATAGCTTTCAATCTTATTAATAATGTCCGATTAGATGCTTAGAAGTCTCGTTAATGATCACTTCAATGCTCTTATATGTAAGTTTAAATATGTTCTATATCTATACACATGGGATTCGTTTGTGGCAAGCAGAGATGTGGCCATTTTTCCCATAAGCATTGTGACTTGATTGTCACTTAATCAATAAATACACAATTAGAATAAGGCTTTGCTTTCATGGAATATAGTGCCGCTCTCTTAAGAGCTTCGAGTTTATTACAGACAGAGTGGTAATTAATCCCCATTATATCCCTTTGAGGGACATAAATGGAATCTATTGTCCCTCCTGTTTTACAGGTGAGGACACTAGCCAGGGGCTGGCACGATCAGCAGCGACATGACCCAAGCATATTTCCTGCTTCCCATCCAGCATCTAAGCCTCTTCATGACAGAAGGGTGTGGCAAGGCCTTTCATAATCTCCATTCCTGTCCCCCTTCAAGAACCTCCAGAATACTCACCTTGCCTGCAAGACTCACCACCATCCAGCCCCACCCACCTCCCAGATGGTATCCTCTCTCCTCATCCCCCTCACCTTCTGTTGAGCCATCTTCCGTTCTTCCAACACGCCAAATATGTTCCTACTCGCAAGTTCTTACTCCAATGTCATTGTCAAGTCTCAGCTCAAATGCCAAGCCCTCCCCTCCCCACTCTCCACCAGCCTTCCTTATCATTCTCACACCATTCTCCCCACTTTATCTTCATAAAAGCAAGCATCACACTCAGAAACACCCATTCTGATTCTTTCTTTCCTTGGTCAGGTGTCCTTTCCCACTCATTTAGCATCTCAAACACCCTCGACTTTCTCATTTACCGTCCTTAAAGCCCAGACCTTCACATAAAGGAAACCAGTAAATATTGATGAGACAAAGGAATGGCTCTAACTTGCCATGATACACAGGTACTCTCCACTCAAATGCAACATCAAAATGTGTGATAGATTTTTTTCAAAGCCCATAGGAAGTATAAACAATCCAATCCGAGATCCACAGCACTACTTTTCTTACTTCATTCCTAAAAGTGATAGCTACCCACTCTTTTCAAAGCAAAGTATATCACCTCCATAATCAGTGAAGATCATGGATGACAATCACCCTACTCACTAGGATGCCAGTCATCACAGGCAAAATCTCATGACTGAACACGGACCTAAAAGCAATTCACTGCCCCAAGGTTTAAAACACGACTCCTATTGCATAAATATTTGCCACACAGTACAAGCCAAATGAATCTTATCCTCTGAACTGAAGAGTGAATACTAGTTCTAGGGCTTCCCACGTGGGACAATGGTAAAGAATCCCTACCAATGCAGGAGATTCAAGAGACATGGGTTTGATCCCTGGGTCGGGAAGATCTCCTGGAGTAGGAAATGGCAACCCACTCCAGTATTTCTGCCTGGGAAATTACACGGACAGAGGAGCCTGGTGGGCTACAGTCTATCCGGTTGTATAGAGTTGAACACAACTGAGCACAAAGCACATATACACACATACCGTAGATCTACATCAGTACTAGCTGAAAACCTGCAGAGTATATATGACCCTATTAGATTGTACAAATTACACTGTTATTCACTAACTATGAGACTTTGAACAACAGACAACTTTTCCTTGATTTTATCATCTGGGAGTTCTCCAGGCTAGCAATTCTTAAGTAATAAAAGCCCATCTGAAATATGCAAATTTTAGCATCTAGCTGTTGGTACGATTCGCTGTATAGGGTTGTATACTGATGTACATAGTCATTTCCAATCTATAACATCTTCTATAATATAATTTGCTTACAGTCTTGCCAGGTCTTCTTTCAGTGATTTTCGAAAGAATTAATAAACATGTCAATGGTCCCTCTTCACTACAGCTGAATGGTAACACCTTTTGCCCTGTCTTGTTAGTTGTGTTTTAATATTATGACCAGAACTGTATAAAAATTAATATTTATGCCATTTACCTTTAGTTACTTTAAAATTGAGAATTGTCACAGTCATTTATTTGTGCTGTGTTTTCAAGAGTATTTTTGCATGCTTGTTTGTGAGCAAGTTTTACATAAATTCTTAGAAAGCAAAAGAGATTCACATTTTATTTATGCAAGGGGTGTCAGGAAAATTCTCTTTGGATCTTTAAAGTCACCTGAATCATTATAGCTTCAAAGAGCAATCTATGGTCTGCAAATTGTCAGCACAAATTTAGAGTGTTTCTTTACATCATGCAGTTTCTGATTTCATAATTTAAATATCATAAAATGAGAAAGTTCAACCCTTTTATTTTCCCCTCTGTCACTTTTCATGTGATCTGATTTTAAGTAATTGGAACAAACTGTGCCTAATTTCATGCAGCATAATTGCCAGGCAGCCTCAAGCTATGGAGACCCAGCACTCTGTCTCCATTAAACAATTTTCAGTTGTTCAGGATATATTTTTAATAGAAATGAATGAGCCTGGATGAAATTAAATATCACAATAATCTGGTCATTGTTAAGGGGAAAAAAGAGGTATCAACAAAAATCCTAAACCTTTGTCTATGGTAGGACAACTGGATATTTTTCTTTTTCTGATAGTTCTTGGACCTGGTGTCCCAAAAACTTTCCATTCACTGAAAAAATAAAAATCCATAATTGCTAGAATCACATGAAAGCCACGGCTTCAGGTAGTTAATCCACACTCAGTCAAAAATTCACAAAAAAGGAGGCTTTTTAACTGAAATCCAATATGTTTAACTATCTTAAATCCTAATCATCTTTACTAGATAAGCGTTTTCTGGACAGTATGAGTTACCCCTTTGTAGACTTAAAAAGCGGAGAAGGCAATGGCACCCCACTCCAGTACTCTTGCCTGGAAACTCCCATGGATGGAGGAGCCTGCTGGGCTGCAGTCCATGGGGTCGCTAAGGGTCGGGCACGACTGAGCGACTTTCACTTTCACTTTTCACTCTCATGCATTGGAGAAGGAAATGGCAACCCACTCCAGTGTTCTTGCCTGGAGAATCCAGGGACGGGGGAGCCTGATAGGCTGCCGTCTATGGGGTCACACAGAGTCGGACACGACTGAAGTGACTTAGTAGTAGTAGTAGACTTAAAAAGAAAAAATGACTTGACAAAAACCCCACATGCCACAGGCAAGGCTCCTGTGAAAACATTCAAAGCCCAGTTTGCGCTCCACCCACAGGGCTAGGGAGACCATGAGGAGGGCAAAGGTAGATGTCATTTTACAAGAGAGAGGAGGAGTGCCATTTTAGGAAGAAAATAGAAAACTTATTTCAAACCACTGCAACCACAGGGCTAGGCCCCTCTTGCCATTTTCCTGAACACCTTTGCTATTATGGCATCTAACTAGCAAGGACGCTGGCTGAAGAAAGATCAGTGGGTTCTCGTGAAGGAAAGAGGGATTGCACTTGCCAGATACACCAACCATCCTAATCACTGTGGGATATCAAAGCAAATTTGACCACAGTCCAATAGACAGTGACGGGAGATCTCTCCTTTGCTGTGTACATTAGCTTCCTGCCATTATCTCTTAAAAGCTTAATTATTTGCAAACAATTGATCAAGATGGGAATTTGAGAAAGGATATGCAAGGGCCACTGGGAGAACTGCAACGCATTAAGAGAGCAAACAAAATTACTTTAGATCTTACAATAAGAATTAACGATTGAGACGGGAGAGTGAAGCAGGGCAGTAGCTGCAAGGCTTCTTTCTGGAGTGTTTCCCATTTGATCTGCATTAACACCTCAGGAATGAGTGAAAGCCATAAAACAGTGATTATGTATGGGTAAAGCTGACCCTCCCTTCCAACATTAAACCTGCACACAAGTATTAGGCTGGCTTCCCTGGAGAGAGCAGAGCTGCTGGACTCAGAGGGGAAACAAGTGGCTTGTGGGCAGTGGAACCCGAGCTAAAGGAGAGAACTCACTCAATGACCATCCTGATTTCAATAATCAACACCCTGACTTCTTTCCCATCTCCTGCTGAAATAGACACCACTTGCCACTCTTCCTATGTTTCTGGAACTGAGTGTGGCTTCTAATAATGACCTCAGATAGCAGTGATGGCTCAATAACCCCATCAAACAATAAAATGATCCCCAGAGTATGTGTCCTGTGTAGCAGAAATAGAGGTGGTCTGGGAAAAAAAAAATCTAAAAATAGCTTACATAAAAATTAAGTCTGAACTGTCCTTTTACCAGAGAGAGAGGATAGAAAGTGGCAAGGAAGAAAATGGCAACTCTCTAAAGAAAGTTATCTCTGTCCAATTCCAATCTTGTGCTTGAGATGAGAATAGGGAAGGGGTCCTGATGTTGGTTATCTGGTATTTACAAATTTACAATACACTGGAAGAAAACTTATTTCTTTAAACAATCCAGCCCACTCTGAGATGCGCGTTAATGGGAAAAGAAACTCTTCAGCACACACAGATGGAAAATGTCCAGCCTTCTATCTTAACGATATCCTTGACCAAATGTACTCCTTTCATCAAATCTTCCACCCCTGACTGCAAATGTGGATGCCAAGACAGTGATGAACTTTATCTTATCTACCCTGGTAACCAAGTTTCAATAATGCTCCCTCCCTCACTGTCTTGCCCACTCTAACAGCTCATTGTAATGGCAGCAGAAAATTTGAAAATAATCCTGTACAGAGCTCACTGGTGAGATAATGGAAAGCTACGCTGCCCCTTCTCAAGCCTCAGATTAGTAATTTCTTGTGACACAGAACTGCCTCTCCACCGAAACTGCAAAACAGCTATAACAAAGCAATAGAGGTGGAAGCAATTTTCAAGCAAAATGTTACATGCTATACTTTAAAAGGTATGGGAATAGGTACCAGGGGAGCTGAATCTAACAGGAGGAATTATGGCAACTGTCCAATATCACCCTTATCAAGGCAATGTTCTGTTGCTTGGCTGAATATGTTGGAAGAACAATTTCGGAACTTCTTTTATCCCCTTTTCTCCAGCCCTTTGCCTCCTCCACAGCCAAGTTTAATGCATTAATATAAATTGACCTTGAGCTAAACTCTGGTATGTGATGGAGAGAACTCCCTTTAAAAAAGAAGAAGAAGAAGAAAAAAAAAAAAAACCACCATATGGCTCTTAACCATTGTATCTCTGTGTTCTTTTAAAACTTCTACTGAGTTCTTGTCACTAAAGGAATATTGTAGATCTAAATTAAAATAACCAGCTATGTATGTGACCTCTAAGAGCAGAAGCAGAGGCTTGTTAACCAAATATATTTGTATTTGTTTAACGTCATCTTTTTTGCCTATAAAAACTTCTGCCACTTTAAATAAACTTGCAGCCATTTTCCCCCTTTTGCACTGACTATGAATAGCTTACACTGTGACAATTACATTGATCTAGGATACTTCTTTCCTTTAAAAAAATCCATAATGCTTCCCTATTGTCTTTCAGCTTTATGAATTAGTTTTACTGTTTCAGTGAATGCTTTTTTGTCTTCTGACTGCACATTATCAAAGAGACACTTTGTGCCTCCCATTTGCATCACAAAAGCAGAGTGCCGTGCAGTGGAAGAGCAGAGCCTGAATGCTTAGCAGTTGAGTCCTGCATCCTCACCCGGGCTGAAATCAAAAGAACGGTGGTGGTGGGGTCCGGACTGGCTAAGAAGCCAAAAATATCTGGAGCATCATCAGAGAAGTTACAGGATTTCAACTTGCTTTCTTCATTCTCAACCAACGGTCCCAGATTGCCTAGTTGCTCAGACTGCGTTCAGCATTGGCTTTTTCCGAAGCCCAGTCGAGCCATTTTCCAGACAAACCCTCCAATTTCTCATCTATCCAGCAGTGGTTATAAGAAGTTGCTAGTAGGAAGTGTGCAAGCAGGAAGGTCAGGTAGGAATCTCTAAACTTGATCTTATCACATGAAAATGACATGGGTGTGGAAGGAAAAATTGAACACTGAATAGTATTTAGTAACAGTCTTCAGTTTTGCACTAATGAGACTGTACAATACACAGCAGTGAAAACATTGTTATATAGTTAATTATAAGAGGCTAACACTACAATGCATTCCCTGTCTCATCTATCTGGTCTTTCAGTGTCTATAAATATCCATCAAACATAAAATAAAAACACCAAATAGGAAAAAAAAAGCATACTACATTAGACTACATTCATAATCCTCTGTATTGGGAACTTTTTGTGTGTGTGTGTGTGTTTGTGTATTGGGAACTTTTTTTAAGTTGCTTGCAATTCTATTATAATAACAACGTTTAGATCTATTCTTCAGTAGCTATAGATATGTTCCAGGAGTATTTTTAAATATATGCATTAAAGATATAAAATTTAGAGTCTAAATTAGCAATTACTTATATCCTTCTAAAAGTATTAAAATTCATGAAGAGTGCTGAAATTATTTTGAACAGTTATGATTATTAATGAATCCCCTGAATATTGATTCTCTTAGTAGGAAACCATGGCTATAAAAGGAAACACAGGAAAACCTATAAGAAAAGCAGGGTAAGAGGAGTAGGGGACGGGGGTAGGGGTGGGAACGGGGAGAAGACATGCTTCCTTCGTGTGTCCTTTTTGAATCACTTTAAATAACAGCTCGTTTGAACTCTTCCAGATTGTCAGTAGGACATGTGCATTACCCAGATATACTCTTGGTGACCCTAAGAGTGGGGGCTATGCCAGTTCCACTGTACAGATGAGAAGGCTGAGGCTTGGCTAGGTCCCAAAACGTGCACAAAGGTTCACAGCTACGTAGATCTCCAGCCAGGTCGGCCTGCCTCTGAGTTTCTCTACTTGGCTGCACTTTCACTGATGATTCTTTCCCATCTCTCCATTCCCTTTTTAAGCTAAACATTGTAAAACCAAAAACATATTCTAATGGAACATGAACAAAGTTCTCCATTGTGGTGAGGGGTGACTGTTTCTCTGCAGTTTTAATAGCCTAGATCCAGGGAGAGCTGCCTCCTTCCTCCCCTCTACCCCCAGCTCGCATTTGCTACTGCTTCTGCCCTGCAGGCAAACATCAAGGCACAGGGAAGGAGCTGTGAGGTGGAAGTTAGTTCATCAGGACCCTTTCCCATATTCTCCCTCCAGCATCCATCCAAAGGGACTGATTAAATAGCAGCTTAGTAGTATTAGTAAGAGTGATGGAAGCAGTAATGGCAACACACACTAAGAAGTAAGGGTGTTAACAGGCAGTGTTTCAAGTCCTTCACGTGCATTAACTCACCTCATCTCCACAAAACATTATAAGAGAGGCTCAATTACTATACCCATTTTACAGATGAAGAAACTGGAGTACCGAAAGGACAAATAACTTTCTCTTCACACAGTTTGTAATAGAGCTAGGATTTGAAACTTGGTGATACCATACAAGTTGAGAAAATTCACTTCCAAATTATTTTTGTTTTCTAAATGCTGGGTGGAGCCAATCTACTTATTCCTGATGAGCTAATCATGAATATATAAATGATGATTATTACTCATTTTATGAAGAAGCTATTATCTTAATGTGTGTGGGTCTACACCTCAGTTCTGTTAATGGAAGTAATAGGAAATTTTGTTACAAGATACAAAACTCAATGGAAACTAATACATCCATCACTTTATTCATTCTTCTTGTGTTGCTTATAAACATAAGAATGAGGGTAGGTGATATACAAGAAAACTCTTTAAGGATTATAGAAATAAATGCCTGCTCTTCCATCCAAGTGCATTACAATATGCCTTAAATTATCTGCTTTGAAATTAATTGTTGTGTGTTTTTCTACCAATTACTTTCATTTTGTATGTGATTCTTAATCAAATATGAGTTCAATTACATTTGGAACCATTTCATTTTAGTAGAATACTAATAAAAACACAGGAATGCTATTGCCATTTACAAGGCAACCAGCCCAGTGCTGTGCCCAATAAATATTTGTTGTATAAATGAATGAGTGTTATTGAAGTTAGAGACACCCAAAATGCGTCAACTAGCATTTATAAGTAGATGACTTCAGATAAACATCAGAAGACTAGCAGCCCCATTTCAACAATTGTTCGTCCTTCTCACTCAGTTCTACAAATCCCAAAAGCACTGTAGATTTTATTTATTTAACTGACATTTTTATAATGCTTACACTGTGCCAGGCATGTTCTCAGTACTTTACAAGTATTTACTTGTTTAATCCTTCTAACAAGTCTATGAAGTCAGTGTTTTAACCCTGAAGTTGGGGAAACTGAGGTGCAGTTTAAGTTACACGCAAATAGGAGGAAGTTGGGATTTGACTCTAAGAAACCTAGTTCTTTATGTTCTTCATGTTCTTCATTCCTGTGTTATTCTGCTTGTCTTTCTTAGCATGTACAAATTCCCTTGAAGTTTCTTCAAAACTCACTCTATGTTGTTTTGGGTTTACATGTTGCAAAAGTTCCCTTCCCACTCTCCAACTGCAATGTAATAAAAAGTCTTCCATCTTACAGGACTGAAGAAAGAATAGAGAAGACTGTTTCGACATACAAGCCTCTCCCAAGAATTTCACTGTAACAAATAAAACAATGGAACACCATCCTAGACCACTTTTCTGAAAAGAAAGTTCATGACCAGTTTATAAAATAAACTTCAATAAAGTAAGGATCTTTTCCAAACTATATACAGCTCATCTCCACTATTGCTCAGAGCGTGCCGGCTACAAGGAGACCTAGCCCCAACCCGAAGAACACTTTTCCACTTTAAAAATCAAAGCAAAAGAGTTTTGAAACCATGAAGAGAAAAGACCAGGAAGATGAAATACAACGATAACACTTGGAATGAGTCTGTTGACAGTCGTCATTATTGCCTTTACAGACACTTTGTCCAGCAGTAAATACTGAGGAAAAACACTTGCAGAAAGAATAAAGTATCCATAAGTGAGAAACAAAACCAGTTCACTTGTTGAGAAGATGTCTTGAGAGAGAGAAAGCGAGAGCTAGGGAGAGAGATGGAGAATTCGTGCTGCTCCTAATATGACTAAAGACCCCTGGAACTGGTACTCATTCTCTAGTGCTAATTTTCCCACTTAAATTACAGTGATGGTGTAGCCTCATCTCATTAGAGATCATTGTCCCCAGTAGACGGTTGTGTTTATGGGGGACTCTGGCTGTTCCACACCTGCTGATCAGGTTGCTGTGTGATCAAGCTGCATACAAACAGCAGACTCGAGCTTGCTGGACTGCGACTGATGAGCCCAGGCTAATTCAGGGGTGATTATGTAGTTTACTGGACCACTAAACCTCTTTAAGCTTGTAATTACTGCCTATTTGAGTAAAGAACATTCAAAAGCAATTCCCTGCATCATGCCTGCCACAGCTGGAAGCAGGCTGCCAGCAGTCTGTGGGGACATTAAAATCTACAGGGACGTGGATTGAAGCCCAGCTAGCAGACACTGTCAGCAGCACCCGCAGCCAAGTCTGTGCACATTCCCGCTCACCTCTCCTGACCAAGCTTACCATTAAAGGTGCCGCGAAAACTATAGAACAGCCATAAAGATGACAAATAACGGGCTGAAATGATACAAACTACATTTTAATGATGTTCCCCCTTTAGCAAAGCTAAAATCGAAAACGTCTTTTCACAATGCTAAAGAGAGAAAAGCATGTGCTTTACATAACACGCACCACTGAGATTTGCCATGCACTGGGTAAAAGTTCCATCCAAAAAAACTACCAACTTGAAAACAAAATGCCCACCTTTTAGGCTTTCTAAGAGAACTGGGATGTACCGTCATCTGAGATCCCTTCCACCCACTTAGCTGTCGTGTTTATTACCTTAGCTGGAAAAATATTGTTTAGCTAGTGGATTGACATTTTCAAAGATCACGTGTAGATTTCTGCTGTTAATGAATTAAAATGCTGTTCAGACACCTGAGTGAAATTTACTTTCAGGAGTCAGAGAAGATTTCAGGGGAAAAAAATGTATCAGTATTTATCAATGTTCTGGTTTTCTTTTGCTGACACCTTAACAACTGTAGTTCTTTTGTACAACAAAAGTGTAAAACATGCTCTGCATTGCTGTGGATATAATTATTACTTGTCTCTAAGTAACAAGAAAAAAAAAAAGACTGGAACCTAATGAAGGGGGATTAAGTTAATTTCTTTTTTAGCTAACAGTTTCCTGTCTCTCAAAATGCAGACCTTGGTGAATATAATGTTCAGGGAAGGAAATTAAGCTTTTCATTTCACTAAAATCTCCACTTTGGAATATTGATATCAAAATATTAAGATGATGTTTATTCTTTAAAAGTATGTAAATTTGGTATTAAATAAAGCCACAGAAATCCTTTCTGACTACTTCATCCAAAGTCCACAGATCCAGGGGGTTTATGTATTATCTACACATCATTCCTATTAATATTCATTAGGTGGGTCTGCTTGCATTTTTATAAGCTGTGAGAGAGGCAAAGAAACAACCAGAATTCTTTAACACACAGGCATTATCAATTCAATGTATGCCAAATAGCAGAGCACCCTAATCTGAAGTTAAGATTCTAACACAATATACCTTTGCTTAGCTAATTTTTATGAAAACTCTTTCCCCTTTACCCACTGTAGTCCAAGCTATTTAATTATCTCTATTCTCTGTAACATACACTTCAGTTTTTAATTTAAGAGATTATTCAGCACTATACTTTATCTTGGTTAGCAACAAAACTCTTACCTTGCAATCAAACTAAAGAGAATTTCCCTTTAAGGAAAAAAAAACTAAACTAAACTAAAACTTTAAATTGTCTTAGTAATAAGATTATCTTTATCTTTATGAACCTTTTTAAGCAAACCCCTTTTAACTCCCCAAAGCATTTATTGATGTGAATTCACTGTCTGTCTCCAGAGTGGATTATAGAGGAGGGAAGAGTCTTAGTCAAAATTTGGGCAGATTCCCACTATTTGTTTCCCAAATTATGTTTCCTCGGTCACGCAGTCTACCTGGACAGGGAAATGCTCACAGGGCTGTGGATGGTTTTTCTGTGGCATTCCCAAAGAGCCCACAAACATTCCTGGAGCATCTTAGATGAGTGGGATAAAGAGTGGGACCTGTCACCAACAAGATGGCAAGACAAAGGGGACAGAAATAAAGGTACTCAAAGTTAACTTGGAATGTAAACTGGGGCAACCACTACAGAAAACAGTATAGAGGACCCTTAAAAACTAAAAAATGGCACCACCAGGTGGTCCAGCAATTCCACCGTGAGTCTATGTCCAGAAAAAAAAAACAAAAAACAACTCTACTCCCAAAAGATACATGCATGCCAATGTTCATAGCAGCACTATTTACAATAGTCAAGACATGGAAGCAACTCAACTGCCCATCAACAGGTTGACTTAAGAAGATGTATGCATATATATACATATATATAAGGGAATATTACTCTGTCAGAAAAAATAATGAAATCCTGCCATTTGCAGCAATCATGGATAGACTTAGAGAGTATTATGCTTAGTGAAAGACAAATATACTATATGATATAACTTATGTGTGAAAAAATAAGACAGGGACTTTCCTGGTGGTCCATTGGCTAAGACTCTGTGCTCCCAATGCAGAGGGCTGGGGTTCAATTCCTGGTCTTGGAACCAGATCCCACATGCTACAACTAAGACCCAGAGCAGTCAAATAAACAAGTAAATATTTTAAAAATAATAATACAAATAAATCTACACATAAAACAGAAACCCACTCACAGACATATTAAGAGAAAACAAACTTATAGTTACCAAAAGGGGAGGAGGGACAAATTAGGAGTATGGGACTACCAGATACAAACTCTTCTATATAAAACAGGTAAGCAACAAGGATTTACTGCATAGCACAGGAAGTTATACCCAATATCTTGTCATAAACTACAATGGAATATAATCTGATAAAAAACAAACAAACAACAAAAAAAAGTTAACAGCTAGTCTGAAGTGGTTTTTTTTAAGCTATGCGTTTGGGTGAGCTTTTATGTCCTCTATATTTCTATAACACTTCACATTTTCAAAGACCTTTATTATATTTCATGAAATTTGAGTCTTACACTTACTTGGTCAGGTTGACAGCACGGGTAAAGCTGCCTCCATTTTATAGACGAAAAAATAAAACTCAGAGTGGACACGTGGCAGGTTATGTGGCAGGAAGTTGCGGCTCACAGGCCTGGAGCTCAGGCTCTAACTTCTCAATCTAGTTCTCTTTACACTCTCAAAGTTAATCTTGTAATGATAAGATAAAGAGTGGAGCCATGTTTTTCAGAAAGCTACCATGAGTTGGCCTCTACAATGAAAGCTAACATGGGTCCAGCCTCTGTTTTGCTGTGTAAACATGCACTGGTCTATACACAAAGGGTGAAACAAAAAACTCAGACTAAAATCAGATAAAGCACAACATCTTTCAAAACGGCTGTCATCATTTCTAACAAAACGTACATACGTAATCTAAGAAGTGCTAAACGGTCTTGAGTAATGGTATTAGTCCCTTCTACAACAGGCTTTGGGAAAGAGATATCTGGGTAAAGAATCTGCCCGCCACGCAGGAGAGCCTGGTTTGATCCCTGGATCAGGAAGATCCACTGGAGAAGGGATAGGCTACTCACTCCAGTATTCTTGGGCTTCCCTTGCGGCTCAGCGGGGAAAGAATCCACCTGCAATGTGGGAGATCTGGGTTCGATCCCTGGGTTGGGAAGGTCCCCTGGAGAAGAGAAAGGCTACCCACTCCAGTATTCCGACCTGGAGAATTCCAAGGACTGTAGAGTCCATGGGTCACAAAGAGTTGGACATGGCTGAGCGACTTTCACTTCACTACCCAATGACTGAGTAGTTTGTTTCTCTTTGAAACAACTAGACAATCTTATTTTATTTAATGTGTCTTTCCTTGCCATTTCATGTGTGATGTGAGGTTGCTAATAACATATACAAGAGGCCTAATTTCCCCTACTCCTAAAATTCTTCCTAGGAGGACTTGGGCCTGTGTAGATAGCCATTAACCTGGGCAGGTCAGCGGAGTGCTCATCAAGTCCATTTCTGCTTCAGTGATGTGGTTATACATTGACAAACAGCAAATCTAAAGGAAAACATTTTAAGAGTTATTGGTTTCAAGAGGTAGGTATACCGATTGAGATAGATAACCGAAGCTCAAGTCCTGAGGAACCCACACGAATTGGGTGACCTTGATCAAGGCATTTCAAGTCTCTGAGCCTCAGCCTCCTCATCAGTGAAAATGAGGATGACAAAACCAGCAGGGGTCAAATGACACAACATCACCGAGTCGCTTGGCATAGTGGCTGGCCCGGATGGAGAGCTTAGTAAAGCGTAGATAAATTTGACATGCAAGGTCATGCAAGGTTGCAAGGTTGGTTGGGCTAATCTAACTAAACATACTATATATATATATATGATTTTTTTTCTCAGTTTGTAGGGAAGAAGGTCTGACTAGGTAATCCTTGAAATTTATTTTTCTAGTGTTTGTTAGGTTTTAATGTTTTCTTACAATTCTCTTTATTTAAACAATCACTTCCAAGATATCTAAAGACAGGGCAGCTTCAAAGGCAGTCACACAGGGCCCCCCACACGAAAGAGCCCATGTCTGTTTTCATTTGCTGGTATTGCCATCTTGAAGTTCTTCATAAGCCTTCTGGAAGCCCTGCATTTTCAATGTACACAGTTTATATGGAGGATGTATGCATTCTCTAGAAATCCTGTAGCAGGTCCTGCTAGAAGAAGGGAAGCCATATTTTCCCTATTAGATGTTTTATATGCAACTACAACCCCCTTGAATTTATTTGAACTTCAAACGGAAGTGAACAAATAATTACTATATTCGTACTAAACAAGTGTAATAAAAGAAAACACTAAGTAGGTGAGACATTGAGGATGTGTTCAGGCCTCAGCCAGGAGAGTAAGGACGATCAAACGACCCTCTGGTGGCCTGCAAGGGTTCACGCACTCCTGTAAGTGCCTAAACCACCCTTGGGGACAAACTGAGTCGCTGAGAAAATATTCCATAATATCAAGTCTATGGGGAAAAAAATTAATAATCCAGAACCTTCAAGGTGTGAGGCCCATTCTGGCTCACTGGATGTAGGGGCATTGGGAGCCTTTGTCTTTTGGTGGCTGGGAGTCAGAGGTGGCAGTTCGCCCACCTTCCTTGGCAGGGGATGAGCGTCACATTTGGCAGAAAAGTGTGCTCTCGAGAGAAGGGAGCAGAGAATCTTTTGGCCTGGGCTCCAGCTAGGCTAGATCGAGTGAGAACTCACCCTTGCATGCCAACCAAATGCCACTGTATTAAAAACAAACCTTTGGAAATAAAAGTATCTGGAAATTATTTCAGTTCCAGCACATTCACAATAGGATCTCATCAATAGTTACAATTAATTCACTTGGTCATAGGTTTCTGGAGGTTGGAGATGGGGTGGTGCTGTCATTTTATTTTCTCAGCCTGCTTAAACAGAATTCTGCTCTTTGTTTAAGGAGGTCCAGATAAATATATAAATAGGCAAACTAAAGAGAAAAATGTATGTAATAAGGCATAAAGTTTCAGAAACCTCTAGCATATTTGAATCTGCACCTTATATCAAATCTTCTAAGGTGGCAGCCCTGATTTTTAAAAAATGCAAAATTCTGTCATTCAGATGATACCAAATGATAAACTCGAGTATTATATGCATATATTTTGTTTAATGGCTTCATTTATTTTAATAACAAAGGAAAACTAGATTTTACAGATGAAAGCTTTTTTTTTTTTCATGGCTCCAATGCAACTGGGATTTTAAAAATCCGTGATGTTAACCAATATGTAATAATGGCTATACTCAGGAGCCCTACTTCATACCACTTTATGCAGTGAAAACCTACACAGAGTAACTACAGCTAGAGTACCACAAATTTAAGAAGGCACGATTGGGTCTTATGATTGTTCATGTCTTTCCTCTGAATGGTTACATGTTTAGTAAAGCGTCAGCTGTGGAATTACTGAAGCAATGGGATTAACTCACTAAAGATTTATTATAAATGAGGCAGGAAGGTGCTCCTCATGTGATTTCGAGGATAAGAAAATAATTGCATAAACCTCTTTTTCCTCTGTTCAGAAATCTGCCTACGGGGTTTAATATTTTGTTGAGAATCAAAAAAATAAATCACAGCAAGTAACTTCAGTTTAATTCTTGTCTGATTTCTTCATTACACTGGATATCTATAATGAATCAGGACACCAGGAGCTCATCAAAATCAGTTCCCATGGGAACAAAAGGCACATCACCTCAGAACCTCCCTGTCAGCCCCTAAAACGTGCTCATTTATTCAAAATTGTGGCTACTTTCAGAAAAAAAAGAGGGGAAAGAGAAAGAAAGAACGAAAGAAAGAGAAGGAAGAAAGCAAGGAAAGAAGAGAGGGAGGGAAGTGGAGGAGCAAGGGAGGTATTTGACCCATTAAACATTCTGGTTAGACGACACAAACCAGAGAGCCATACCTTGAAACTCTAGAACACAACAGATGCAATTCACCAGCCACACACAGGATGTAGAGTGATTTTACCGACACTATAGTGGCCTAAGATGGCAGCTCGTGATTAATAGCTGCGTCATCCTTGGCCCCGCTGCAGTCAGGCCTGGGGTCTGATCCTGACACACAGAGCCTTCGTCTGCAGCCAATCAGCAGATGTAAGCACACAGGCTCTGTCAGGTTGACATATCATGCCTTCAACGATGTCAGCGAGTATTAATGTTCAATTATCTGTCCTAGAAATGACCCACGCCTTTATGCATTGTGTGACTGCGCACATGGCACTCTGGTGATCCCAAAGACAAGGGCAGAGATGCCCGCAGTAAACCAGCTACTGGGAGTTGGCTTCCCAACGCTGTCATGACATTGCCTTGCAGTGTGAAATAGGAGATTTATTCTTAGATTTTTTTCCTGAACCATATTTGAAAAACCAATAAGCCATCTATCTATCTATCTTTCTTTCAGTATGTCTGCATGCCAGTAGTCCTTTCTATTTAAACAGCAACCCTTCACATGAGTCATCAGTGACTAGCCAATTGCACTGAGCCAATCGTTATTTATATAGGACAATGAGCTGCTCATTATGTGTGGGGTGCTGTGTTATTTCATGAAACCAGATGTATTTCATTTACCATCAAAACAAAATGACAATAGTAGATGCTTCTGGAGCGATGTCAAGATCAATTCAACTTCAACTCGCAAATCTAAAGGAATCTATTCGAGCTAGCCACCCCTCCTGTCCACTATTAAAGATTAGGCCTCTGGCAGAGGCATGATTTAAAAAGCATACCTGATATTGTTTTACTTGTTAACATTTACAGGTTTGCTCAGTGTTTTAAAATACTGTGTTGATTTGTTGTAGTTAAATTTAAAATTCTCCTTTCTCACATATCATGGTAAGAAAAGAAATTTTATCTTAGTAGACAGCTGCATTTGCATGGTTTTTGTTGAACTCAGGTTCAAAGGTTATCAATAACAAGTTTGCAAACTTCACATACAACCAGCACTGAAAGATAATGTACAGTAATTGCATGATAACTTCCTCCAAAACTGAGATAAAGCCTTTAATGCAATCTCAAGTTCACCAACCTGTACATGATAGTAAGAACTTAAGTAGTTCATATTGCAACTCAACAAATCTGCCCCATGAGACAAATTTTTAAAGAATAGAAAATGCAATTATTTTTCCTGTGGAAAACCACTAAAAATCATTATTTTGCCTTAATTTTACCATGTGAAAAGCAAGTTGATTATGAAACGTAGCTATTAAAAGTCTAGCCAGTCACAATGTGGTGACTTGGTCACAGTGTGGTGTCTCGTGTTATTTCAATTTATACATGTACTCTCAACTGCACTGTGAGAGTCTTTTTATCTTCTTTACTCTTTCTTTTCTTTCCTTTTCTTGGTCTGCCTACTGTGTTCCCAGCAGCAATTTTTTCCAAATGACTCCCACTCTCCTCTAGCTACCAATCCTACTCCTGGGACACTTAGCAGTCGACTTCGCCTCCTGGTCTGCTAACAGAACTAGGAGGGGAAGAGTACCCAAAACCCACCTCTTGTGTATTTCTAAACCTCCCTGCCTTCATCTTCCTCTCCTGGTTCTCACCTGGTGCTAAGTCCATGCTCTCAGATGCCAGCCCATCACTCTCCCCACTAACCCTCTACTGCCAACTTGCTCTTGATTCTTGCTACATTAATCAGTTCTTTTCTACATTTATCTTCAAAGGTTCCTGCTTTATTGCCTAAGTAATTAATTAGGCTGAGCTTTTACAAATTGCATGGAACAGAGTAGCAATTCCATGAAAGACAGCTGTATGCTATGTGTAAAGGTTCAAATCTTCCTTCTCCTAATATTAAAAAAAGAGAGAAACTTATCCCTCTTGTTACCACTTCCTCCTGCTCCTGCCCAAATTGTAACCCTTTGTATATTACCCCTTAATCAATTGCAAGCCTCTACTGTCACATTGCCCATATGCCCTAGAATACAGCTTCTTTCTCTTCCAAAGGCCTGAAACAGGTCTTTTAAAGGTCACTGGTGATCATCTCCTAATCCCCATACCAGGAACTTTTCTAGTCTTTCTACTTCTCAGGGTTTGATTACCTCTATTTTGAAACTTGCTCTTGCATTTGGTCAATAAATATCATCAAGCATCTCTCTTATGGCTCTGAAGATACAGAGGTGAAAAATTCAATCATCTTATTTATGAGGGAGGCAGTTCATAAATAAACAGTCACTGTGACAAGTATTCTCTATCAGATGACCATCAAGGTGCTATGGATCTGGAGGCAGGGGCCATTTTCCTTTCTCCTGGAAAGAACCAGCAATGGCTTCTCCAAGCTGTGACATCTGAGATAAGATGTTAACAATGCAAGAAAAAGTGTGAAGTAGAGACGGGGTCATGGACGTTCCAGATGAGGGAACAGCACGTGCCAGAGTACAGAGTGCAGGACCACTTAGCATCTGTTGGGGGTAAGCATGTGAAGAAAGGGGGAAAGAGGAGCCTGAGTGCTCAGTGGGTCAGTGTCTGACTTCAAGGGCCCTTGAATGGCAGGCTGAGGATGTTGTATCCTAAGGACAATGGGGAGATATTACAAGATTTCAAGTAGGGGTGAGATTTGGCTCAGAAAAAAACCACTCAACTGGCAAAATGGGGGTTGCTTGTTAAGGAATCAATTTTAACAACTGTCATTGATTAGAGGCAGGAAGGCTGATTAGGGAAATGGGTAAGCAGAAGACAAGGAGGCTATGGCAGCGGGACCAGACAAGGATAAGAGAATGGAGACGCATCTAGGAGGGAGAATTAATGGAACCCAGGGAGTAAGCAACTATCTGTGAAGTGGGGAAAAGAGAGAACCTTCAGGGCTGACTCTGGGCTCCTTGCTGGAGCTTTTGGATCCATGGTGATGCTGTTAGCAGGGACGAGGATGACAGAAAGGGGAGACAGTTTGGGACCATGATGAGTTCTATTTGGGAACTGACTCTGACTTTCTCATCATTGGACCTTCCTTCCTTTTCTTAGAATTAATGTATTGGAGCTAGAAGGGTCCCCAGAGAAGACTGCAGCCCACCTCCACTTTGGACAGACCTCTTGCCTGCCCCTCTGTCTCTTTCTCTAGTTTTTCCTCCAGACAGCCTTTAAAGTGAGGCATTGTCTGAATTCTGCTCCTGCCCCCTCCCTTTCTCTCTCAGCGCTCTCTGGGTCCATGATTCATCTCCATCTCTAGCTTTGGTGGAGGCAACACTAAGCCTTGTGCTCTCACCAAAGCCACAGCCATCCCATTTCCAACTACTGACTACATAACTCATGAGGATGCCCCACCATCACCAGAATCACAGGTACCCCATATTGAACTCCCCACCCTCCCCTAAAGCGAGTTCCTCCTTCTAACTTTCCTTCTTCCCTGGAGGAGACTCCAGCTCTGGAACTGCCAGCGTGAAACAGGGAAATCACCTTTGAATGTCTTCTGTACCAAATGTCTCCCCATGAGCGGTTATGAAAACAGGCCTGAGAGTCAGATGGGTTGGAGTTAAAATCCAGTCCCTGCTTCTCACTGTGCCACTGCAGGCAAGTTGTTTAATCTCTCCAAATCTTGATTTCCTTAACAGTAAAACAGAGCGACTAGGAAGCTCTCCTTTAGAGGATCATTGTGGGAATTTGGTGAGATAAAACATGGAAGTGCTTAGCAAGGCCTATCGTGGTGGGGGCCGGGTAGGGGAAGTCTGCCCTAGCCTGGAAGAACATTTTATTCACTGATATTATTTAGAATTGCCAGTGCATGGTGACAATAATAAACAGACTGACTTTTAGTCATTTTATTTTTATTTGTAAGCTCTCTATACACATGGCACTGAGCACCCACCTTGGCATATCACTGGCACTTACGAATGTACACATGAGCCAGCTATGAATGTTTCTATTTATGAGATGCCCAGTTTACCTCCAAGATTATTTTCCACCATCCACTTCTTTTTTCCACCCCTCCTTTTTGGCTGTGCCACTCAACTTGCAGGATCTTACTTCCTTGACAAGGCATTGAATCCAACCAGGCCACCAGAGTCAAAGCACCAAGATCTAACCCTTGGACCACCAGAGAATTCCCCACCATCCATTTCTTTACACTCTCACAACCAAAACCTTCCCAACTGACCGCTGTAACTGTCTCCAAACTGTCCTTCTCACTCTGGTTCTTTTTGAAAACTGCACCACCAACTAGATCTATGCTCTTTTCAAAGAGTGTAGAAAGCTCCCAGATGTACACAGTGCATTGCACACAGCAAACACTCAAAATGTATTTGTATTAAAAAAAAAAAAAAAAAAAACTAATGGCCTAATTTATATTGTTATTCAAAGAGAAGGGTAGTTGCAGCCTGAACTTCAGTCATCATGATGGGGAAAAATAAAAAGCAGATTTGGAGGGTCCTTCTTCCATGGTGCATGGGATTAGGTCACTCTGCTGTGGAAAACATCCTAGTCATCTCTCCGCATAAACCAAACAGTTTTAGGTATCTTTCAGATAAGAGCCCTGTCTTCATCCTCCTGCCACATAATCCTTTCCCCCTCCCTGCCACCACACACATTTGAGCAGCACAGGTGTCAGAGCCATGGAGAGTTTAGAGGCAGCATGGCACCCACGCAGGGTGATGCCACAGAACAGCTGTGATGGCTTTCGAGTGTGGCAAAGGCATGGCCCTGATGACATCACGAGGACTTCTGCCTCAGCTCTCACCAAATCTAGTTAATGTTTCAAGAGCAAAAACAAACCACTATTTTAAGTCTCAAGGTCTGGAAGTGGCGACACCCAACAGGTTGACAATTAAGGCACTGAATTTTTCTCCAGTTTCTACTTTATCCTACACAAAGACCTCTGGTAGATCTTCAGGCTTTTCTAGTCCACTTCCTTCCATTAAATGTTCCTCTGTGAAGTGGGGGTATCATGATTAATTTTAGCATCACATGCAAAGTACTCAATAATCATTTCAAATCAAACAGGATACTTGCTTACAGCTGGAGTTTTCAAAATTCAAATATACACTATTTCATACATGTTAGGCTTCCCTGGTGGCTCAGAGGTTAAAGCGTGTGCCTGCAGTGCGGGAGACCCAGGTTCGATCCCTGGGTTGGGAAGGTCCTCTGGAGAAGGAAATGGCAACCCACTCCAGTACTCTTGCCTGGAAAATTCCACGGACTGAGGAGCCTGGTGGGCTATAGTCCGTGGGGTCACAAAGAGTCGGACACGACTGAGCGACTTCACCTTCACCTCCACCATACATGTTAACTTGGCCTTTTTTCCTTGAAAATTCACCCCACTCAATCACTCTCTTGCAGATTGATGAATGTTACTGAGTGCTCACAGTTTCTGGTCCAAAACGAACTCTTTCAGGGAGTAAGTCCAGGGCGCCTGTCGTCTTGGTAATTGATGATGTTTTCACTTCAAGGTGTGGACCCGAGACCCACAGGGCTCAATGGGGGGAGTAAATGAATCGACCTGACTACATCTCTTGCCCACCACTCCTGATACGCATAAACTCATTACTGCCAAATGTACTTCAACATTATCAAGAGGGGGTGGCGATATACATTTTTGACAACGGCTGGAGCGATTTCCTTATTCTACTCTACATTCACAAATTAAAACACTTGCTTTGTCGTTACAATTCTTTGTGAGAATCTGGTCTTCCCTAGCTTCGCAATGAATTATAAATGCCTGCACCAAAACAAAGGATAATCCACGACGCCATCAAATGTATGCCTCTCTTCCTAATTTTGATTTCCAGGGCCCCTGGTTTCCATAAGAGGACACATGCAGGGGCACACACATACTGTATTTCAAATGGAGATTTTATGTAAGCTTATTTTTATAGTGATTCTGAGAGTAGCTGCTCTGCTTTTTATCTATGCAAACTGGAAATAAAGTAGGCACCCTGCCAGTTCCCTGAAGCAGGCCAGGCCCGGGCTGCCATGGGTGACTCGCACAATGACATCTAAGGGGTCCAGAAAAGAACCCTGACTAATGGCTTTTGGATTCCTTGTGACCTTTGATCCTCAATGACTTAGACCAAAATAAACGACCTAATTTCAAGAAACTACATCCAGCCTGTGAACTCTAATGAGTGAGAGAATTTACCCACTAAGCAATGATTAATAGGTATGTGCTATTTATAATAATCTTTAGATCTTAGCCCAACTAGAGAGAATATACTTTTTGGATGCTCCTTCCTCCCTTGTATGTTATTTATTGCTTTTCCCTTGTTGCTTTTAATATTTTTTCTTGGTATTTAATTTTTGTCAGTTTAATATGTGCTTCGGCGTGTTCCTCCTTGGGTTTACTCTATATGGGACTCTCTGTGCTTTCTGGACTGGGTGACTGTTTCTTTGGATGCTCACTTTTTAAAACAAATTCATCAGCCAGGATGCTGTGAAATTTGAGAGTGCTCATGGCAGACAAAGTACACCAGGCAGCGGAAATACAAAAGGATTTCCTGAAGTTGGTGAGTAGGACTAGGAACAAAAGCATTTCTCCCTCAAATGAACGTTTTGTTTCTGTAGTTGGTGATTGTGTTACTTCCTCGCTGACAAAGCCTACCAGATCTGTGTGTGCTAAGTCGCTTCGGTCGTGTCTGACTCTGCAACCCTATGGACTGTAGGGCGCCAGGGTCCTCTGTCCATTGGATCCTCCAGGCAAGAATAGTGGAGTGGGTTTCCATTTCCTTCTCCAGGGAATCTTCCCTACCCAAGGATGGAACCAGCTTCTCCTGCGTCTCCTGCACTGGGAGGCAGACTCTTTACCATAAGCACCACCTGGGAAGCCCATACCAGATTCTCAAAGAGATGGGAACACCAGACCACCTGACCTGCCTCTTGAGAAATCTGTATGCAGGCCAGGAAGCAACAGTTAGTTAGAACTGGACATGGAACAACAGACTGGTTCCAAATAGGAAAAGGAGTACGTCAAGGCTGTATATTGTCACCCTGCTTATTTAACTTCTATGCAGAGTACATCATGAGAAACGCTGGGCTGGAAGAAACACAAGCTGGAATCAAGATTGCTGGGAGAAATATCAATAACCTCAGATATGCAGATGACACCACCCTTATGGCAGAAAGTGAGGAGGA
>SJXQ01002549.1:387311-402879 GCA_006408695.1 Aepyceros melampus
GGGCTCCAAAATCACTGCAGATGGTGACTGCAGCCATGAAATTAAAAGACGCTTACTCCTTGGAAGAAAAGTTATGACCAACCTAGATAGTATATTCAAAAGCAGAGACATTACTTTGCCGACTAAGGTCCCTCTAGTCAAGGCTATGGTTTTTCCTGTGGTCATGTATGGATGTGAGAGTTGGACTGTGAAGAAGGCTGAGCGCAGAAGAATTGATGCTTTTGAAGTGTGGTGTTGGAGAAGACTCTTGAGAGTCCCTTGGAGTGCAAGGAGATCCAACCAGTCCATTCTGAGGGAGATCAACCCTGGGATTTCTTTGGAAGGAATGATGCTAAAGCTGAAGCTCCAGTACTCTGGCCACCTCATGCGAAGAGTTGACTCATTGGAAAAGACCCTGATGCTGGGAGGGATTGGGGGCAGGAGGAGAAGGGGACGACCGAGGATGAGATGGCTGGATGGCATCACGGACTCGATGGACGTGAGTCTGAGTGAACTCCGGGAGTTGGTGATGGACAGGGAGGCCTGGTGTGCTGTGATTCATGGGGTCACAAAGAGTCGGACAGGACTGCGCGACTGAACTGAACTGATGTCACCAAACTTGTCCTTTTCCATTTGTAGCTCTTCTCTGCCTCTCTCACATTTGCTAGAAAAAAAAGAAAAAAAAAATCAACTCCTCTTGTTAATCTGATCTAGAAGAATATCAGACATATACATAAAATTTGTTTCATACCTTGCAACAGCATGAAATAAGCCTTTAGAATAGGGTTTATAAAGACACTATTTATGCCCGCAAAAAAAGGAACAGTCTATAACAAGATTTGTCATAAGTCTTAGTTAGTTTCACCTATAAACAGATTTTGTTAGATATTTATTTAGATACTCTGGGGAGATTGCTTTCGCTTTGAATTAAGTTTCCAGGTTGGCAGTGGAGTTTTAAATACTTTAATTCTAGAAAGGAAGCAGCTTTTAACCTTTGTACTTCTCTTTTAAAAGCTAATTAGGAAATCAAATCCAAAAGGACTGAATCCATAAAATGTTGGCTTTGTATTACTGATGGAACAATTTAAGTCACCTTCTATTTTGGTGTCATCTCCTGATTAGTCACTGGAATGAGATATTGAAGAAAATCTTAAAAGATTTTTAAAAATAATTTAGGCGCTCCACCACTTTTGTTAATGTTAGAAGCTTTTATTACTTGGAAAATAAATCTGAACAGAGAAGTATTTTAGACTTTTTATCACCCCTGCTAAAGGTTTCCTTCATTTATTATGCACTTGATCAGTCGGTAAACTCTGGGGAAAATTCCTGGCCGTGGTGTCAGCTGGAGCTGCAGAGCCTGCCCATTATCTCTGTGGGTGCCCTGGTGCACCGTGGGCACTCACCACAAACAGCTGGAGTCCATTGAGGGAAGAAACCAGCACTAAAGCTCTTTTTTTTTTTTTTTTTTTTAACCTCCAAAGGTGTTTCTAGCCCGTGAGCACTTGTAATGCTCAGCGACATTCAAAATTGCCCTTTCCTTCAGCAAAATGTCCGTTTACAGCTAGGACCTTTGACCTCCTCCAATGAATCTAAAGTATCTCCTTGTATCTTAAATATGGCCAGGATCCTATGAAGTCCCAGTGTGCAGGGAGGGAGACCCAGGCGTGCATGACTCGGCGATGAGCTTCCCCAGTCAGTATCTCCATTTGAACTTTCCTTCCTTAAATACCAATCGTGTGGAGCATCTTTCTGGTTAATTTAATCCTCAAGAACAAGCAGGTCTTTTTTTCTGTTGGACAAATTAAACTACTGAAAGCGAGTGGGACCCTGCAGGGCCCTCCCAAGGACAAATCCTTTCCATGTAGCTGTTTCTTATTTGTAAGAAATAGGCTTCCTTCCGGCTCCTTGATTTTCCCTGAGCTCCAAAGGGAAGGTTCAGACAGTTGCTTTGCAGGGACGAGAGGGGGTGCAGAAACAGGGGAAGAGTGAGCAGGAAAATACAGTGCAGCAACCCGAAACGTGTCCTGGGACCTCCTCAAGGAATGAAACAGTCGAAGTGGAGCTGTGAGTCCTTCCACAGGAGCGAGGCCCTCCCCGCCCAGGCCGAGGGTGACTACCTCAGGCTGAGCACGGTGAGCCCCAGACCGCTGGAACCAGAAGGCTGATGGTTGAGATTCCTGGAATCCCACCGTTATCTCAGCACCAACCAATCGAAAGAAAGTCACACACTCCCAACATTTTGCCCATAAGCTCTTCCCTGAAAACCAAAGGGAGGTTCAGAACTTTAGAAGTGCTTAGGAGAGGTGGATGTGCCAGTGTGCAATTTAAACAGTGTGTGCAGACGGCCGATGAGAGGAGGGGAAAGCAGGCTTACTCTCGATGACGGGCCAGTCTTGGATCTAAATTCTCAGACCTTGAATATGTGCTGATCCTAGTGTGCAGGGCCAGGTTCAGGGTATGGGTGGTTGCTGACGCCATGCCCAGAGGGGCACTCTGTTCTGTAGGCAACAGGGAAGCCACTGAAGCTGGGAGGTTAGTGTGATTGAATCTGAGCCAGACCTTTTAGCAGCGGTGCACATAAGTTCTGGGATTGTTCCATTCACCCCAGTAGGGAGGGTGGGAGCCCCGAACTGAGACCAGACAGGATGGAGAGCAGATTCAAAAGTGCTAATCTACAGGATTTGAAGCCTGTTTGGATTTGAGGTTGAGAGGCAGAGACATTAAAGAAAACTTGTTCATTCATTCAATTCTGATTTACAGCCTACCAAGTACCAAGCTGAGGACTTCTGAGCCCTGAGGATAAAGCAGTGAATTAGACATTTGGGCCCTCATGAACTTATATTCTAATGAGGAAGTAAAGCAAATGGGTTTAAATGAATTTAGGATTCAATTTGTAGTTAATGCCCTTTCTATTAAATCCATCTTCTCATATATCAGGCAGCATACAGGAGAAATGGACAAATCTCCAGAAAGTAAAATGAGCTCCTTAATTTAACATTCTGATGGTGATCCATAGACAGAGTATCTGGGTGCTGGAGAGAATTCAGGACTTGTTCTTTGGTGAAGTTGGACCCTGTATGGAAATCAGATATACGGGGGTCAAAAAAGTAACAAGGACTGTCTCTCGTGATCTTTGTGCCACATGGCCAACAGGAAGCACAAGGGACATGCTCGAGCCAGACTTGCAGTGACTCGTTCATTGTTCTACAGTCAGGTACACATTTGTTAGCTCAACAAATATCCATCATCTGACTGCTGGGCATATTGCATGAAAAAGAGAAGGCAGACCCCTCAATTCATGGGACTTGCATTGCCTTAGGGAAGACAGATAATAAACAGGTAAAGAAACTACATAAGATCAGTATAGTAGCTACAGAGTCGGACATGACTTAGCGACTGAACTAAACTGAACTGATTGCTGCTATAATAAAATATAAACCTAGTAGCTTAAAATGCCACAGATTCATTACCTTACGATTTTGGAGTTCAGAAGCCTGAAAATGGATCTTACCACCTGAAATCAAGATGCCAAGAAGACTACGTTCTGAGACTCCATTTTCTCAGTGTCCCTAACTCTCACGACGCCTGAACTGCTGGCTCACGGCCCCCGTCCTGGCCCAGCCTCACTCTGACCTCCGCCTTCCTTGTCCTGTGGTCCTCCCTGACCCTGATCCTCCTGCCTCCCTCGTGCAAGGGCTCCTGTCCCACCCAGATAATCCAGCATCATCTCCTCAACTCAACATGCTTGACTTGATCACATCTGCAAAGTCCCTTCTGCTATGCAAAGGGACAAACATATTGACAGGATCTGAGGATAGGATGGGATATCTTTGGGGACCATTATTCATCCAACTAAGGCTTCCCAGGTGGTGCTAGTCTTAAAAGAAAAACAAAAAAACCTGCCTGCCAGTGTAGGAGGCATAAATGACATGGGTTCGATCCTTGGGTGGGGAAAGATCCCCTGGAGGAAAAAATTGTAACCCACTCCAGTATTCTTGCCTGGCCAGTCACAATTCATGGGGTCGCAAAGAGTCAGACGCGACTGCAGTGACTTAGCCCACAGACACATTCATCCAGCCACAGTCACATTGTGACCTCGATGAAAACAATAAAACAGGGTAAGCAGATAGAGAGTATGATTGTGGAGAAAGGGAATAAAAGGAGAGGTCAGGTTGGTGGTCTGATTATATAAGGTTCTTCAAGTGTGGTTAGCATTTGGGAATTTATTTCCAGTGTGTGGGGAAAACTCTGGAGGACTGACCGGCTAAGTGTGGCATGATTTGATTTGCAGTTTGAAGGTTTTCTTTGATGCTGTGTGGAGAAATTCTTAAGGAATTTTCTTCCAAAGAGGAACAGAAAAAAGAGACTGAAGGGCAATGTGTGGTCAAGGGAGGTGTTTTGTTGCTTTTGATTCAGTTTTTCACATTGCAGATATACCGGCAAGTCTATGTGCCTGTGGGAATAGTCTAGAAAAGAGAAATGGATAATGGAGAAGAGAAGGGGTTAAAAGTAGAGGCAACGTCCATGCCTGGGCAAGAAGGCCTTGGCATCCAGTGCACAGGTGGAGGGTTAATGCACTATAGGGGCAGAGACCATTCTTCAAGTGGAGAAGGTGAAGCCAGAGGGAAGAGACAGAGGTAGGGAGACCAGTGCCCCAAAACTCCTTCCCTGCTGTGATAAGAATCAAGGGCATCGCTGAGTGTGTGTGTTGGGGGGTGGGGAGGGTTGGAAGGGGGGTGTTATAGGAGAAAATTAAGTGTGAAATATTTGAGAGTTAGAGGGTGCACTGACTATGGAACATTTGTGGGTCCCCTGTGCGATGTTGAGAGCCCCTTGTGGACAGTCATCATTCTTTAAGGCCAGCAGCATTCTGTGCTTCCTTTTTTTTTTTTTCCCCCAGCCGTTATCAGCTGCTTGGGAACAGTAAAGAAGAATGTGAAAAGTTGGATTTGATCACGATTAGAGTTTTGAATGTGATCACAATGGAGAGAGAAGGTAAGAAGGGATTTGAGGGCGATGTAAGGGAACAACTATAAATACGGAGTCTGGCATCTAAGTTGCATAACGGAGAGAAGTGAGGACGTAGGACAGTGATGGGCAGCGGAAAGAGGTAGAGTCCAAGGATGAAGGTCTGTGTGCTGAGTTGCTTCAGTCGTGTCCAGCTCTTTGTGACTGAATGGACAAGAGCCCACCAGGCCCCTCTGTCCATGGGATTCTCCAGGCAAGAATACTGGAGTGAGTTGCTATGCCCTCCTCCAGGGGATCTTCCTGATCCAGGGATCGAACCTGTCTCCTGTGGCTACTGCATTAGAGTGGACTCTTTACCGCTGAGCCACTGGAGAAGCCCCAGATAGAAAGTCTAATGGGGTAAAAAAAAAAATTATTGATATGGAAGTATTAGAATGAGATGAAAAAATAGGAGGTAATGATCAGAGAGGGATGTCTCAAATTGAAATTTTGAAAGAGATATATGTGATGAGTAACAGAGCACACCATGGGTTTGATAACTAAGGTGCAATGGAAGATAAGCTCATTAGAGGTAGACAAACTGTTGGACAAATTATCCCTAGATGTCTATATACATAAAAACACAAAGGATAACATAATAGTGATAGGGATGCTTCCAATAATTCTGGGCCTAAATCCTTCAACTAATTAGACAGAAGATCAGAAAGATGGTAAGTCATTATTAAAAAGAGGGTATCAAATAGTATAATTGAACACACTGTGTGGGATCAAGGAGACAGGAAGAATGATAGTCTGGAGGTGGCAATGAAAAGTATCCCCACTCTAGGTCCAATGGTCCATGGGGTGGTGGGAAGGAAGACAGCCATTATTTGAGAGGGCCTCAGCAAAAGCTGGGGTTTCCCAGGTGCCACTAGTGGAAAAGAATTGCCTGCCAGTGCAAGAGATGCAAGAGACCTGTGTTCGCTCCTTGGATTGGGAAGATCCCCTGGAGGAGGGCATGGCAACCCACTCCAGCACTTTTGCCAGAGAATCCCATGGATGGAGGAGCCTGGCAGGCCACCATCCATGGGGTCACAGAGTCAGACAGAGTGCGCACAGAGTGCGCAGTCAGAAGGGAAAAGACTGGCCTCAAAGGATAGCTAGGTATCCACAGGAACAAGAAAAGGCAAGGCACTTTGAGACTTAGGATTTAGGGGATTTTGCTGATGACACTGAGTTCTAGAGAACCAGATGCCAAGTGTGGAGGCTCAGAGAGTAAGAGCTGGGCTTGGAGAGAGCTTCATAGACCCGGGTGGGGGACGATGCTCTGGGCATCCATGGTATCCGTCTGATGTTCTGTCCAGGCAGAGGCCAGCATCTTTCTATAAGATCCAGATGGGCTTTATGGAACATAAGTGATGCTTTTGAACTGTGGTGTTGGAGAAGACTCTTGAGAGTCCCTTGGACTGCAAGGAGATCCAACCAGTCCATTCTGAAGGAGATCAACCCTGGGATTTCTTTGGAAGGAATGATGCTAAAACTGAAGCTCCAGTACTTTGGCCACCTCATGCGAAGAGCTGACTCATTGGAAAAGACTCTGATGCTGGGAAGGATTGAGGGCAGGAGAAGGGGACGACCAAGGATGAGATGGTTGGACGGCATCACGGACTCGATGGACGTGAGTCTGAGTGAACTCCGGGAGATGGTGATGGACAGGGAGGCCTGGCGTGCTGCGATTCATGGGGTTGCAAAGAGTCGGACACGACTGAGCGACTGAACTGAACTGAACTGAAGCTCTCTGTCAGGATGACCACTCAGCTCTAGCCTTTCGGCCTTAGATTCAAAAACGAATGGGAGTGGCCATCCCAGTAAAACTTCATTAGAAAAAGCAGGCATTCAGCCGACCCCTGCCTGAAATGGCATTGGCTGAGTGCTGGAAACTGTTATCTGGGTGGCTTCAGGGATAAAACAGGTGAAGGTTGGAGAGGAGTGCTGGGAATAGCACCCCACCAGTGGGGTGAGGGCTGGGGTTCTCTGGGGAACCTGACCTCTGTGTGGCCCACCCAGACCCTCTGCAGTCTCCTGGGTCTCAGCTAGACTAGCAGCAGATAAACGGTGCGCAAGAAAAGAGGGACCGCTGTTTTTGAGGGAATGTTGAGTACCACTCGCGGTGTTGACTCTGAAGTGTCTGTGAGACATCAAAGTTGAATTGACTTATCAGACTAGGATCTGGAGCTCGCAAGATGTCTGCATGGGATGTACAAATGAAGGCGTCCTCCTTGGGTAAAGGATAAATGGAAGTCTCACCCAGGCTCCCATTGAAGGCCATCTCCTTGGGAACATTTAGGGCAGGCAGAGATAGTCAGATTCGGAAATCCCCTCTGAGTCCTGCGGTTTGCAGTTTTATATATGATAAAATCAATCCCATGTTTTCTAAATCCCGTCCTCATTTTGTGCTGGATGGGCACCAAGATTCTGAAGAATATAAGACAGGAAGTGTCCACCGATCAGATAAGTGCACTACTTGCTTGAGGTTGTATAACCAAGGAATGAGTGCATGAAAAAAGTCTTGAATCTCCTGCAGCTTTTCATAGAGCAGCACTGATTAATGAGTTAAGGGTTGAAATTCCCTCTTTCCTTTTGATGGCTCATTTTTCTGCCCATCACCATCACCTCTAGAAGACGACAAAGAAATGAAATCGTTTAACATTACTACCAATTAGCATCTTCTGTGGAGAAGCTAATGGAAACTCTTACATAGGTGGACGTTTTTAGGCTGTTTCTTTTTGGGCCCTGAGAACCCAGAAAATCAGTATGAGGTAGTGGAAATGTGGTTTGTGCAGAGAATCTGAAGACCTGAATTTGAGATGGTTTAGGTACAAACAGAAGATGTGACCTTGGGATCCTCACTTAACCCCTCTGCCCCCTAGTATTCTCACTTGCAAGTGCCAACCGCATGCTAAGCATATGCCAGACACTTTGCATACCCCTTGCTTCATTTAATAATTCCTACCTAAAACAAGGTTTCTGTGAGAGCCATGGGAAATGGATACAAGAGCACTTTGCAAACCATAAAACAATATACTGGGATGGTAAAGAATCGTCCTACAATGCAGGAGACCTGAGTTCGATCCTTGGGTTGGGAAGATCCCCTGGAGAAGGAAATGGCAACCCACTCCAGTATTCCTGCCTGGAGAAGTCCATGGACAGAGGAGCCTGGAGGGCTGCAGTCCATGGGATTGCAAAGAGTCGGACATAACTGAGTGACTAACATAGACACACACACACACAAAGCAGTATACCAGCGTAAGGCGTGCTGTAACACTAATCGCTTGTTTTCAGTGGCCCTAATTGCCATAAAAATAACAATCAATTTGCCCATGCCTGAAAGCCTCATTTTTTGGTTCAGTTTTCTTTGGTGTTGCTGTTTTCCTCATTGTTCTCAGGTTAAGGAAATATCCCATTTACTGCTTATGTTTTATACTAAAAATCACCAAACTCAGAAAAAGGGAAGGTGAAGTTCCAGAATTTTTTGGTGATCTGAACCCCAGTCCTCTTACTAAACGTGCTGTGCCTTCTATAAACCCCTGGTCTGCCGCCCTTTCCAAAGCTCCCCTTAGCAAAGTAAAGGGTTTGGAAAAGGCATCCACAGGGGTGCTCTTTTCTGGGCGGAGGAGGCACTGCCGTTAGAATATGACGGCATTCTCGCCTTATAATTTACGCCTGCATTTCATGCATTTTATTCACTGCCAATAATTATTGAATAATTACTGTGTTCTCCCACTGTGGCCTCTCTTTGTACTCCCAAGTCTTCCTAGGGTTTCAGCTAGATTGTTGCCTTTTGAAAGTTTCTTTCCTTCTGAAAAGGAGGCAGGTGGCTTGTAATTCTTATTTTTGAGCCAAGCATTCAAATAGGCAAGCTACCCAGTAGCCTGTCCTGTCTCCCAGGTTTCTGTGTGTACTGATTACTGGAAGGATAACAGGAAGCAGTTAGTCCTAGGAAGTCACTTCTGCTTAAAGACCTTAAAATTCATGTGTTTGTGACTCCCATGTTACCTATTTTCATGTAGTATCTTCCAAATCTGCTAAGCTGATTTGAATTGAGATAAATTAGATCATTTGCAGCTCAACTTGCCTGCCAAATTCAAACTGGCACTTGAAGCGCTTTATCTGTGTTTGGGGGTTTGTTGGAAGACAAAATCATCAAGAAATACCCAGTGAAGGAGTTTGTTTGTTTTCCTGTATGGGAAAACAAGTTAACTCCTGCTTCTTTTTGTTTTTCACTCCCTCTGCTGGAAAAAAAAAAAAGTCCCAGTCACTTGGTTAATCTGTTTTCATATACATCCTATAACTCAGAGCTTCCTTTCGTTTTGCCAGAAAAAATAAAAAAAAAACTTCAGAAATCATAGATGAATCAAAAAGTACTACCTGTAATCTGATGGCTTTACCCACGTATCTTTTAGCTGTCACTGCTCCTGGGAAAATTTTTGTTAAGACCAGAATCTTTACTCATCACTCCTTTCTGTTAAAAACATATAATTACTCTTGGAAGGAACTTAAACTTTTGTTACTCCCCTTAGAGTGCTTACTCTGAATCCTAGTGTTTATTGGGGTTTTGTCGTGTACTTTATCACCACACTGGATCTCAATATGTGATAGTTTAATAAACAAGCTTCTCTTGAACCTTATTATTGAAAGCTAGTCTAGACTCTAAACCTTTGACTTAGTATTGGGCTGTTTTGTGTATTTATTCAACCTTTGAACTTGTAACCAAAATGACCTGAGCCCTGGTGTTACAGGATAATTGAATACTTATTATTAGAAGGCAGCTTTCATTGGATAAATATAGATATTGCTCAAATGGGTGGTATAATGTAACACCCAGGATTATCAAGGCAAAGCTGTTCACACTCATCTCTCAGTTAATCCTCACATCAAGGTCTCCCTAAAGAAGGCAGGTGGAAAGTAGGAAATAATCTGATGCTCTGTTTCGTATCACAGGAGTGGAGCTACTTGAAATCTGTTTGGAAATCTAAGCTTGGGACACTAAGAATATCACCTTGTTCCCAGGAGCCTCCTCAGGATGAAGAGTTTCCAAGTGATTTTCCCATAGGAAAAGAGACAATAGAGTCATAGGAATGTCTGAAACTTCACTTTGTGTTGCACTCCTTTAAACAATGTCCCTCTGTAAGCTCTTTTGTCATGTCACCCAACCGTCTCTATCATAAAAACCTCAGATTTGGGAGATGACCGATCAGCAACCCAAGGCCCAAACTGCTATAAAATGTTTGATAAAGCTGAACTCTGTGTTCATTGGTCAACTTATTCATTTAATAGATCCTGCACTAGGGGCTGGTAGTAAAACAAATAAAGCTTGGCCCCTGCCCTCCCCGGGACCCTCAGGACTGCTAAAGTAAAACCAGAAACAAAATCTAGGAGATGAGTTAGATGAAGAAATGACCAATCTCAAGAAATACCTGTACATGGCCAAGATGTTGCAACACCTAAACCTATGCACAATCACACTTGTGTTGTCAGAGATATTATCTAATCCAAATACAGTAAACAGAAGAAGCTGGAGTGATTCACAGAGTTCACTTACTCATATATCATCTATTTATTGCTCACGTACCTTTCTGTGCCCTCATAGAGATTACAGCACTTATTTATTTACCAGTGTCTCTCGGCTTTCCCAGCTGTAAATATATCATCACATCCATTCATTTACCTTCACCAAATTGTAGAGGTCATCCTCGATTCATCTCTTTCCTTCAACCACAAACCTCCCCTGACCTCTCACTGCCAACACAATTCAGAAACAAACTTGGCCAGCTCCAAAATACTCTGAAAGTACCTCTGCCTCACAATCGCCATGGTCCCTGCTCTTGCCCAGCTCCATCGTCTCTTGTCTGGACTTTGGTGGAGTCCTAACTGATCGCCCTACCTGTATGCTTCCCTCCCAAACCCAACACACACACCTTCCAGTTGTAGCTCAGCAGCCAAATTTTTTAAAACAGAAATTGATTATATATCAATTTTTTTTTAATGAAACCAGATTATGCTACTTATCAGTGTAAAGTCGCTTCTCTTTAATGGAACAGAATTCAAACTCCTTTTGGGGGGTGATAAAATCACATACACTCTAGCCCCTGTTTTTCTCCCCAAGCTCAGCTCCTACTGTTGTGGCCCACTCCAAGCCATTGTGGACTTTCTGTGCCCCACAGTCACCACTTCCTTCCCAACTTTGAGCCTGTGTATAGGCTGGTCCTCCTAAATGTGACATGGCTGCTTGGTCCCCTTATCACCCAGATCACACCACAGAGTCACAGCCCCAGCTGTCTTCCTTGAGCTCTTCCTTGACCACCATACCACCTCCAGTTTAATTCTTCACATAGCACTTATCATATTTGGGGGGGTCCCCTTATTATTGGCTTACATGATCTTGTTAGTCTTCCACCATTAAAATGGAAGCTCCTGTTTGTCTGTCATGTTTCACCGTGTGCCTAAAACAGTGCTTGAAAATGTATCCAGTGCAATAAATGTTTGTGGAATAAAAAGATGAATGATGTCAGCTGGAAAAGGAGGGAAGAATGAGGAACTGGAGGAAGAGGGGCGGGGAGGAGAGACCGAGAGATGGAAAGATTCAGAGAGAGGCTGAGAAAGCAGGAAGAAGAGTGAGAGAACTAGAGAGAGTGAGAAAAAGTAACTGAGACTCCAAGGACAGAAAGCAGCTTAAACACAGCAGGAGAATAAAGTGCGCTGTGGAAGAGGGTGGGGAAGGTGAAGAAGGGGCAATGAGCCGTGGGCAGATCATCAAGATGCCTGAAATCCAGGCAAAGGCATTTGTGTTTGATTCTATGGAACCCAATTAAGGTTGGAGCAGGGGAAGTGACAGGATCAGATTTGTGCTTTAGAAAGATCACTGTGGCTGCCAACAGAATGCATGAATTAGAAGAGAGGAGACAGAAGAAAAATTATGTTAACAGCAAGGAATGGTCAATGTGGCAGTTTAAACAAAGGGCAGTCAGAAAGCAAGGGTTCGGCAGTGTTTTTCTAGCACTGTCAGGGAAGGCGCAGTCGGTCTGCGGTTGGAACACTGTGGCAAGTGCAGAGGAAGAACATAATGGTGGCTACGGGCCTGGGTCTGGAGGCAGACAGCCCTGCCTTTAACCCAGATCCATCACTCTGTAGCTCATGAGATCTAGTACAAGTTACCAATTCTAAGCCACAAGTTCCTTTCCTGTAAAGTAAGAATAAACCTGTGAGTATGTGAACTGTTTAGGTCTCTGCCTATTAGGTCTGGATGCTGAATAAGTATTAGTTTTAATGTGACATAATTAGGTGTGCCATGTTATAGCCGTGAACCCTTCTAGCAAGTTACCCCATGACTGGGATGCGTTACCTACACCCCATAGTCTGCACCTCTTTTGATGTGATTTATCTGGAAGTCAGCAGCTTGTTCATTACTAACTTGACTTCCTACATACCTGACTCGTTAGTATCCTGGCTGCCAGTAAAAGATATTTCCTGATGAATATTAATAAGATAATACCCTGTCTACATTTAGACTGTTGAGTTTGGTTAGCTGGAGTCCTCAGAAACACCAGACTCAGAGGGGCGTGGCCTCTAAGTCTGTGCTGGGCTGGCCCTAGAGGAGTGGGCTTGGTGGGCTTGGACTCGCCCCTGGAAGGCGCCCCCGCTGTGCACGTGGACTCCCCGCTGTGATCAACCACTCTTCCACCGGGTAACTCTTCCATTGCTGCAAATGTCTTATTTATCTTCCACCTCCCCTTGAAGACGGATATCCACATAGAATAAGAAATCACCAGGGCTGTTTCACAGTTCCGCGCTTCAAATGGGTCAGGAGTGATGCCTGCCGAGGCATTTGATGTGTTTTTCTTTTCATCTGTCTTTGGGGGAAAGGTCTGTATGTTATAGATTTAACATTTTTAGAAATTTAATAGGCTCATTTAGAGATAAATATTTTAAACGGGCCCACCCATGAGTTGCTTTAACTGTACCTTATTGCGGCATTATCACAGAGCCTTCAAACCTCAGGGGTCCAGAAACCTTTTAACACTCTGTTTAGTAAACGATAAACTTGGCTGACATGGCTGATGATCTGAGTTCACTCTCCCTTAGTGCAGATCAGGCTGCCAAGGCGAGTGATACTTGAGTCATTTGAATGTCAGCCTAAAAGCTCGAAGGTCTCTGCCACACATCATCAGTGCCCCAGGTTATTTACACTTGTGATTGTCTTACTTCACCGCCCAGGGCCTTCCCCGAGCTGCTGTCATTCTGACCCTGAGGCCGCCCTTCAAAGCCTCCTGACTCCAATCCCCACATCCTCTTTCAAGCTGACGCAGAGCAGAAGTTGACCTTGTTCCAACAACCACTTACCCGCACAGACCCAATTAATCTCTGGTTGCCAGTCAATCTACCTCACTCCCCTCCTTGAATACTGTAGAATCTCACAGAAGGGATGCTTCGGCTGCATTTGCCTCCAATGGGACGAGCTGTGGATGAAACAGAGACGCTGTCTTGGAAGGATTTGAGGGCCCTGGAGACCAAAGGCCTCTTCTTGTGGAGGGTTAGGGTGTGGGAACCTCCCCAACTCCTTTCCTTTGCTCCACAGTGTTGCTTTCCAAGGATAAGAAATTCCTGGGTAATTAACCGATTGCTTCTAACCCAGGAGTAGGAGTCTGCCCTAGGACAAATTCTGCACAAAAATAAGGGGACACGGATAATAATGGGCACCAAGAAGGCATTCTGCGTGTCTCAAGAGGCATGATGGTGTTGGGTCCCTATGCATAGTGGGTGTCCTGGCGAGTTCAACCATGGTCGGATTTGGCTTCGGTCAGGGACACGAAAACAAACCAGTTAGTGTTTCAACAAATGGAGGACAGAGGTATAGTAATATAAAGAGGACTGAGTTTAGCCGTCAGTGTTGAGAATGAAAAGAAATGCAAAAAAGCAAAATAGCTGTCTGGGGAGGCCTTACAAATAGCTGTGAAAAGAAGAGAGGCGAAAAGCAAAGGAGAAAAGAAAAGATATAGGCATCTGAATGCAGAGTTACAAAGAATAGCAAGAAAAGATAAGAAAGTCTTCTTCAGCGATCAATGCAAAGAAATAGAGGAAAACAACAGAATGGGAAAGACTAGAGATCTCTTCAAGAAAATTAGAGATACCAAGGGAACATTTCATGCAAAGATGGGCTTGATAAAGGACAGAAATGGTCTGGACCTAACAGAAGCAGAAGATATTAAGAAGAGGTGGCAAGAATACACAGAAGAACTGTATAAAAAAGATCTTCACGACCCAGGTAATCATGATGATGTGATCACAAATCTGGAGCCAGACATCTTGGAATGGGAAGTCAAGTGGGCCTTAGAAAGCATCACCATGAACAAAGCTAGTGGAGGTGATGGAATTCCAGCTGAGCTGTTTCAAATCCTGAAAGATGATGTTGTGAAAGTGCTGCCCTCAATATGCCAGCATTCACAGCTATTTGTAAGTCCTCCCCAGACAGCCATTTTGCTTTTTTGCATTTCTTTGCCATGGGGATGGTCTTGATCCATGCCTCCTGTGCAATGTCATGAACCTCAGTCCATAGTTCATCAGGCACTCTATCTATCAGATCTAGACCCTTAAATCTATTTCTCACTTCTACTATACAATCATAAGGGATTTGATTTAGGTCATACCTTAATGGTCTAGTGGTTTTCCCTACTTTCTTCAATTTAAGTCAGAATTTGGCAATAAGGAGTTCATGATCTGAGCCACAGTCAGCTCCCGGTCTTGTTTTTGCTGATTGTATAGAGCTTCTTCATCTTTGACTGAAAATAATATAATCAATCTGATTTTGGTGTTGACCATCTGGTGATGTCCATGTGTAGAATCATCTCTGTGTTGTTGGAAGAGAGTGTTTGCAAATCATAAGGGATTTGATTTAGGTCATACCTTAATGGTCTAGTGGTTTTCCCTACTTTCTTCAATTTAAGTCAGAATTTGGCAATAAGGAGTTCATGATCTGAGCCACAGTCAGCTCCCGGTCTTGTTTTTGCTGATTGTATAGAGCTTCTTCATCTTTGACTGAAAATAATATAATCAATCTGATTTTGGTGTTGACCATCTGGTGATGTCCATGTGTAGAATCATCTCTGTGTTGTTGGAAGAGAGTGTTTGCTATGACCAGTGCATTCTATTGGCAAAACTCTATTAGCCTTTGCCCTATTTCATTCCGTATTCCAAGGCCAAATTTGCCTGCTACTCCAGGTGTTTCCTGACTTCTACTTTTGCATTCCTGTCCCCTAAAATGAAAAGGACATCTTTTTTCGGTGCTAGTTCTAAAGGGTCTTGTAGATCTTCATAGAACCATTCAACTTCAGCTTCTTCAGCATTACTGGTTGGGGCATACACTTGGATTACTGTGATATTGAATGGTTTGCCTTGGAAATGAACAGAGATATGCCGTCTAGGTTGGTCATAACTTTCCTTCCAAGGGGCAAGTGTCTTTTATTTATTTTTTTTAAGTTTTTATTTTTACTTTATTTTACTTTACAATACTGTATTGGTTTTGCCATACATTGACATGAATCTTTAACTTATATGCAGAGTATATCATGAGAAACGCTGGACTGGA
>SJXQ01002550.1:0-29615 GCA_006408695.1 Aepyceros melampus
TACTGTTTGATTTAACAGCTCTATACTGTATCTTAACCAAGTTGATAAATAAAACTGGCCATCACAGTGGAGTTATGGATTGTATTTTAAAAAGAAATAAAGATACATCATATCATACATCATAGGGATAAACAATATCCACATGACATTACTGTGATGTTGATCTTCATCACTTGGTTAAGGTAGTATTTACCAGGTTTCTATATAGTAAATCTATCATCCATTTCCCACTGGAGTTTTTGGAAATGAGTCACAAAATCTAGAGCATTTTTGGTGAGTAGAGGAAAAGTACCTATACACACTATTTAGAATTCTTCTGTTACAAACACTTGTCTCTTTTTCCCCATTTATTTCTTTAGTCAGTCATTCACTTTTGTCAGTATGCACTCATGTATCTACTTTGGGCTATAATATGACATTTTTTGCTGCTCAAATTGTTCCATCTCTGGTCTTTGGAAGCTCTTTCAGGTTAGTTCTGTTTCTTTTGACATTCCTCCATCCTTTTGTTTTTGGAGCACTTCCTTACTTCCTGGCGCTTAAAGATAATTCAGATCCATCTGTCATTTTCCCTGCCCCAGGCCTAGAATCAGCATTCTGCAAGGAGCACTACTGCTTTTACTGGAGAGTGGTATTTAGGTTGTGGGGTATACTTGTTGCTACTGGGGTATGACTGCTTTAGGCTCTCTCAGCAGACAGTGCTGGGTACTATACACACTTATACTAACCTGTGTACCTTTCCTTGTTTCTATATTTATTCAGCTCTATCTATATTAAGCTAAACGTAAATTCTTACCAATGTCTCCAATGCTAATGATCAGTGCAGGGTTCAATCTAGACTTCCTTTTGGTTAATGTGTAATTTCCCTTTATTGCAGTGAGAAACTTGGCCGCTACCTCCCAAAATCAATTTTCTTTTGTGTTCAGTCCCAGTATACATGTAAACCAGAATTATTAATCCATACCTCTGTGAGAAACAGATTTGCCAACTAGAGTACAGTTTTTATACATAGTTTTTTTTTTCAGTTTGTATACATTAAACTTTACTTTTTGTTATGTACCGTTCTGTGGACTTTGACAAATCAAGTTATGCAACCGTCACCCCGGGACCATATAAAACACTTTCTTCATCCTGAGATTTCCTCTCTGTACCCTCTTTGTAGTCATCAGTCCCACTGCTATAATCTTCCTAAGTTTTAAATATAGTTTTTTTACTTTTTAGTCTTTTTCTTTGTTATCAGTTCAGTTCAGTTGCTCAGTGGTGTTGGACTCTTTGTGACCCCATGGACTGCAGCATGCCAGGCCTCCCTGTCCATCACCAACTCCCAGAGTTTACTCAAACTCATGTCCACTGAGTCAGTGATGCCATCCAACCGTCTCATCCTCTGTTTTCCCCTTTTCCTCCTGCCTTCAAACTTTCCCAGCATCAGGGTCTTTTCAAATGAGTCAGTTCTTCACATCAGGTGGCCAAAGTTTTTCTTTGTATACATATGTTTATTTTATTGGATAACTATAGGGCAAGCTCAATGGGGATATGATAGCTAAATGGTTATCTTTCCATTTATTCTATTTAGAGCAAGTATTTAACAATTTATTCACATTATCGTGCATTTTGATGAATGAAGAGTATATATAAAGAATATTTCTGTATTAAAGGTTATAGTTATTACAGACAGTATATATAAAGCTTCAATTAGTTTATTTCTCTCTTATTGACATTAAGGCTTATTTCTAAAGTCAGCAGAAGCTTTTATTTAAAAAAAGCAATTAGAGTTATAAAAAGTACTTAATGTAATACTAATTAAGATATTAAGAAAGAAAATTATATGGCCTTTCTGAATATATTTTGTTCTTAGTAATGATGATATACCTAATTCAATACTTTAAAAGAATTCTATATTACAAGCAGCAATTCAAAATGAATCAACTAAATAACGTGTATACATCATTGTCAAGTTAATTTAAATTTTATATATATCAAAGTGATAGACTTTGCTTATTAACTTTTATTTCTCATATACCTAAGAAAAGGGCTTCCCTGGTGGCTTGGCAGTAAAGAAACTGCCTGCAACATAGGAGACATAGGAGATGTGGGTTTGATCCCTGGTTCGGGAAGATCTCCTGCAGGAGGGCATGGAACCCACTCCAGTATTCTTGCCTGGAGAATCCCATGGACAAAAGTGCCTGGCAGGCCATAGTCCATAGGGTCGCAAAGAGTCAGACACCACTGAAGCAACTGAGCACACGCACATTAAGGGAGGAGATGGAGAGTCATTGTTTTTAACAATTTATAATTTTATGTTGTTGTTGTTTGGTTGCTAAGTCCTGTCTGACTCTGTGACCCCATGGAGTGCCCCGCACCAGCTTCCGGGTCGTTCACTATCTCCTGGAGTTTGCTCAAACACATGTACATTGAGTCGATGATCCCATCCATTCATCTCATCTTGTCTCCCCCTTCTCCTCCTGCCCTCAATCTTCCCCAGCTTCCAAGTCTTTTCCTATGCAAAGTTGCTCTTTTCATCCTGTGGCCAAAGTATTGGAGCTTCAGCACCAGTCCTTCCAAATAATATTCAGGATTGATTTCCTTTAGGATTGACTGGTTTGATCTTCTTGCTGTGCAAGGGACTCTTAAGAGTCTTCTCCAGCACCACAATTCAAAAGCATCAATTCTTTGCCACTCAGCCTTCTTTATGGTCCAACTCTCACATCCATACATGACTATTGGAAAAACCATAGATTTGACTATATAAAACTTTGTCAGCAAAGTGATATATCTGCTTTTTATGCTGTCTAGGTTGGTCATAGCTTGCCTTCCAAGGAGCAAATGTCTTTTAGTTTCATGGCTGCAGTCACTATCTGCAGGATTTTGGAGCCCAAGAAAATAAAATCTGTCACTGCTTCCACTTTTTCCCCTTCTATTTGCCATGAAGTGATGGGACCAAATGGCATGATCTTAGTTTTTTGAATATTGAGTTTTAAGCCAGCTTTTCACTCTCCTCTTTCACCCTCAACAGGAAGCTCTTTAGTTCCTCTTTGCTTTCTGAAATTAAAGTAATATCATCTGCATGTCTGAGGTTGTTTATATTTCTCCCGGCAATCTTGATTCCAGCTTGTAACTCATCAGCCTGGAATTTTTCATGATGTACTCTCCATATAAATTAAATAAGTAGGGTGACAGTATACAGCATTGACATACTCCTTTCCCAGTTTGGAACCAGTCCATTGTTCTATGTCCGATTCTAAGAACTGTTTCTTGAGAAGCATACAGGTTTCTCAGGAGATAGGTAAGGTAGTCTGGTTATTCCCATCTCTTTAAGAATTTTCCAGTTTGTTGTCATCCACACAGTTAAAGGCTTTTGCATAGTCAATGAAGTAGAAGTAGGGTTTTTTCTGGAATTCCCTTGCTTTCTCTATTATCCAACAATAACCTTATATTCCATGCCATTTTCTCTCCCTGACTCTATATAACCCAGACTGATTAAATTTCAAATAGTATTGGAAAAAATGTATTTAGAGAATTGTAAATTAAGTATATCTTAAAATAGACATATGGAATTAGATTATTCTCTATATTATAATAATTTTCTGTTGTGCAAAATCACAACAAATATTCTGTTCTGAATGAATTTTAAAAACTAAAGGATTAAGAAATAAAATTTCTAGTTTCATTTCTCTATATCATTTATTAAAATAGAAAATTCCTGAATTAGCAAAGTACCTACTATAAGTATCTCATAGGCCTTTTTATTAATTTTCATTCCTCAAATCGACTGATAGAAAAATATTGCAATTCTGTGGGGAACATGATATACCTGCTTTAATGCTTATGATCAGATGACACTGCTTTCAGAAATATTTAGGAAAGACTTCTACCTTGACAAATAGTTTTTTGCCTGAATTTATAAAATGTGTGTTGAACAATTCAGGCAATAGAAAACAATACAGAAGCATTTGTAACTTTGCTGTATAGAACTGAAGACCACAAATAGTGTGGATTATAATCTTGTTGTATAGACGTGGAAAAACCTTCTTTTGATTGTAATCCCAGGATCTGATTATTAGAGGGGACCATAGAGGTCATCTAGCTGATAGGTTTTGGAATTCAATCTTGTGTTTACAGTTGAATGTCCCTTGTATTCCCATTATCTCTTCACTAAAAATAAACGTGGTGAATGCTAATAAAATGTGATCTCTTTGGAAAACTATTCAACAGAATGATTAATTAACTGAGGCAAAATGTTGTGTGATAACAAATGAAAATAGGTGTTGTTTTTTTTTTTCACATTCAAAACACATTTGACATTTTGTTGTAAACTATATATTACTAGCAGGTGTTAGGGTGATTGTTTTGCCAGTTTCTGACTGCAGATGTTGGCAGCTGGAAATTAGAAATAAGTAGCAGTTTCTTTAGAAGATATAGTTAAAAGTGTAAAAGCAAGAGATTACATCATATTTTATAAATCATCTTCAAAACTGCTATCAGGAGCAAAGTTTTAGAATCTCTACTAATTATTTTAAAGGTCTAATAATCTTAAACACTGAAAAGCTTTAAGCCTCTACTAGTTACAAAAAAAAAAGCATGTCAGTTTTCTTAAGTAAATTAGATGACAAAGAAATCTCCATGGCCAGAGCAAAGAGAGAAAAATAAGGATTTATTTAAATAATTAAATAAAAGGAGTTTTATTAAATTATTCAGATAATTGCTTCAATTCTCCCATTTAGCCTTGCCTGTGAAAACCTGACAAAATGCCCCTTTCTCCTATAATAACCTCTAGAGCAACTTAAAAGGATGCTGATAAACATTAATTTTGCATTATAAAATAGTCTCAGTAAGTGACAGTAATTTCAAGATTAATGGCCTCAAGAGAACAGATTGCAGGAACTGAAAAAGGGTTCTTAAAACTTCTATCTTTAAAATTTTTTTATTTTATAAAAATAAATACTGGAGTGTATTTGACTAACAATGCTGTGTTATTCTCAGATGTACAGCAAAGTGATTCAGTTATACAAATACAATTATTCATTCTTTGTATACAAATACATTCTTTTTCAAGTTTTTTATTTTCTGCCTTGCAATGTTATTTTCCAATCAAAGAGACTGGTGAAGTCACTGCTCTTCTGACCATTGATTACTTCCTCTGGAAATCAGAAATAAATTGTGTCTGTTTCTAGAGGTGTAGTTTATATGCTGTGGTCCACCCTGCTAGTCACTTACGCTAAATCTATGGGGTGGTTTTTTAAGTTGTTGTTCAGTTGCTCAGTCGTGTCCAACTCTTTGTGACCCTTTGGAGTGCAGCCTGCCAGGCTCCTCTGTTAGGTGGATTCGTTACCTGCTAAGCCATCCAGGAAGCCCAGAAAGAAAATAAACTATCAACAAAAAATTCTATATGTGGTAAAGCCATCCTTCAAAAATAAAAGACCAATATAGACTTGCCCAAACCAAAGGGGGTTCCTCAAATGCAAAGGAATGCTAATTAGCATCATAAAAAAAAAGGCAGTGTAAATCTCACTGGTAATGGTAAATAGACAGTCATAGTTACATTCTGCCATATAGCAATAGTGGAGCATAACTCACAATTCTAGTTTAAAAGCTAAAAAATGTAGCAGGAATAATTACAAATTCGTTTTTCTGTTATTAGTTGTTGATTAGTCACTAAGTCATATCCAACTCTTTTCGGACCCCATGGACTGTACCCAACCAGATTCCTCTGTCCATGGGATTTCCCAGGCAAGGATACTACAGTGAATTGCCATTTCCTTCTCCAGGGGATCTTCCCAACCCAGGGATTAAAACCATGTCTCCTGCCTTGGCAGGTAGATTCTTTACCACTGAGACACCTAGGAAGCCCATGTTACACAATTAGTTACACAATATTTAAAAACCACATAATAACTTATTTAACTTATATGCAGAGTACATCATGAAAACGCTGCGCTGGAGGAAGCGCAAGCTGGAATCAAGATTGCCGGGAGAAATATCAATAACCTCAGATATGCAGATGACACCACCCTTATGGCAGAAAGTGAAGAGGAACTTTGATGAAAGTGAAAGAGGAAAGTGAAAAAGTAGGCTTAACGCTCAACATTCAGAAAACTAAGATCATGGCATCCGGTCCCATCACTCCATGGCAAATAGATGGGGAAATAGTGGAAACAGTGGCTGACTTAATTTTTCTGGGCTCCAAAATCACTGCAGATGGTGATTGCAGCCATGAAATTAAAAGACGCTTACTCCTTGGAAGGAAAGTTATGACCAACCTAGACAGCATATTAAAAAGCAGAGACCTTACTTTACCATCAAAGATCTGTCTAGTCAAGGCTCTGGTTTTTCCAGTAGTCATGTATGGATGTGAGAGTTGGACTATAAAGAAAGCTGAGTGCTGAAGAATTGATGCTTTTGAACTGTGGTGTTGGAGAAGACTCTTGAGAGTCCCTTGGACTGCAAGGAGATCCAACCAGTCCGTCCTAAAGGAGATCAGTCCTGAGTGTTCATTGGAAGGACTGATGTTGAAGCTGACACTTCAATACTTTGGGCACCTGATGTGGAGAGTTGACTCATTTGTAAAGACCCTGATGCTGGGAGGGATTGGGGGAAGTAGGAGAAGGGGACGACAGAGGTTGAGATGGTTGGATGGCATCACTGACACAATGGACATGGGTTTGGGTGGACTCTGGGAGTTGGTGATGGACATGGAGGCCTGGTGTGCTGCAGTTCATGGGGTTGCAAAGAGTTGGACACTACTGAGTGACTGAACTGAACTGAATAGCAATAGCCTAAAATGTGAGGAGAAGAAGTAAAAGTGTATAGTGTATGAATTCTATTGAAGTTAATCTATTATCAGTTTAAAATAAGGTGTTATAAGTTTAAGACATTTTATGTAAGCCCCATTGTAACCACAAGTGGAAAGTCTTGTATAAATTACACGAAAGAAATTGGTTAAAAATGTCAAGGATATTTACAACTAAAGATGTCAAAACACACATTTCAAAAGAGAGCAGACTAAGAAATAAGAAGCAATGGATCTACAAAACAACTAGAAAGCTATGAACAAAATAGCAATAGTAAATCCTTACCTCATAGGCGGGCTTCCCTCATAGCTCAGTTGGTAAAGAATCCGCCTGCAATGCAGGAGACTCTAGTTCGATTCCTGGGTTGGGAAGATCCACTGGAGAAGGGATAGGCTACGCACTCCAGTATTCTTGGGCTTCCCTTGTGGCTCAGCTGGTAAAGAATCCACCTGCAATGCAGGAGACATGGGCTTGATCCCTGGCTTGGAAAGATCTCCTAGAGAAAGGAGACGCTACCCACTCCAGTATCCTGGCCTAGAGATTTCCATGGACTCTGTAGTCCATGGGGTCAAAAAGAGTCAGACAGGACTGAGCGACTTTCAGCATAAAACTTTCAAGATTATCCGTGTTGTTGTGTCGATCATTTCCTCACTTCTTTATACTGCTAAGTTTTATGCTTAATTGAAAAAGCCAGTTTCCTAAATTGGGACAACAGTACTAATAGATACAGACTATTATCTTGTAATAATCTATAATAGAAAATAATCTGGAAAAATGAGTGTATTTTTCAGGGTGCCTGTATCCTAAACCCCTGAACTTAGGGTCTCTCCTCGGCCAGTTTTCAAAGGGCAGCTGCAGGGCTACGTATCATGCTACTCTATCGCCTCTAAGTCATTCATGAGCTGGTCATTCATATATTGAATGTTTTGCAGGGTTCCAGTGTCTATAGTTTTTGCTATAACATATTACTCATGATGTTTAATGTTAAATGAACAGATGATGCCTTCTTTCAGAAGCAAAAACCAATTTTCTGATTAAATTTATAAGAAATTCATTTATTTTGATGAGTGAAGGCTTAGACAGTATATTCTATGAGTTAGCTTCTTGCAACAATAAGTCTATTTACAGAAAAAAACTTGCAGCCAACTCTATGTACTCAAAAGCTTTCTCTCCAATTCTTCTTAAAATATTCACTGACATCAGAGTGAGATTTTTCAACACATAGTCCCTTTTTTGTACGTCCCAGTTTTCAAATGAATAGAATAAAGTCTATTATAGAAAAAAATACATCCAGGTAGTTGCTTTAGAACCTCTTGCTCACAGATACAATATCATAACACTGGCCTCTTCAAACATCAAAACTATGACTTTCTAACAATCCTGTTTGCTAGCTCTTCTGTTCCACTCATCTTTGTTCTCACAATATTATCAAGCTGTTTGAATTCTTGTAACTTTATAAGGTGCTTTGATAACTATTAGTAGTAAACAAAATCACTTAATTTAGATTTTTAAAATAGCAATTCTCATTGGTTATTCTTTTTTTTTTTTTTGAAGTCTTTTTTTAGCTTCTTTTTTAATTGGAGGAAAATTGCTTTCCAATGTTGTATTGGTTTCTGCCATACAACAACTCAAATCAGTCATAATTATACATATATCACCTCTCTCTTGAGCCTCCCTCCCTTCTCCCCATCCCACTTCTCTAGGTCATCACAAAGCACCAGGCTTGGCTTCCTGTGTTATATAGCAACTTCCTACCAGCTATCTATTTTATACACGGTTATTGTTACTGCTATAATAGAATCACTATCTCAATATCTCCTATCTTCCCTTCAATAAGATTAAGAATTTTCTTAGAAGTATATTAATCTATAAGTAATAAACTTACACACTCTGCCTTCTTTTGAGCAGGGTCCCTAACGTGCCTTTGTACCTCTCACACTTAGTACAAAGCCAGAGAGAGAGTCAACAGGAGAACTTCCTAGTGTTCAGTAATACTCGCTACATGTTTGCTGAATGAATAATTATTATCAGACTTCCTCAGTGCTTCAGAAGGAAAAAAAAAATTCTTCTGATAACTCTCATAGCTGTGTCAGACATACACCTTTGGCCTTGGAAACTTCGCTTTTCTCTGCCTGCCTTCCACAGCTTACTGAAAACTCTCCTCAAATGGTAAGCTCTGTTTGTGACTTTTGATCTAGCTTTTTTCCTCTGGAGTGCTCTAGTCCAAAATTAGGCAACTTCTGAAAGAGGAGAGTGAAAAAGTTGGCTTAAAGCTCAACATTCAGAAAACAAAGATCATGGCATCTGGTTTCAAGGGAAATAGATGGGAAAACAGTAGAAACAGTGTCAGACTTTATTTTTTGGGGCTCCCAAATCACTGCAGATGGTGACTGCAGCCATGAAATTAAAAGACGCTTACTCCTTGGAAGAAAAGTTATGACCAACCTAGATAGTATATTCAAAAGCAGAGATATTACTTTGCCGACTAAGGTCCGTCTAGTCAAGGCTATGGTTTTTCCTGTGGTCATGTATGGATGTGAGAGTTGGACTGTGAAGGAGGCTGAGCACCAAAGAATTTATGCTTTTGAACTGTGGTGTTGGAGAAGACTCTTGAGAGTCCCTTGGACTGCAAGGAGATCCAACCAGTCCATTCTGAAGGAGATCAACCCTGGGATTTCTTCGGAAGGAATGATGCTAAAGCTGAAGCTCCAGTACTTTGGCCACCTCATGCGAAGAGTTGACTCATTGGAAAAGACTCTGATGCTGGGGGGGGGGGCTTGGGGGCAGGAGGAGAAGGGGACGACCGAGGATGAGATGGCTGGATGGCATCCGGACTCAATGGACGTGAGTCCGAGTGAACTCCGGGAGTTGATGATGGACAGGGAGGCCTGGCGTGCTGTGATTCATGGGGTCGCAAAGAGTCAGACACAACTGAGCAACTGAACTGAACTGAACTGAACTGAATTGATTCCAGAACCATTTACTGGCTCATACAACTTCACTTCCTCTAACTTCACTTCCCCAGAAATCAACCAAATATTTTTGTTTTCTTTCTTTAAATAAATCCAAGTTCTTTGCAACTGATGGAAGCAATCCTTCTCTTAAATATTTTGAAAGTAAAAAGTTTTCTGAAGTTAAACACAAAGATAGTCCAACTGTCTAATAAAATAATTACAAAATGAAAAAATCTTTGGTTTATTCAGTAAAATGTTACCACTGTCTATTGAGAACTATGTGCCAAGTTCTGTGCTAACCACTTTGCTTAGACTATTTAGTCATCACCATACTATGAGGTAGATATGGTTTTAGTTCCTAAGTTTCAGATGAAAACACTGAAGCCTGAAAATTTTAAACAGATCTGCAAAGAAGAGGTAGGGCTGGCATTGTCATCTAAGTGAACACCCAAGCACAATGCTGTAATAGCCCTCAAATTTACACACACAAAATAGCATTTTACACCAAGACTAAAGTAATCTTTAAACTAGAGCCACGTCACGCTACATTTCAGTGCGCTACACTCAGACTGTTTCTCCGGGTTCCTACCAATGGAGATAAGTTCTGATAGTAACAAGCTCTCCAGGCTCTGGCTAGAGGCAGCCCTCAATAGTCTAGTGGTGATGTCTAGGGATAAATTAACCAAGCGAGGTGGACAAAAGGTGAGAAAAATGAGAATATAAAACAAAGAGAAAGCAGATGTATTTCCAAGGCAGCTAGCTTTATACAGAGCACCCTGGACTTGAGAATACTGAGGAAGTGCTGCCAATTCACAAACCCAAACTGGCTGGCAAGCAGGGCAAACTCTGTGCAGGTGGGAGTGTAGCAGGTCAGAGCTACCCATATTTGCCATGTGTCTCATCCACAGGAGCTCCTGCTAGGTGCCCATTTAATACTTAAATACCTAAAGTGCATTTTAAGGTCTTGTATCAGATTTGTCCTCTGGAAAAGCTATTAAGCTAGTTACCTTGCAGCCCAGAGGGCTCATCTTCAAGTAAAACTGATCGTACCACACCATTGCCATTAGAACAGCCCTGCATAATTCCTTTGAAAAGTCATGAGTACTTCAACTCTGAAGCCCTTTCTTTCACAAAAAAAAAAAAAAAAAAAAAAAAAAGGAAGAAAATGGTAAATCAGCTATTTTTCAATTTTTTTCCAGGACAAAAACAAACATAAAAGCCCAGGCACATTTTTTTTTCTTCAATATGCTTATAATAACCACATTCAATTGCAAAACCTTGGAATGAAAGTTATCTTAATATACTATGATCTAAAGCTAAACTCCATTTTAATTTCTATTCCTGTATCTAGATATTGATTCCATTCTCCAGCTACCCCACCTGTTAAGTGTGGAATTTTCTAGTACATGATGACATAAAGCAAAATCTGGACACTCTTTTCAGCCAGTATTTAATGATAAGCCAATCCACTCAGGAGTGATGCTGTAAACAAGCTCTTTGCAAAGTGTGAATGGGGGAGGCACAGTGAGAAATAGCTGATCGCCTGTGTGTCATTAGCTCAAAGCTGTGTCCTACAGCCAACCTTGAGGCTAGGATAAGACTGTGATGGATTCACACATGGTAGGATATAATAGGATCACAAGTTGTATCAAAGCAGTACATTAGCAGATTATCAGATTATCAACTTTGCCTTCATAAATTCCCTATCTTCTCACAACTAAGCTACCTGTAAGTAGTCATCTTTTAAAATCTCTCTCCTATTTTCTGCGAGATTACGCTCCATGAATTGTATAGTCAGAGGAAGAAAGGGCACCTTTCATAGTAGGAAAGTTAAGAACAGGGATTTTCAGTGAAACTTGGCTTTTTGGTTAAAAAAAGGATTCCTTTTGAATAGCTCATGAATGAACTGTGACTTGATTATACTATTTCTTCTGATTTCCTTTAACTAAATAACTCTTTCTGTAGATTCCTTCTGGATCATTTTAGGACAAATTTTCTATTGTTTTTGCATTAAAGATGGCTTTTTCAAAGGACAGACAAAAGACTAGGAAGCTCTAAAATTGTTGTATTAATGACTTTGAAGGACAAGGCTCTTACTAATGCTTCTTTCAATCTAAAATAAGTAAGAGCAAAGAAAATTTATTTCACTATTTGAGCATCTTGTCCTTTGTGGTTAAGATGAAACTGTTTATAAGTAACTGAGGGACAAAGTTTACTGAAATCATAGACAATTTTAGTCCTTTAGAAGGGGAATAGGTAGTGAAATATGTAGTAACCTGGCTATTTGGTGGAGAAGGGTAGGATGAAGGCGGTGGACAAAAAAGATGTTAAAGAATCCAGTAGTCAAGGAGCCCTAAAAATTCAACTTAGTAGCTAAGTATTGTTGGAATTTTCCAGCTGAATTCCTGCAATTAAGCGGCCCTGTGATAGAGATTATAATAAAGATGGCAATAATGGAGGAACAAAGAGATTAAATGATTGACATGAGATCTGGTTCAGTTCAAACATCTTTTTTACCTTGTTTAACTGGCCCATTTACTCTGCTGTGCTACCTCTGATGGTTTTCCCATTAGAAGGAGCCATGCATCAATCACCTTGCAGCAAACCTGTGTGTCCTCAGCTTTTTGTGATTCAGTGTTTCTCTTCACCCTTCTCTCCTAGCCAACTCTCTGTCTTCACATGGATGCCAAAATGTTACAAACTTCATGCAATGTTTTCTGAGATTTGACACCCAAACAAGTACCAGTCACTCCACAGCTGGTATATTTTTCTGTCATCAATACCATTTCTCAGTTGTTTTAGAATGGTCTGGCTGCCCCAGAGACCTCAGCTAGACTGGGGCTGTGGAAGGCAGAGCTCCTGCTTCTGTAGTATTCAGGCCCACCTAACAGGGCTCTCAGTAAAAGGGTGACTGAGCGACTAAATAGATTATGCTCTTGTTGAGACGTTACTCAAGCTAAACATGATGGAAGTACCACTGTGTGTCTATATACATTTATTAAGTTTGTTTTGCCTTTTCATACTGCTCATGGGGTTCTCAAGGCAAGAATACTGAAGTGTTTTGCCATTCTCTTCTCCAGCGGACCACATTTTGTCAGAACTCTCCAACATGACCCCTCTGTCTTGGGTGGCCCTTCACGGCATGGCTCATAGCTTCACTGAGTTAGACAAGGCTGTGGTCCATGTGATCAGTTTGACTAGTTTTCTGTGATTGTGGTTTGCATTCTGCTTGCCCTCTGAGAATAAGGATAAGAGGCTTATGGAAGCTTCCTGATGGGAGAGACTGACTGTAGGGGAAACTGGATTTTGTTCTGATGGGTGGGGCCATGTTCAGTAAATCTTTAATCCAATTTTTGGTTGATGGCCAGTGCTGTGTTCCCTTCCTATTGTTTGACCTGAGACCAAAACTGTGGTGGAGATAATGAGGAAAATGGCGACCTCCTTCAAAAGGTCCCATGCACCCACTGCCGCACTCAGAGCCCCTGTCCCTGCAGCAGGCAGCTGCCTACCTATGCCTCCACCAGGGACTCCTGGACACACACAGGCAAGTCTGGGTCAGTCTCTTGTGGGGTCACTGCTCCTTTCTCCTAGGTCCTGATGCACACAGGGTTTTGTTGTGCCCTCCAAGAGTCTGTTTCCCCAGTCCTGTATAAGTTCTGGCAGCTCTGTGGTGGGGTTAATGGTGACCTCCTCCAAGAGGGCTTATGCTACACCCAGGTCTGCTGCACCCAGAGCCCCTGTCCCTGAGGCAGGCTGACCTGTACCTCCACAAGAGATGCTCAAACACTCAAAGGCAGGTTGGTTCAGTCTCTGTAGAGTCTCTTGGTGTGCATAAGGTTATGTTTGAGCCTTCCAAGCATCTCTGCTGGGTATGGGGTTTGATTCTAAATGCGATTTCACCCATCCTACCATCCCTCCGATTGGTGTGCTGCAGTCCCTGGGGTCACAAAGAGTCAGACATGACGAGCAACTGAACTGACTGAAAAAGTTTGTTTTAAATGATTTTATTTATTTATTTATTTATTGCTGTTGATTAAACAGCAACTTAACTTTTCCCTTGGAAGAATAGTATGGCAAACCTAGATGGAATATTAAAAAGCAGAGACATTACTTTACTGACAAAGGTCCATCTAGTCAAGTGAAGTGAAAGTCACTCAGTCGTGTCAACTCTTTGTGACCCCATGGACTACACAGTCCAAGGAATTCTCCAGGCCAGAATACTGGAGTGGGTAGTCGTTCCCTTCTCTGAGGGATCTCCCCAAGCCAGGGATCAAACCCATTCTCCCACATTGCAGGCAGATTCTTTACCAGCTGAACCACAAGGGAAGCCCAAGGATACTGGAGTGGGTAGGCTATCTCTTCTCCTGCATTGCATGCAGATTCTTTACCAACTGAGCTATCAGGGAAACCTAAACTTCTGTCTAGTCAAAGGTATGGTTTTTCTAGTAGTCATGTATGGATATGAGAGTTGGGCCATAAAGAAAGCTGAATGCTGAAGAACTGATGCTTTTGAACTGTGGTGCTGGAGAAGACTCGTGAGAGCCCCTTGGACTGCAAGGAGATCCAACCAGTCCATCCTAAAGGAAATCAGTCATGAATATTCATTGAAAGGACTGACGCTGAAGCTGAAGCTCCAATACTTTGGACACCTGATGTGAAGAACTGACCACTTAGAAAAGACCCTCATGCTGGGAAAGATAGAAGGCAGCAGGAAAAGGGGATAACAGAGGATGAAATGGTTGGATGGCATCACTGACTCAATGGACGTGAGTTTGAGTAAACTCCAGAAGTTGGTGATGGACAGGGAAGCCTTGTGTGCTGCCGTCCATGGGGTTGCAAAGAGTTGGACACAACTGAGTGACTGAACTGAACTAGCTTTTCAACATTTCTTTCTTATTCCAAGAAGAGAGTTGATGTCAAAGTGTGAAAAGTTTAAAACTGGGACATAGAGACAGTCACAACCACTGCATAGTTCTCTAAGCAGCAAGCAAACATACTTTATTCCTAGTCATAATTATCACTTTCAAATGGAAAACTGAGATTGGAGTTTTTACAAGAAAAACAATTAAAGATTCAGTTGGGAAATATAACCAGTAAAATCTTTGATTAACAAAATATATTGTGCAAATAACAATGAGTTGTTAAATACACCATTTAGTGAATGTATCACAAGGAAGTTCAGAAAAAAAAAATTTATACTATTTGCTGGGTTGCAACTTGGATTTACACAGAGGAAGAATAAAAAGAAATTAGAAAAATCCTGAAGTTTTGTTTCTGTAAGGTTATTCTTTATAACAAAGCCTATAGGGGCAATTAAGTGGGAAAACAGAAAACATACTGTTTATTTTTTATAAGTCACAAAGAAAAATATAAACAGAGCTACATTAAAGCAATAAGATATAAGAAAGCAAAATTTTTCTAAAACATTATTTTGTGTACCTTTTTAATCCCATATACTTCCTAAAATATACTTTCTGTTTCTGCAATTTGCTTGCCTTTACTTCAGACATATATAGCTTATAAGCATCACTTAAGATATATTGTTTTCAATACCTAAACATTATAAGAGATACAGACATTATGATAATAAAATTGAGATAATACAGGTGAGTAAATTATAAGCTACTTAAGGTTTAAAGCATTATATTTAATAGATCTACATAGATACTGATAAATAAAATAATACAGATAATACAACATTAGGTTTTGTTTCTGACTTGGTTTCAATTAGAGCTTCACGTTAAAGGTCAAGTCTACCTTTTCTCTGAATTTATCAGCAAATATTTGCACATGGACAAGTTATTAGACTGGTGACCTTGCCATGTTACTTTTTTCCCTCTGTTCTGTATAATTCTGATATGACAAAAGAGAGAGCAAGTTCAAACAACTATCCAGGTTTGTAGTTTATGACTATTATCTCATAAAATAAACCTTTTCTAAATTAAGGATTAACTTACTGGGGAATTGCAGAAATTCTGGTATAATCTGGAATCACCTATGTTCGTTAATTGATTTACAGTATGATACAAATTTCCAAAAATTAGTTTTTCTCAACTTCAGCTTCCCACTCCACTTCTATTCCACTATCAGCAAACAAGATATGAAGAAAGGGCACAGAGAATAGGAAAAGATGATTTTTCAATGAAATATATTCTTTGGGATTTTTAGTTGTTTGATAGAAGGTCACTAAAACTATGAAAAAAAATCACACAATGAAAAAGAAATTATCTTGGCATCATTCTGGCTTAATTAAATAGGATAACTGTCAATCATTAATGAATGTATCAGCTTTCTAAAACTTGGAAGAGTAGAGTAATTCTATAAAACTATCACAAAATTATATTAAATTTCACAAGTGTTTTCTCTATTTATACTTTGAAAATGTTTCAAATGTGTTCTTCTTACTCTACTGTATGCATACAAAAATCTATTGTTCCATTTTAATTTTTATTTCTCATAAAAATGAAAGTGAATTCTATAAGCTACTATGTTTTAATTGAAACATAATTGACATATAACATTATATTATATTCTGGTGTACAACAAAATGATTCAATATTTGTTTATATTGCAAAATTATCACCACAATAAGTCTAGTTAAGTTCCATCACCATATATAGTTACAAAATTTTTTTCTTGTAATGAGAACTTTTAAAAGTCACTCTCTTAGCAACTTTCAAATATGCAATATAGTATTATTAACTATAAGTATCATGCTGTACATTACATCCCATGACTTACTTGTTTTACAACTGGAAGTTTGTACCTTTTATCCTCTTCACCCATTTCACTCACTCCCCACCCTCTGCCTTGGCAACAACCAATCTGTTTTCTGTATCTGTGTGTGTGTGTGTGTTGTTTGTTTTTTTAGATCATATATTTCAGTGAGATCATTTGGCATTTGCCTTTATCTGACTTATTTCACTTAGCATAATGCTCTAAAGATCCAACCACGTTGTCACAGATGGCAAGATTTCATTCTTTTTCATGACAATAATATTCTATTTATGTATTTTTTCTTTATTCATTCCCCATCAATGGACACTTAGATTGCTTCCATTATCCTGGGAACTGTGAGTAATGCTGCAATTAACACTGAAGTTGAGATAGCTTTCTGAGTTAGTGTTTTCATTTTCTTTAAACCTCAGAAGTGGAAATGTTGGATCATATAATACTTCTTTGTTAAAAAATTTTTGATGAATCTCCATACTATGTTCCATAATGGGTGCACCAATTTACATTCCCATCAATAGTGTACTAGGATTCCTTTTTCTCCATATCCTCACCAATACTTGTTATTTGTCATCTTTTTGATAATAGCCATTCGGACAAGTGTGAGATGATATCTCTATGTGGTTTTGATTTGTATTTCCCTCATAATTAGTAATGTTAAGCATCTTTTCATGTACCTATTAGCCATCCATATGTCTTTGAATATGTTATTATGTTAACTATAGATTTTAGCTTATTGTTATCTTAACTATATTTGTTTATCACCATAACCAAACTATACTGACAGCTGTTAAAAATGTCACAGATATGCTTATGTTGTTAAACTTTCCTTTATTTCAAGAAGTGGGACACTTTCATCCCCAAAGACAAAGTCACTCTAAAATTTTCATGGAGAAAAGATGCAATTAAAAATGCAAAATGTAAAATTTCCAAAGTGGAATATAGTTTTCTTCATTCATATAAATATTGGGGGGGACAGGGAATTAAAAGAACAAACAAAGAAAAAGGAATAGTGAAGAAAGAACAAAAAGGAGTGAGGAGAGAGAAAAAGGGAAAGGGAAAGGGAAAGGAGGAGAAAGAAAGGCATAAGGCTTTTTCTGGCCATCTTCAAACTCCAGAAAAAGAGTCTATATTTTTCTTTTAAATTTTGAAAATCAACTTTAATATTCAATATTTTTCAAGATTAAGTTGTAGAGCTTTAAAAAATGGTAAAACTTGTAAAGAAAAAGGAAAATTAGACTTCAGTGTTTTCTTGATTCAGTGCCTAAATGAGCAGAGTAAAGGCTGCTTTTATATTACTCAGCTGGGTGGATTTCCACTTCTATTAACTTGCATCAACAGTAATGTCCAGATCTTGTTTTCATTTGTTTGTGCCTCCCAGGTGTGATGTTAATACACCAGTAAGCTTAGCATGTGCAAATCATAAGAAAAGCCATAGCTCACACAGCCTTTGAAATCTCTATTATTGAGGTTTCAAGTGGCCAAGCAATAGAAAATAAGCAGACCCCAGCAGACAAATCATATGAATGATGAAGGAACTGCCAATGAGTATCAGATCTGACGATTGGAAAATGGATGTGGACTCAATTACTAGATGTGTAAGAGAGGTATGAGAGCAAAGAGTTGAGAATTACACTACTCGGTAGGAAGTCAGCGCAATTATAGTCATCGAAGAAACATGATCTTATGTAGAAAACAACATAAGCCAAAATGTGCAGTATACTCTGCAGGACAAATTTAGCATATTGGTTCATTGTCATTTCATTTGTTCATTTCTAGAGTAGGCATTGACTCTTAGTCAATGAATAAGGATGTGAGGTGAGGAGTAAGGCCAAAAATAAGGAAAACAAGAAGCGATAAAAGAAAGGAAGAAAAGAAGAAACTGTGAGGTCATTTTCTTAACTTCCAGTCAGAGAAGCTAAAAGTTCTTATTAGAATCTTTCAGGCAAAACATAATATTTTAAATGTCTTGTGGCAAAGAGATTCTATATGAATTGCTGACATAATGGAACAAACATGTTTTGCATCAATGAAACATTGTATATTCATGTCACAACCTTATTATTTAAATATCTACATACATTCAACAACGTATGTTGAATGAGCTTGCCTGAAGAACATGTTATGAGTCCTTGAATATATGCACATTTTTGGTATTCTTCATTTATTGCATAAGCACTCAGAAGTAAGGCTGCTGCTGCTGCTAAGTCGCTTCAGTCATGTCCGACTCTGTGTGACCCCAGAGACGGCAGCCCACCAGGCTCCCCTGTCCCTGGGATTCTCCAGGCAAGAACACTGGAGTGGGTTGCCATTTCCTTCTCCAATGTGTGAAAGTGAAAAGTAAAGTGAAGTCGCTCAGTCGTGTCCAATTCTTAGCAACCCCATGGACTGCAGCCCACTAGGTTCCTCCATCCATGGGATTTTCCAGGCAAGAGTACTGGCGTGGAATGCCATTGCCTTCTCTGAGAAGTAAGGCTAAATAAAGTATTAATTTCTGTGAATATTTTAATCATAACTTATTAATAAATGTTTGGTTAAAGTATTTAAGTTAATTAGAGTATGAGATGAAAATTGTTTATAGTAGTAGTGTGTAGACTCTAACTTTTGGGATATGAAGAATGCAGCAATTCTTGAGCAAAGAACTGTAACAGGATCAAAGATTATTTTTACTGAAATATTACTTGGATTCATTCTAGAATTGAATTTGGTTTATAGAGTTAAAACATACAGCTCCGATCATAAACTCAAATCAAATTATAGTTAAATACATAATAAAACTACAATTTGTTCTTTCATCATTTATTTAGTGACTACTACATGCCACGTCCTTCCTGATGTGCTAAACCCTTGGAACACAGAAGAGGAGCCCTGCCCTCATGGGATTCATATTCTAGTGAGAGGAGACAGCAAGCAATTGTAATAAATGAAGAAACTAGTGTGCTGGAGGTAAGAAGTCCTGTGGAAAGATAAAAGAGCATAGTAACCAGTATTGGAACTGTTGGAATTGGGGGGAGATATTCAGTTTGCATTTTAGAGTAGTGGTAAGAAGTAGTCCAAGTGCAAATACATTTTGAAACCCAAGCAAATAAAATTTCCTGATGAATTGGATATGTGTCTTGTGAGAGAGGCCTCCATAAATCAAGGATGGCTTCATGTTTTTTGGTTGAGCAGCTGAAAGGATAGCACTGCTGTCAACTGAAGTGAGGAAGACTGCTAATAACTATCTGAAATGCAAATTCAATGAGCTTTTCCCAGCAATGCTCCTGAACATTGTTATATATCCTACTTTTCTCTTGAAATCCCATCCTCCTGAGGTTTTGGTGATAGTAGTTTCCTGAGTCTCTTGCTTCAGTCTCTGGCTGCTCATCTCCCTCACCAACACTTATTTCTCTACTGGTTCTTACATGTCCATATGTCCCCAAGGCTCTCTCTTCTGTCTTGTTCCTTAATTATCTACTCTTACCAGAAACATTACATCTACCTCCATCCTTTCACCATTATCCTTTACTAAACACCTCTCAGTTATTTACATTTTAAAACCTTCTCTGACAAGGCCATCCCCAAATTGTTCTATACCTTTATCCAAAATATCAAATTCTATTTCAAAAAATTTAGCAGCTTAAAAAAGACAGCCTCCCTTTGCTCTTTCTCAGCTGTTGGCAACAATAATGACAGTATGAAGCATACTAAGATATTTAAAATATTGTTCTGCTTGAAATAAATACTAGAAGTATTTTTATAAATGAAGAAGGGAGTCAAAGCCAGAATAAACACATAAGCTAATGCTGCAGCAGGTCAAAAAGACTTTGATATTGGCTGGAGGAAGTTTATCACTCACATGGGAACTGAATAACCTTGGACTTGTGCAAGGTAGAATGCTAGATGTAAGACCCTGCGTTAAAACACAGAAATATGGAAGGGCCGCATCTGAGTGATGCTGAAAATAGCCATTAGTTTAGCAAACCCACAAGGAAAGTTTATCTCTACCAGAGATGAGCAAAAGGTGGCAAGGAGTGGGGATAACATGTGGATAGAGTCTAATAGGAGACATTCAGACCTTCAATTCAGTTCAGTTCAGTCACTGAGTCATGTCCAACTCTTTGCGACCCCATGAATTGCAGCACGCCAGGCCTCCCTGTCCATCACCAACTCCCAGAGTTTATTTATGTCCATCGAGTCAGTGATGCCATCCAGTCACCTCATCCTCTGTTGTCCCCTTCTCCTCCTGCTCTCAATCCCTCTCAGCATCAGAGTCTTTTCCAATGAGTCAACTCTTTGCATGAGGTGGTCAAAGTACTGGAGTTTCAGTTTCAGCATCAGTCCTTTCAGTGAACACCCAGGACTGATCTCCTTTAGGATGGACTGGTTGGATCTCCTTGCAGTCCAGGGACTCTCAAGAGTCTTCTCCAACACCACAGTTCAAAAGCATCAATTCTTCGGTGCTCAGCTTTCTTCACAGTCCAACTCTTACATCCATACATGACCACTGGAAAAGCCATAGTCTTGACTAGACAGACCTTTGTTGGCAAAGTAATATCTCTGTTTTTCAATATGCTGTCTAGGTTGGTCATAACTTTCCTTCCAAGGAGTAAGCGTCTTAAGCCTGTGCTACCCTGGGTGTGACATTTGCATTTTTACTATTAGGGTTGCATGAGAATATCAAGTTGAAAAAGTAACATCAAAGCTAGTGCAAACTGAGGAAATGCACAAAGCTCTGAGAAATTGCTATCTAAGAAAATTTCTGCAACTCGGGGTGAAAAAAAAAGAATGGGCACATAATTTAAAAATCGCTTATCATATGAGAAGATAAAAGTGTTATTCACTCAGTTGTGTCGAACTCTTTGCAACCCCATGGACTATGGACAGCCAGGCTTCTCTGTTCCTGGAATTCTCCAGGCAAGAATATTGGAATAGGTGGTCATTCCCTTCTCCAGGGGATGTTCCTAACCCAGAGATTGAACCCTGGTTTCCTGCATTGCAGGCAAATTCTTTACCAAATGAGCCATGAAGGAAGCCCCCTACTTATCATAAAGAAGAATCAAGGAACAAAATAAATAGGAACATTCACACTTCCAGGAATTTAATCGAACTACTGAAAAAGAACATAAAGCAGTTAAAGAAATTTTTAAAGGGACTAGAATCCATGAAGAAAGAAGACAAAAAAAAAGCATATATGAAAACAAGCCAAATATAAGAGATGTATGACTTCCCTACAGTTACAGCTACTTTATACTTAGGCATGTATAGTATATGATATGAAAACATTCTTTCTTTTCAAGCTACCAAGAACTTAAAAACTTTGGGGGATGTAGATAACTGATCACATAATTACTTATAATCTATAATGTACTAATTTTGTTACAATTAAGTTTTTAAGTAACATTTTATAAAAGAATATTTTAATCTATGTGATTTTTTATATTTCCATTTCATGATCCTTTAAAATTTTTAAAAACCCTAGAAAACTAAATGACCTCCAAACTATGATAATATATTTTATGAAGGTTCACTGGCCCATGTTTGAGAAATGCTGACTGAAGCAATAGCAAGGTCAAGATTCAAAGCCTTTAACAGTTTTAAGAGCAATCTAAAAAAAAAATTTGATAATTGCATTGCACCAAAACTTTTAACATATATTGGCCTATCCTAAATTAAAAGACACTTGCTTCTTGGAAGAAAAGTTTTGACCAACCTAGATAGCATATTCAAAAGCAGAGATATTACTTTGCCGACTAAGGTCCGTCTAGTCAAGGCTATGGTTTTTCCAGTAGTCATGTATGGATGGGAGAGTTGGACTGTAAAGAAGGCTGAGAGCCGAAGAATTGATGCTTTTGAACTGTGGTGTTGGAGAAGACTCTTGAGAGTCCCTTGGACTGCAAGGAGATCCAATCAGTCCATTCTGAAGGAGATTGGCCCTGGGATTTCTTTGGAAGGAATGATGCTGAAGCTGAAGCTCCAGTGCTTTGGCCACCTCATGTGAAGAGTTGACTCATTGGAAAAGACTCTGATGCTGGGAGGGATTGGGGGAAAGAGGAGAAGGGGACGACAGAGGATGAGATGGCTGGATGGCATCACTGACTCGATGGGCATGAGTCTGAGTGAACTCCAGGAGTTGGTGATGGACAGGGAAGCCTGGCGTGCTGCGATTCATGGGGTCACAGAGTCGGACACCACTGAGCGACTGAACTGAACTGAAAGTGTAAGAAAGGCATTCAATTTAGATCTCATATTAAAAATTGAGAAATGAAATCCTTAAAAATTACTGTACTTTTTATTACCCTTTTAATTACAGTTTCAAGAAATAATTTGCAACTGGTAATGGCAGTACCAAGGATTCTGGATTTAGAAATAATTAATACCTGTGATAGTGAGACAGTAAACCATATTACATTAGTCTGTGCTATTTACTGTTAACTAAATAATAATCAAATGGTGACTTTCCAAGACCAATTAAGGATTGGCTTAAGGTAATAATAATGATAATTTATATTTACAAATAAATGTTATCTAGGTGTACTTCCTGGCATTAAAAATTCCAATACAGGCCATACATTTTTGTCCTTTGACTCTGTTATTTCCTGTCTAAAGATATCTGATCTTCAAGACACAAGAATGGCTTTTCATATGTCATTCTCTATATGAACCAATTTCTTACTCTCTAGGTGAATTTCATTGATTTCTTCTCTGAACTACAAAATGCACTTAAAAATTTTCTGGGTTACAGATGCATTATTATATTATAATCATTAGCCAATCCATTCTTTTCTCCTGGGGACCATGAACTCCTCAAAAGGCAGAAAATACTTATGCTCTGGTGTCTTCCAAAACATCTGATGGATTCTATTCACAAACATTTCAGTGTTCAGTTAAACTGCTTTGAATCACTTTACTTCCACATATATAGTATAGTACATTGTAATGCTTAAATACCTATAGCACACAGCCCATGAAATTAAAACAAAGATTTATTTACTTTCTATTAAAAAAAAAATACACATGAAGATAACCAAAAGGAATTTATGTGCACAAAGAGAGCAAGTTCAGGAATAGAAACATCTAGATAAACCTAGTGACTTAATAAAAATTAAAATGTGTAGCATCTCTAAAACTATAAAATCTTGTTTATGTGAATCAATAAAATTAATCTATAATTTAGTTAAATCCACTGTATGGATCAAGTGTTCTATATTGCAAAGTGAAAGTGAAAGTGAAAGTTGCTCAGTCATGTCTGACTCCACCACACCACGGACTATACAGTTCATGGAATTCACTAGGCCAGAACTGGAGTGGGTAGCCTTTTCTGTCTCCAGTGGATCCTCCCAACCCAGGGATCGACCCAGGTCTCCTGCATTGCAGGCGGATTCTTCATCAGAAAGAATACTACTATTTCTTAGACAAACAACTAATCTCAAAAATATACAAGCAGCTTATGCAGCTCAACTCCAGAAAAATAAATGACCCAATCAAAAAATGGGCCAAAGAACTAAATAGACACTTCTCCAAAGAAGACATACGAATGGCTAACAAACACATGAAAAGATGCTCAACATCACTCATTATCAGAGAAATGCAAATCAAAACCACAATGAGGTACCATTTCACACCAGTCAGAATGGCTGTGATCCAAAAGTCTGCAAGCAATAAATGCTGGAGAGGGTGTGGAGAAAAGGGAACCCTCTTACACTGTTGGTGGGAATGCAAATTAATACAGCCTCTATGGAAAACAGTGTGGAGATTCCTTAAAAAATTGCAAATAGAACTGCCTTATGATCCAGCGATCCCACTGCTGGGCATACACACCAAGGAATTTTACTTGTTAAAATGAAATTATTGACATTATTTTTAATATATATTCTAGAAAATTCCTGAAAGATCAGTTCAGTTCAGTTGCTAAGTCGTGTCCAATTCCCTGCAACCCCACAAACTGTAGCATGCCAGGCCTTCCTGTTCTACAACAACAACTGGAGTTTACTCAAACTCATGTCCATTGAGTCAATGATGTCATCCAGCCATATCATCTTCTGACTTCTACTCCTTCTGCCTTCAATCTTTCCCAACATCAGGGTCTTTCCCAATGAGTCAGCTCTTCCATCAGGTGGCCAAAATATTGGAGTTTCAGCTTCAACATCAGTCCTTCCAATTAACACTCAGGACTGATTTCCTTTAGGATGGACAGGTTGGATCTCCTAGCAGTCCAAGGGACTCTCAAGAGTCTTCTCCAACACCACAGTTCAAAAGCATCAATTCTTCGGCACTCAGTTTTCTTCACAGTCCAGCTCTCACATCCATACATGACCACTGGAAAAACCATAGCCTTGACTAGATGGATCTTTGTTGGCAAAGTAATGTGTCTGCTTTTTAATATGCTGTCTAGGTTGGTCATAACTTTTCTTCCAAGGAGTAGGCATCTTTTAATTTCATGGCTGCAGTCACCATCTGCAGTGATTTTGGGGCCGAAAAAATAAAGTTAGCCACTGTTTCCAAATCTATTTGCCGTGAAGTGATGGGACTGGGTGCCATGATCATAGTTTGGTGAATGTTGACCTTTAACCCAACTTTTTCAATCTCCTCTTCCACTTTCATCAAGAGACTCTTTAGTTCTTCTTCACTTTCTGCCATAAGGGTGGTGTCATCTGCATATCTGAGGTTATTGATATTTCTCCCGGCAATCTTGATTCCAGCATGTGCTTCTTCCAGCCCAGAATTTCTCATGATGTACTTTGCATATAAGTTAAATAAGCAGACTATCTAGGTTGGTCATAACTTTTCTTCCAAGGAGTAAGCGCCTTTTAATTTCATGGCTGCAGTCACCATCTGCAGTGATTTTGGAGCCCAAAAAAACAAAGTCTGACACTGTTTCTACTGTTTCCCCATCTATTTCCCATGAAGTGATGGGGCCAGATGCCATGATCTTCGTTTTCTGAATGTTGAGCTTTAAGCCAACTTTTCCACTCTCCTCTTTCACTTTCAACAAGAGGCTTTTTAGCTCCTCCTCACTTTCTGCCATAAGGGTGGTGTCATCTGCATATCTGAGATTATTGATATTTCTCCCAGCAATCTTGATTCCAGCTTGTGTTTCTTCCAGTCCAGCATTTCTCATGATGTACTCTGCATATAAGTTAAATAAGCAGGGTGACAATATACAGCCTTGAAGTACTCCTTTCGTATTTGAAATCAATTTGTTGTTCCATGTTCAGTTCTAACTCTTGCTTCATGACCTGCATATAGGTTTCTCAAGAAGCAGGTCAGGTGGTCTGGTATTCCCATCTCTTTCAGAATTTTCCACAGTTTATTGTGATCCACACAGTCAAAGGCTTTGGCATAGTCAATAAAGCAGAAATAGATGTTTTTCTGGAACTCTCTTGCTTTTTCCATGATCCAGCGGATGTTGGCAATTTGATCTCTGGTTCCTCTGCTTTTTCTAAAACCAGTTTGAACATCAGGAAGTTCACGGTTCACGTATTGCTGAAGTCTGGCTTGGAGAATTTTGAGCATTACTTTACTAGCATGTGAGATGAGTGCAATTGTGTGGTAGTTTGAGCATTCTTTGGCATTGCCTTTCTTTGGGATTGGAATAAAAACTGATCTTTTCCAGTCCTGTCCTCCAAAGTCTCCCTTTAATTCTCAAAGTGTCTTTCATAACATTGGTCATAGAGTTATTTCTAAGTCTCTTTCTAAATGTTCATTTTCCATTTCAGGATACCAGTATGTTTCTCCAGAATTATTTTCTGAAGGAAATTCTAACAATTTAAGGGTGGGCTTCTCTTGTGGCTCAGCTGGTAAAGAATCAGCCTGCAATGTGGGAAACCTGGGTTTGATCCCTGGGTTGGGAAGATCCCCTGGAGAAGGGAAAGGCTACCCACTCCAGTATTCTGGCCTACACTTCCATGGAGTGTATAGTCAATGGAGTCACAAACAGTTGGGCATGACTGAGCAACTTTCACTCACTCACTAACAATTTATTGTCACTTACTCAATTTCAAAGTCTTAAAAAAGGCAAATAGTCATCAACATCAAAAATTTATCAGGGATCTTCAGAGGCAAAGCCCTTCACTGAGTAATGAGACTGCAATCTGCTGTAAGACCTGGGTGTATTTTCAGGATCTCTCCAGTTACTTGTCAAGCTTCTTGAAGCTTCAAAGATCAGGTCTGATATCCTCCATACCATCAGGGCTTAGCATATAATTTACATTTGTGTGCCCCTCCTACCCCTCTGAGTAACTATCTGATGTAAACAGCATCTTATCTGAAATCAGTAAAGACTTGTAAGAGTGTCTTCTCTCCTCTAGAAGAATGGCACTGCTGTCTGTAAAACTTTGCTGCTCTCCACTCAAGTCCCAACTAAGCCTCAGTTCCTCGGGGAGTTCCCTGGATGTTATTCCTCTCATTCTGCTTTCCAAACCCACTGACTCCATCTCTGGGTCTCCCTTACCCTTGGCCATTCCATTTGACCTTTGGTGGGTGGTCTGGCCCACTGACACCATTTCTCAGGTCCCCCTAGCTGCACTATCCATGTGCCAGATACAGCTCTACCTTCCAGAACCTCTGATAAACACTTCTACTCCAGGAATTCCTTTGCCAACAGGAAGTTTCCAATGGTACCTAGATTTCACTCTTTATTTTAGTTGCTGTTTATTGTTGTTCAGTTACTAAGTCATGTCCAACTCTTAGCAACCCCATGAACTGCAGGATACCAGGTCTTCCTGTCCTTCATTGTCTGCCAGAGGCTGCTCAAACTGATGTCCACTGGTTCGATGATGCCATTCAACCATCTCATTCTCTGTCATCCCCTTCTCCTCCTGCCCTCAATCTTTCCCAGCATCAGAGTCTTTTCCAGTGAGTCAGCTCTTCACATCAGGTGACCAAAGTATTGGAGCTTCAGCTTCAGTATCAGTCCTTCCAATGAATATTCGGGGTTGATTCCCTTGAGGATTCCTTGAGGACTGGTTTGATTTCCTTGAGGACTGGTTTGATCTCCTTGCTATCCAAGGGACTCTCAAGAGTCTCCCCCAGCACCACAGTCTCAGCCTTCTTTATGGTTCAGCTCTCACATCCATACATGACTACAGGAAAAACCATAGCTTTGACTATATGGACCTTTGTTAGCAAAGTGATGTCTCTGCTTTAGGTGACCAAAGTATTGGAGCTTCAGCTTCAGTATCAGTCCTTCCAATGAATATTCGGGGTTGATTCCCTTGAGGATTCCTTGAGGACTGGTTTGATTTCCTTGAGGACTGGTTTGATCTCCTTGCTATCCAAGGGACTCTCAAGAGTCTCCCCCAGCACCACAGTCTCAGCCTTCTTTATGGTTCAGCTCTCACATCCATACATGACTACAGGAAAACCATAGCTTTGACTATATGGACCTTTGTCAGCAAAGTGATGTCTCTGCTTTTTAATACACTGTCTAGGTTTGTCATAGTTTTTCTTCCTAGAAGCAAGTATCTTTTAATTTTGTGGCTGCAGTCATCATCCACAGTGATTTTGGAGCCCCCCAAAATAAAGTCTCTCACTGTTTCCACTTTTTCCCCATCTATTTGCCATGAAGTAATGGGACCAGATGCCATGATCTTCTTTTTTCGAATGTTGAGTTTTAAGTCAGCTTTTTCATTATCCTTCTTTATTTGAAGTCATAATCTTAGTTTTTCAAATGCATCAAGACAAAGCACCTTTCTCCTGACCCTGGAATGGAATAGAATAACACTCCCCTTCACTAGAGGGCTTTCTTTATCTTCTGCTTTTTAAATTCTCTCCCTTGTTCACAAGAATCTCTGAACATAAACCTCTAAAACAAAATGATGGATGGTGATATGCTCTTTCCTCTCACATTTTCCTTTTAACTTCCTATCTCCTGAAAGTGAGATATGAGCCTGCAAACTATCGGTAACTATCTAATCAAATTTATAGTTCTCTTGCACAAGCCTGATTGCAGACGTGACGCTGCTGTTGGTGGCCTCTTATCTAGGCTGCTAATTACACTCCTGGCACAAGTTTAAGAATTTTGAAACCAAGTCTACGGAGGGCACACATGGAGAATAGATTTTTTGGGTTTTTTTTTCAGTCGCTTCTGCTTTACCTCAACTCAGATATAAAAATGTCAACACAAAATTAGGTAGAGAAGAGAGGCCTGGAGCAGGACTGCTCCTTACCACCCCTTGGGACCAACTAAACTGGATTTTCCAGGCAGACTGACCAGAATGTGGACCACCGACACACACACTGGACAGGTTATTACTCACACCATGGGTGACGCATGGGACATTCCAACCTTCCTGAAATTCAAGGCAGTCATGAAAAAGGATTACATTCAAACTTCCAGACCGTCCTGGGGCTAAGGAAACTCCAGGAGAAAACAGCCAAACACAGAATGTCTGAGCTAAAAGCAGCCCTGGGCATTGGAATCCACAAGCTTCCTTCAACATGACCATTCTTCCGCATGGTAAACTGGATTCCCTGTCTCTAAAATGATCTGGCGAAGTGCGGGTATCCTTTCAGCCTGCCGTCATCCTTAGAGAGCACCCCTTTAAAAGTCTATCCACATAGAAATAGGCAGTTGAGGTCCTTATTGGACAGCCAGCATAGAGCAATGTTCTGTTTCTAGGGCGCACTAGACTTGCCTGGACTGCACGAGTCCCCGGCCTCCAGGCCACAGACCTCCTCCGAGCTGACAGGTACCTCCTGTTAGATCAGTGGCAGACTTAGATTAGAAATAAAGTGCACAATACATGTAATACATTTGAAATATCCCGAAACCATCTCCTATCCCCCAACCCCTAGCTATGAAAAAATCATCTTCCACAAAACTGGTCCCTGGTGCCAAAAAGTTTGAGGACTGATGACCTGGAGGACTTCTTAAAACACAGATTGCTGAGTTTTATCCACAGAATTCCTGAGTCCGGTCTGGAGGATGGTCTAGGAATTGTCTTTCTACCAAGTTCTCAGGTGATACTGATACTGTCAGGTAGGACACAGTGCCCCATAAGTACCTCCTCTTTATATTAATAGCTCTGGTAGGGGATGGCCCTCCCATTCATTCTCATTGTGTAGTAGTATTAGACTATGTCTGGAATGCCAAAAATAGGTAAGACTCTACCAGAGAAGTCAAGAAACACCTGGAGTAACCGGCAAATTTGGCCTTGGAATG
>SJXQ01002550.1:31480-92277 GCA_006408695.1 Aepyceros melampus
TCTAGTCAAGGCTATGATTTTTCCTATGGTCATGTATGGATGTGAGAGTTGGACTGTGAAGAAGGCTGAGAGCAGAAGAATTGATGCTTTTGAAGTGTGATGTTGGAGAAGACTCTTGAGAGTCCCTTGGACTGCAAGGAGATCTAACCAGTCCATCCTAAAGGATATCAGTCCTGGGATTTCTTTGGAAGAAATGATGCCAAAGCTGAAGCTCCAGTACATTGGCCACATCATGCAAAGAGTTGACTCATTGGAAAAGACTCTGATGCTGGGAGGGATTAGGGGCAGGAGGAGAAGGGGATGACAGAGGATGAGATGGCTGGATGGCATCATGGACTCAATGGACGTGAGTCTGAGTGAACTCCGGGAGTTGGTGATGGACAGGGAGGCCTGGCATGCTGTGATTCATGGGGTCACAAAGAGTCGGACACGACTGAGTGACTGAACTGAACTGAACTGAACTACCAGAGAATGTTGGTATTTTTCTTTCTCCAACTAGCAACTTTTAGCTGAATAGTCAGTTTTACTCCCAATTATGTACGCTTTTTCCAGTAGTCATTTACAGACCTGAGAGTTGTATCATAAAGAAGGCTGAGCACTGAAGAATTGATGCTTTCAAATTGTGGTTCTGGAGAAGACTCTTGAGCGTCCCTTGGACTGCAAGGAGATCAAACCAGTCCATCCTAAAGGAAATCAACCCTGAATATTCAGTGGAAGGACTGATGCTAAAGCTGAAGCTTCAATACTTTGGCCACCTGATGCGAAGAGCCACCTCACGTGAAGAGCCACCTCACTATAAAGCCAACTCACTATGAAGTCTCTTCTGTTGGGAAAGATTGAGGGCAGGAGAAGAAGAGGATGATAGAGGATAAGAATGACTGAATGGATATTAGTTAGAGAAAACTCCCACAGATAGTGGAAGTCTGGTATGCTGCAGTTCATGAGGTCGCAAAGAGTGAGACTGAAAGTGTGAATGCATTAGCCGCTCAGTTGTGCTCAACTCTTTGCGGTCCCATGGACTACAGCCCACCAGGCTCCTCTGTCCATGGCATTTTCCAGGCAAGGATACTGGAGTGGTTTGCTTTTTCCTTCTCCAAGGGATCTTCCCAACCAAAGGATCAAACCCAGGTCTCCTGTAACACAGGCACAATTTCATGTTACCGAAGTTAGAAATCTCAGAGTAGATTGCACTTGAGCTTGGGATGCTGCATCTGTAGCCTCCATCAGAGCGCTGCTTACAAGTCTGCCTAGAAAGCAGCATCCAGCATAGAGCAGCTGTGGGAAGTCTCCTTAAAGTGCTGATTTCTAACAGGTTGAAAAATGGCATTGTGTGGGGAGCCAAACCACCCTTTTGAAAAACTGCCAAAGCTTTTGTTCCCTCCTCAGCCATTCCTTCCTTTAATCAGAGACTGTTCCCTCACGGTCCTGAAATGGAAAGCTGCCTCACATGCATATCTGATGGGAGACCACCCCCTCTTTCGTATGTGGCCCTGGGAACATGTTAGATCGCTGAGTTCTGCTATATATAGTCCATCTCTCTCCCTCTCTGATGTGATCAGATTTTTCCATGCCACAGCCCTGGAAGTGACAGTATGTTGTGCTGTCTTAGTCAGATGGCTCAGGTGCGTTTCTTTGCGATTTCCATTCCATAAGATTGGAAGTAATTGAAAGTAACTTGTGATGAGCAGCAGAATTATGAGGCAGACTGAAATTCCCAAATTACCGGTAATATTACTTTGTACCAAAGAGCAGTAAGAGTTTAGCAGGGTTCTATACACCCACAGATGGCAACTGAGGGAATATTGCCAGTGATGCACACATCACAACATCTTAGAAATTGTTCCTGGATGTAGAATGAGCATGAGAGAAGGAACCATGGGCAGCCTCCAAGCAATTCTTCTTGAGAAAGTTGTACATTTTTCTGAGGAGGAAAAAAAGGAAGTTCCAGCAAAACCCAGCAAGTTCCATCTACTTAGGAGGGATCAGAGGTAGAGCAGGGGTGTAAAGTATAGGAAAAGATCCCTTAGAAGGGATCTCTGAGAAGATCCCTTAGAAATCTGAAACCACTGTGTTCGGAGGTTGAAGTCTCAGCCAGGTGAGCCAGCTTGATTCATGTCAAACAGAAAGGCTCCCAAAGTGGGTATTTTATGACCCTACTTCTTCTCCATAAGAGTAACATTCTCCATATTTCAATAGAACACAGTAGAATGTAAGATGTGTGAGTATAGCAACAAAATTGGTCTCCTCTATGCCCTGCTTTTTCACGTACCCATAATAGGGCTTCTCTGGTGGCTCAGCAGTAAGGAAATTGCCTGCCAATACAGGAGACTCAAGAGACGTGGGTTCGATCCCTGGGTCAGGAAGATCCCCTGGAGTAGGAAATGGCAACCCATTCCAGTATTCTTGCCTGGAAAATTTCACAGACAGAGGAGTCCAGGGGATTACAGTCCATGGAGTTGCAAAGAGTCAGACACAACTGAACACGCATTTTTACCTTTACCTAACAGGTGACGAACAGTTACTAATTGAATAAAGTTTCTGTTAGCACTGTGCATAAGCTTGATATACTTCCTAGGTTTTAAGTTCGTTCTGAGGCAAGAAGCATAATTTAAGTTTGTTTTTCTCATAACCTTCTGTAATAAATACAACTCGTGTAATAAATGGTTTTCAAATGAGTCAATGTTGAAGTGCTTTGTTTATTAGGATTTGGAGAGCCTACACTGAAATTTGCTGATAAGTAATTTGATGCCCTGGAAAACAAGATTGGCTGAGAAAATGTCAAGTATATGGAGTCCTTGAAGAGATTTTAATAGACAAGATAAAGACTTTCTTTCATTCTTGTAACAATGCTCTTAAAATTCTTAAGAAAGACAACACCAAATACAAATGTCTGCACCAGTAGAAAAGGCAATAAGGCATAAAGATTTTAGGATGATTCATCTTTTGGCTTAACAGTCTAAAAGAAGAAATACATTTGGTGACTTATCACAGAATATAAACACTGCTTTGTTAAATTTTAACTATCTTAGTCTAGAATTTATTTTTTCTGATGTGCACCTCAATTGATCTCTTAAAAGGATCACAGAATTTATTTATAGTGAAACTACTTTCTCTCTGACTTCTGCAAACTAAAACAGTTTGCACTGGTAACCAGAGTTAGCTTGTACATAAGATTTTCTCAAGGGGTCTTAACTATTTCTTTATCTAACTTATTGTTATTATTATATAATTATCATATTTCAAGTCATAAGTTACTCTTTCCAAAATTTCATTTCTTTTTCTACTTTTATATGGCATGATTTAGATGTTATGGGCTTCCCTGAGGGCTCAGATGGTAAAAAGTCTGCCTACAATGTGGGAGACCTGGGTTTGATACCTGGGCTGGGAAGATCCCCTGGAGGAGGGCGTGGCAACCCATGGACAGAGGAGTCTGGCAGGCTGCAGTCCATGGGGTCATAAAGAGTCAGACACGACAGAGTGACTAAGAACAAAAAGCATTTAGATATTATAGAATTTCTGGTTTTAAGTAAGAAAATAGACTATTATATTACCATTCTGAAAAAAATGTTAATTTTAAAACTTAAATGCTCTTTCCTGAAAACACAGATTTACTGAAACATAATACATGATGGCATTGATACACAGTTATTTGCTTTTCTTTTTTAGGTAGTTCATATTCAGTTTTAAGCATTAATGTTCACAATTGCAATAAATATATACAATCTGATTTGATATAAAATATTTATTTTATAACAATGAGACAAATTAACTGTTCAGTGATTAGGAAGATAACAGAAGACATAACATAGAGATAAACTAAATATATGTTTAATGTGGTTTATTTAGGCCATTTAGAAACTGTGATCCAATTATAAGGGTAATTCCCATAACAAGTAGTTGAACATAATTACGATTTTAATTTTACTACAAAGGGTACCTGGGAGGTCCAGCATGCCAAGCAAGTGAATGAACAAGAAGCTTCCACATGTGGATAAAAATGAGAAATAATTTTTTCAGTATTTCTTCCCATTTCTCACATTAGATACCTCATCTTACGCCAGCATGGAAGTTAAAATTTTAAAAAAGAAGACTCATTTAAGTGAAACTTCTCATATTATAAAAACAAAATAAAGTCCCACAAATCCTATTGCTATTACATTATCAGACAGGGTATTTAAGCAAGAATAAACACTAGAATGTTTTCAAAAATTATTATTGTCACATCATGATTGATATTCTTGGTACTACTTATATAGTGATATATAGTGAAAATCGCTATTGTGTCCAGCTCTTTGCAAGCCTATTACTGTAGCCTGCCAGGCTCCTCTGTCCATGGAATTCTCCAGGCAAGAATAGTGGAGCTATTCCCTTCTCCAGGGGATCTTCCTGACCCAGGGATGAAATCCAGTTCTCCTCCCATTGCAGGCAGATTCTTTACCATCTGAGCCAGCAAGGAAGCCAAACAGGACCTCATGATTTTCTGTCATGGCAATTTCTATAACTATTTTATCTATGGAAGTAGCACATACAGGAAAAATCCTTTCTAAACAAAATCACTTAAAAACATGTTTTTACTGCTGTCATTCTGTCAAACACATTATTTTAATATCCCCAAAGGGGAAAAAAAATGTGCCAAATGCGTATAAGGTTTATGATTCTTATTTTCCTAAGATTTTTGAAGGCAGTCCGTTTTTGTATATAATTAATATGCTTATATGACAATTATCCTTCAATCTCTGAAAGCCTTTAGAAAATATTCAATAAAAATCTTTTATTAGAGGCTTAAAAAAAAGGCTTACAAAAATACAGCAGCAAATACACTGGACAATCCTCTACTTGTGGGGCTCCTTCCCGATTTGTATGGGAGCTGCAAAATGTTCAGTGCTTTTATTTGCCGGTCACTGGGGAATTAAACAACTTGCTCAAGGATGCTCAGTGCAACTGGGATACTGTTAGATGCTGAAATCTAAGGATTTAAACATCACACTTCATTTGTTTCCATGGGCTCAGCTGGTGGGACAGAAACATCATCTTGGATCAACTATCAAATCAGAACAATTCAGTCTGAAAATAAGCTTCATCCTCATGATTTAATCACTTCCTAATTGCCTCTCACCTCCTAATATCATCACCTTGAGGTTTAGGATTCAACATATGAATTTGGGGGAGACACAAACTTTCAATGGTAGCAACTAAATATTTTTGACAAGTTCATATTTATGAGAAGAAACTTAAGGAGAACTTGAATTTTAAATAAAACCCATAAGAATTAGAAACAAGTTTTCCCCCTTATATGAAACACAGTCATAGCTAGAATCAAGATACAATAAAATTCATAATGCTTGTCATAGTGTTTTCATTTCACAATAGCAACTAAATTTTTACTTAAAATGCAGCTCAAAAAGGATATTTAAATAATCAATGTCTCACTTTGAAGTTATTCATTACCTTATTGGTTTCAGATTTCTAGCATAGTATCTAAATTACAACACTCATAACCTAAAAGTAGGGTAATTATTTCATCTCAATAATATAGGTAACAATTTATCTGCTTGCTTTATTTGAACTTTTGTTGCCTAACAGTTTTTGTTTTTTTTTTTTTATATAAACATCTTGCCTTACTCCATCCCATTGGCCTTTTATCCTAAAACAGATTAGGCAGTACAATGAATTTGAAAAATGTGCCTAATTCCACAATGGAACCAACAATTTGTTCTAAAACTGGGAGGCAGCATTGTATAGTAGTAAGATTGGGGCTTTCAAGTCAGATTGGGCAAGGTTCAAATTCTACCTGTGCAACTTAGGAGTCTTTGGTGCTTAAGCAGCTTACTTGGTCTCCTTGAACTTCATTTGTTGCTTGCAAAATGAATCTTAAAAGCATCCACTTGGAAGAGTTGTTTGTGAGGATTAGAGAAAATGTCTCTATATACCTAATCTGATCTTTGGTACCCAGCTGGTGCTTCTTAACAAGCATAACTTCAAAATGCTGTGGAGAAAGGAATGCTGTTCATGTGCTTCTTAAAGCAATACCCAAATCCATGCCTCAATGTACATATGTGTTTCAATAGTACCTACATGGCTATTGAATTGATCAATTTGGCTGAATTCATTCACTGGGAATTTTAACTGAATTGATCACTGGTTTTAACACTTTACAGACTAGATTTTTGAGCCTTCATTGTTCAATATACATCAATTCTGGCTCTGAATCAACACAGCCTTTATTCTGCTCTCCCCAGAATTTTTCTGACCATCTATCTGTGAGAATTTAACAAGCTACAGAATTGAATCTGAACTCATTATGTTTCTGAACTCTGTGTGCTAACTGACAGCAAAGATAATGAAAAGAGCTCTAGTTGACAAAAAAAAAAGGCATAAAGAGGAAAGTTTGGGATAACAAGAATTTCATGCATTAAATGAACATTGTATTCTTTCATGGATTCTCTCACCACTTTCATTATCACAATTGTCTATGATGTTGGTTACAGAGTTTCTTAGTTTCAAAGTACCATAATGATAAAACAACTGGTACAAATTTCTGATTTTTTGAGATTTACTAAAACAGGACCATTGAAATTTGCATAATTATTTATGTAAATGATCATGTTCTCATTTTATCTATTATATATTAACATAATATAATTAGTATAATAATAAGTAATATTACATACTGCTGCTAAGTTGCTTCAGTTGTGTCCTACTCGGTGTGATCCCATAGACGGCAGCCCACCAGGCTCCCCTGTTCCTGGGATTCTCCAGGCAAGAACACTGGAGTGGGTTGCCATTTCCTTCTTCAATGCAAGAAAGTGAAAAGTGAAAGTGAAGTCGCTTAGTCGTGTTCCGTCCATGGGATTTTCCAGGCAAGAGTATGAAAGTGGGGTGCCATTGCCTTCTCCGAATATTACATACTAAAACTATTCTAAATTTTTATGATTTATTTTACTAAATTCAACACTAACACTTATTTTTATCATACAAAATTTTTAATTATTTTTTAGAAACAGCCTATAACATTTTTTTCTAAAATTCTTCTAGAAAGCTACATAACATTAGATGAGCATTTTTAAAAAAACCTTAATTTTCACGTTTATTAGCATAATTCTTATTACTCTTGGTTTTGAATATTAAAGCCTAAATATTTTGCTAATTTTTAAATCATTCTCAGAAATCACACCTAAGTTAGACAATTACTTAGAATCAGTTATACCTGTTCAAATCTAAAATCAGACAAGTTTAAAAAGAGGTAATGACAATTCATGACTTTGGAGAAAGGAGTGGACCTTGCTAGATTATCTAAACGACTCAACAATCCTCTTTTCCTGAGCAATATACTCCTCTACAGAATTTATGAATATTTCTTATGACTCAAATTGTTTGTGATCTCAATATCTACCCAAATCAGCTCCTAAATCCTAATACTTTATTTTTGTTAAAGATTTTCTTTCTGTCATGTGGAGCTATTTTATGCAAAGTATTTAGGTCCTCTTTAATTCTCTCTCTTTTCTGGAATGGTGATATTGTATTTTATTTTTGCCATAACATATCCTGGGCCAACAGTGACACACACTGATTCTCAGAAGAAAGCTCGATCACATTCTGTATTTCTTATGAGCTCAGTGAACACTTTTAAATAAACAAAGTTCAGTTGGTCTCATGGGACTTAAATAAAGGAAAAGAAACAGAAAGAGAAATAAGCAAGCTTATCCTCCTTCAGATGTTATATATAATGCTCATTGTTCTTATAGGTTTTTTATTTTAAAAAGTCAATTTAAAAACTTTAGCCAGTCTTTAAAACAGTTCCGAAGGTAAATACAGTACAACTTCTGTCTACCCTTACATTCTGGGGTTGACAGTCAATGCAGATTCTGCCAGCTAGATGCTGACTTATACAGCTAGGTCTACCCACTTCTAACTCTTATGATTATTTTTGTAATTTGAATGTGAAAAATTTCCCCAAAGTCAGGTATTAAAAGTAATGAATGTAACATCTTTTTTACTGTTTCCTAACAGCCATCTATCCTTTTTTTTTCTTATGATTATTGGAAAGCCTATGTATAATTAGATTCTAGTTTTTCACTGCAATACATATTTAAAAGCTGTAGGGATATATGTTTTCTTTCTGAAACTGAGGCTTCTTTCCAGACTGATCAAATTTGTCCTTTTGATTTCTACTCATATTTTAAATCTGTACATAGCACAGTTCTTGGCTTCTTTATTTATTTCTCTTTCTTACTGGAATCAAGAGGAGAAAAGTAAAACAGATCTACAGTCCTTCATATTGTCCTTTCTCCAAGCATTTGAGGAAAAGTTAGTTAGTAGAGAAACAGAGCAATACTTCCAGCTAGGTCATGATGGAGTCTTTGTTCTTCTTCAAAAGCATCAGTTTGAAGATCAGACTCCATTTCTAAAGCTTCAACAGTGATCAGGATTGATACTCACAAATTAATTCCAAGCCATAATTTTGTTTAAATCTTATCAGTAGCCTGTTAAGTAAAATCTGAATTCCCAAAATAACATTCCATATGATGTATACAACAGAATTTGAAAACCATCAACTAAGGGAACCTGTAGACCAGGATCTGAGGCTCCAGAGTTCTCACTGTTCTCATTATTGTCAAATTCAGCTGTAAATCACCTCATTTCTTTCTGTTCAATATGACTGTACTGAAAAGCTTCCTTCAGTCCAAAATCAGTGTTAAATCTCAATATCTGTGTTTGGCAGTCAGTCTGTAATGCTGGCACTTGGCTACAATGAGTCTATAAGATGTGGGATTGCTACGAGTGCTTTCTTAGTACAGCTGCACAAAATATTCTTTTCCTCTTGAAAGCTCAATGGTTTGCTTCTTAATTCGGAAAAAAATGAACATTTTTAAAAGAATTTCATGGAGCTATTATAAAAGTTCTTTAGCTAATAAAATACTGTGAATATGTTCATGCTCTGAGCTTAATTTTTAATTTCCAAATTAATTTCAATGTGTGTTAGTCACCCAGTCATATCTGATTCTTTGTGACCCCATGGACTTCAGCCCGCCAGGCTCCTCTGTCCATGGGATTCTCCAGGCAAGAATACGGAGTAGGTTGCTATTCCCTTCTTCATGGGACCTTCCCAACCCAGAGATCGAACCTCAGTCTCCTACACTGCAGGCAGATTCTTTACTGTCTGAGTCATCAGGGAACACTTTGGTGCAAATTGATTTAATTCAACAATTGTTTGTTGATGACTTAATCTATTACATTATTCCCTTAAAAAACCAAGGAGAAACTAAAATTAAAATTAATAAAGCCAAATTCTAATAATAGGCTAATAATATCAAATTCAAATTCTAATAAAATCAGAGCTATACACTGCACTTTAAACCCCACTCAGGGACTTCCCTAGCAGTCCAATGGTTAAGATGCTGTGCTTCCAATGCGGGGGCACAGATTCAGTTCCTGGCCAGGGAACTAAGATCACAAGTGCCATGTGGCACAGTCTAAAAAAAAACAAAAAATAAACCCCACTCAGAACCTGTAGATGGGATCCTGAAGTAATGGGCAGTAGCCAACATAAGGAGAAAATTCTGACCAGAATCAGGTCTCCCAAATTTCTCCAAAGCACCCAATTGAGAAAGGAAAATAAAATTTCACCATGTCCCTTCCTTTGCCAGTCTGACTCACTGGTTTTTGATTCTTCCTCTCCTATGGATGGCTTCTCCAATGGCAAAAGTGGTAAAGAGTCTGCCTGGAGTGCAGGAGACTTGGGTTCAATCCTCAGGTCAGGAAGATCCCCTGCAGAAGGAAATGGCAATCCACTCTAGAATTCTTGCTGGAAGAATTGCATGGACAGAGGAGCCTGGAGGGTTACAGTCCATGAGGTCTTGAAGAGTCAGACACAACTAAGCGCACACCCTCCTAGGGGTATTATCTTCTAATTTGTCTCATTTTGTGTCTTAAGAGTTTGGCTCAGATTTCTGCCTGCCTGCAACATGTATTTCCTGCTTTTGGCTATCTTTGGGAGTGACCCTGGATTTTGGGAGAGGCTTCCCAGGTGGCTCAGTGGTAAAGAATCCACCTGCCAATGCAAGAGACCTTGGAGACACAGATTGATCCCTGAGTCTGGAGGAGGACATGGCAACTCACTCCAGGATTCTTACCTGAAAAATCCCATAGACAGAGGAGTGTGGTGGGCTATAGCCATGGAGTTGTAAAATGACTAAGCAACTGAGAATACACGCACGCATTGGATTTGAGGAAGGTAGTAACTTTTGCACCTTTTTGAAGATGGCTTTTAGTCCACGGACTTAATACTGTCAGAAATATTTACTCTTTGTCCAGACTGAAAGGTTGACAAAATATTTGAAAGGAAAACACCTTGATGCTGGGAAAGATTGAGGGCAGGAGGAGAAGGGGATGATAGAGGATGAGATGGTTGGATGGCATCACTGACTCAATGGACAGAGTTTGAGCAAACTCCAGGAGATGGCGAAGGACAGAGAAGCCTGGTGTGCTGCAGTCCATGGGCTCTCAAAGAGTCAGACACAATTGAGTGACTGAATGATGATGAATAACTCTATAATCAGAAATTTGGCCAAATTAGAAGCTAATATTTAGGGTCTGATAGAATTTTCTTTTAGGCCTTTTCCTTTATTCTAAATGTACCCAGAGGGAAAGGTGGATGGGTTGTATCAGTTCTTAACCATCTAGGCTACGACTCAGTTCTTAGAGGAATTAAAAGCAAATGTCTCTATCTTACAAATATTTGCAGAACCAGAAACGCAGTTCTAGAGGCAAGTCAAAGTTCACCTAATCCTACCAATCCTAAAACCTCCCCTATTTATCTTAAAAGGCCTGTTACTTGCATTCCTTCTTTATGCCTCTGAGATGTGGATATTCTACAAACTTTATGGAGATAATTCTTATCAAAAGGGGAATAAAAGGTGAAAGGGTCATTTGGAATTGAGGCAAATAAAAAATCATGTGTCTTCACAAATATTTATGTATAAAAAAAGCTTTAGCCATCAAAGCAGATAACTTATTCCAACTATCCTTTTGTAACTAGTGAGCTTTTTATCGTTGTACCTGATTCAAGATAGAAATTTTAAAATGAAACTATAAAGTCTCTGTGTCTGTGTCCATACGTGTATCTATTTATGTGTTAAATATGTGGTATGTTTTTAACCCCTGGATGATATTACTTAAATTAATTTGTAAAAGAGCTCCATTTAATTGGCTTAAAGAAAATCAGGCACTTATAAGAATTAAGCAGTCATAAAATTCTCAGAAATATAATAGAGATTTAACCCAAATAGTTTTCAGGTTCATATGCTCTAGGAAAATATTCAGAAATAAAGCTAGTTTGTGTTGATTTTATTAGAACAGGCATATGTTTAGAGTTCTCAACAATGAATATAATGCAGACATGTAACTCTTATTTCATTTGGGCTTATTAATTTTATTAATCAAATGAGTTCATGTTCTCCCACTAAATTCGTCAGCAAGAAAAAGTAGCTTGGGATGATGGCTGACTTTGCTTAATGTCTCATGAAGTTTCTACGGATAATGTAATCATTAAGTAAATGGAAGAGATGTAAGTAGGACAAAAAGTTTTTAGGTGAACTTTTCTAATAGTTTTCCCAAATCTTTTGGTAACCTGGAATATCAAAGTTTTACTAAGTTCAGTTAAGTGATGAGTTAAGCTAAATTATTAAATATCCAAATCATTTACAAATAAGATAAAACATTGAAACACTAATTGCTAAGCACAAGTTTATCCACTTTTGGTTTTCTTTTATGGAACTAAAAGTACTTGTGCCAATTAGTCAACATCTTTTATGCCACGTTGAGAAATTTTCTATGAGAAAGAACATGTCTGGAAATTATAGAAAGTATTTACAGACTTTCCCAGTCACAGAATGCTTTTACTGAAGATGGCTTATAATTGTTTAATCTTTTAAAAAGTATTCCCTCTGCTTCTGTTCTCTTAAAGAGGCTGTAAAGAATTAGTATCATTTCTTCCTTAAATGCTTAATTGAATTTATTAATTCAATTAAGACACACATCCTATCTGTGTCTGGTACTATTAATTACTAAGTCAATCTTTAATAAATATAGGCCTATTCATATTGTTCATTTCTTCTTATGAGTTTAAAAATTGGGTTAAGAAGATCCCAAGGAGAAGGGAATGGTAACCCACTCCAACATTCTTGCCTGGAGAATCCCATGGACAGAGGAATCTGACAGGCTACAATCCATGGGGTCTCAGAGTCAGACACAACTGAACTACTTACACAGACACACATGTATCTCTCAAGGAATTGGTCCATTTCATCTAGATTATCCAATTTGTTGGCACAGCGTTATTCAGAGAAATCCTTTAGTATTCTTTCAATAGCCATGAGATCTGTAATGATGTCCCTTCTTTCATTTCTAATATTAGTAATTTGTGTCTACTCCCTATTTTCTATTAGCCTGGTTAGAGTCTTATTTTATTTTTATCATGGTAGATGATAAAAACAACATTGAGGATGAAAGTTGTCATTTTCTTGACCATGTTTTAAGTCAGTTTGAAAAGGTAATAATCATATTAAAGCTAAAACAAACACCAATCAATTTATTTTTATTCTAAATTTGCTTATATTTTGTGTGTAAGTCAAAATACAATTTGGGGTATACCTACACATGAAGAATATGTGTCCAAGCAAATCTTATTGCAAATCAACATGAGGTGAATGCAGTTCAAGTCTATTTGCTACGATTTTGGTTAACTCATGAGTGGCAGACTTAATATCTTATAAATCTCTACTACCAGCACAATGTCTAGCATACTGAATCTGATGACCCAAACTTTCTTTTTAAAGATACACATTCTTTTCTAGAGAATTACAGTGATATTACTTTGTTGGATGCATTTCAAACTTTTTGATAATATTGTGTACCCTTTCATTCTACTTTAAACAGCAATATTGTTTAGATGGTATACCACACAGGGACTAGGACCAGGGTGGATGTAATAGCATCAGCGATTCTTATTGATTGTTCATCATGCTAATAAGGTAGTGATGAGATAACTCATCATGAAAATTCCAACTAATTTAAATAACCACTTGCCACAGAGCAACATCATTCCCTCCTTTTCCTGGCCTCCTTCCACACCTACATCCTCCCATTATTATTGTTGGTAGCAGAGGATAAAAGAGTACCTTCTTTGGAGCAAGACCTGCTAGTTAAACTCCTTGCGCTGTTGTTTACTGGCTGTATAACATTTGGCAAACTGCCCAAACTCTCTGATGTTGTCAGCATTAAATGAATTAATATACATAGAGTGCTTAGAAAAATGCCTGATATGGAATACACTCAATAAAAATTAGCTATTATTCCTAATTTTAATAACTAATGTGCCTCATGCACTTCCCATTAATTTATTCAACTATTCAATAATTATGCATTCCAAGCACTGTTCTTGGTGTTGGAATTATAGCAGTGAACAAGAGATCAGATTCCTGACCTCACGTGGGAGGAGACAAGGGAGCAAAGTAGTACAATAAACAAATAGCAAGTAATGAAACCTCGGGGCTTCCTGTTGGCTCAGCTGTAAAGAATCCACCTACAATGCAGGAGACACAGGAGACAGGTTCAGTCCCTGGGTGGGGAAGGTTCCCTGCAGGAAGGTATGGCAACCCACTCCAATATTCTTGCCAGGAAAATCCTATGGACAGAGGAGCCTGGCAGGCGACAGTCCATAGGGTACAAAGAGCTGGACGTGACTGCATGGACTGAGCACAATGAAACTTTTGAGAAAAAAGTCAGGTAAGGACAGAGAGAGAGATGAAGTTAGGATAAGAAAAGGCTTCGGTGATGAGGCAACATTTGAAATGAAGAAGGAAGCCAGGCAAAGGTCAATGATCAGGGGAAATAGGAAGTGTCAAAGAAGAGCAAGATGGGAAAGCACTTACTTGATCTGTTAGAGAAAGAACCAGAAGGCCAGCATGATCGCTGGTCCAGTGCAAGTGGAGAGGGACTTCCCTGGTGGTCCAGTGGTTAAGAATTCGCCTTCCCAACTGACAAACAACTAATCTCAAAAATATACAAGCAGCTTATGCAGCTCAACTCCAGTTCCTCAAAAAATTGCAAATAGAACTGCCTTATGATCCAGCAATCCCACTGCTGGGCATACACACCGAGGAAACCAGAATTGAAAGAGACATGTGTACCCCAATGTTCATCGCAGCACTGTTTATAATAGCCAGGACATGGAAGCAACCTAGATGTCCATCAGCAGATGAATGGATAAGAAAGCTGTGGTACATATACACAATGGAGTATTACTCAGCCATTAAAAAGAATACATTTGAATCAGTTCTAATGAGGTGGATGAAGCTGGAGCCGATTATACAGAGTGAAGTGAGCCAGAAGGAAAAACACCAATACAGTATACTTACACATATATATGGAATTTAGAAAGATGGTAATGATAAACCTGTACGTAAGACAGCAAAAGAGACACAGATGTATAGAACAGCCTTTTGGACTCTGTGGGAGAGGGAGAGGGTGGGATGNGTGGAGGAAACTGGAGCTGATTATACAGAGTGAAGTAAGCCAGAAAGAAAAATACCAACACAGTATACTAACACATATATATGGAATTTAGAAACATGGTCATGATAATCCTGTATGCAAGACAGCAAAAGAGACACAGATGTACAGAACGGACTTTTGGACTCTGAGGGAGAGGGAGAGGGTGGGATGATTTGGGAGAATGGCATTGAAACATGTATACTACCATGTAAGAAACGAATCACCAGTCTATGTTCGATACAGGATGCTTGGGGCTGGTGCACAGGGATGATTCAGAGAGATGATATGGGGAGGGTGGTGGGAGGGGTGTTCAGGATTGGTAAGTCATGTACACCCGTGGTGGATTCATGTCAATATACGGCAAAACCAATACAGTATTGTAAAGGAAAATAAAGTAAAAAATATTTTTTTTAAAAAAGCAAAAACCCAAGACACTGGTGATATTTGAAGATCTTTTCTTCACAAAGCTGAGATAAAGTGTTCAGAGTTTTCAGTCTATTTAGAGAAATAGACTTTTATATATCCTTTGAATAATTTTGATATCAAGTAACTATAACCTACACTATTAGTATCAATTTTTCCCCTTTTTAGCACAGTTTTGCTGCATCACTGTCAAACAGGTGCCCTGTCATTGCTGTGATGAAGGTTTTTAATGGTATAGTCAGTCACTGAATGATTTTATGTCAGAAAGTGTTGGTGCTCTTTTACTGCCAAGATTGTCGAATGAAATTACAGACCTAAATAAATGGAAAAATATTAGTGTTTATGAATCAGAAGACTTAATATTGCTAATATGGCAATATTTCCCAAGTTAATATACAGATGCAACAAATCCCTATCAAAATGTTAACTAGTTTCTTTGTAAAATTTGCCAAGGTAATCCTGAAAATTATATGTACATTCCAGGAACTCAGAAAAGTCCAAACAATCTTGAAAGAACAAATGTGGGAAAACTCATTTCTCCATCTCAAAGTTAAAAAGCTACAGTAACTAGGATAATCTGGTTGAGCACATAATTTCACATATATGATCAATAGATTCTGTAGTTATATACAATTCAAGAAGATACCTTTAAAAAATGGTAGTGACAACTGAATATTCATATGCAAAGAGAATGAAATGAATCCCCACCTACCATATGCAAAACTTTACTCAAAATGAATCAAAGACCTAATGGAAGAGCTAAAGCAATAAGACTTAGAATAAAACATAGGTATTTCAAGAAAACACAGGTGTCAGTCTCAGTTTCTTTACTATGAAACTGTAAACACAAGGAACAAAAGATAGACCAAAGGAAAGTGGACATGAAAATGAGAAACTTTGTGCTTCAAAAAATAAGAAAATTTAAAAAAAAAGAAAATAAAAGAACCCAGACAATGTGTGAGAACTTTTGCTAATCCTGTAGCCAGAAATGGAGTTATATTGAGAATATATAAAAACTTTTATAATTCAATAAGAAAAACAGTAATAATTCATTTTAAAATGGACAGAAAATCTTAGAAGACATTTCTTCAAAAAAAGAACACCACTAGTACTCAGGGAAATGCCAGTCCAAACCACATGAGATCACTTCACCCTCACTGGGATGGCTACAAAAAGAAAAACAGATAAGGACTGATAAAATCTTGGATAAGTTGGAATCTTCATACACTACTCAGTAGTATAAAAACAGTATAGTTGCTTTGGAGTACATCAAAACGTTATCATATTGCCTAGAGTTCTATTTTTGGTTAATATACCAAAGAAAATTGAAAACTGCTCACACAAAACTTGATTATTCATAGGAACATTATTTATAATAGATAAGATGGTAGCAATCCAAATGTCCAATGGCTTGTGAATGGATAAACAAAATGGTATATCCATACAACAGAATATTATTTAACCAAAAAAGTGAAGTTATACTGTCCCATGACTGTGTCTTATGTATTATGCATGATGTATCTACAACATGGATGAACCTTAACAACATTATTCTAAGTGAAAGAAGCCAATCATAAAAACCATATATGATATGATTCCATTTATAGAAATATCCAGAATGGGCAACTCTATATAGACGGAAAAGTTAATTAGCTGTTGCCTAGATCTGGGGATAGATGTCTATGGGTATATGGTTTCTTTTTAGGGTGAGGACAATATTCTAAAATTGACTATGTTAACAGTTATACAGCTTTGTATACACCAAAAAGCCACGAATTTTATACTGTAAATAGATTGTGTGTGAACTGTATCTCAAAAGATATTATAATAGTTAATAGCATTTTAAAATATACTCAAAAGTAAATACAGGTTACAGGTATGTACAACATACACACACTTAGAAGGGACAGTCATATGATCATTAATTCTCATGCAGTAAAGCCGAAGAAACAAAGCCCTTCATTTGCATAGACTTCTTATGAACAAAAAGATAAGGCAAAAATTCAAGTATGCAGCAATTTCATCTTAGCTAATTAAAGCTCAAGATGAGTCTTCAGAACATGTCAGTTTCCCCAGGTTAATCCCTCAAGATAAGAAGTATGTTATGTTTCCATGAATATTACCCACAAGGAATCAGAGCAGAAAATGTATTAAAATTATAAACTAAGATGTTTATATAATTATGATTATATAAGAAGATGCACAAGATGGCAACTACAAAGAGGACAAGGTCAATAACTTGATAATGTGAGGGAGGAAATAGGAAGTAAAAGTAATCAAGACAAGAAAAAATAGTTGACAGTGAGGAACAGAGACATGCTGAACATCCTAGGTAATCTGGCTTTACCACTGGGAACTTTGTGCTAAGATTACTGTAAACACTTGATATCACTAACTTACACTTAAAACAAAATACATGTCCATAGTTTGTTAATTTAGTTGTAATTATAGGCACAATTGCACTCATCTCACATGCTAGTAAAGTAATGCTCAAAATTCTCCAAGCCAGGCTTCAGCAATACGTGAACCGTGAACTCCCTGATGTTCAAGCTGGTTTTAGAAAAGGCAGAGGAACCAGAGATCAAATTGCCAACATCCGTTGGATCATGGAAAAAGCAAGAGAGTTCCAGAAAAACATCTATTTCTGCCTTATTGACTATGCCAAAGCCTTTGATTATGTGGATCACAATAAACTGTGGAAAATTCTGAGAGAGATGGGAATCCCAGACCACCTGACCTGCCTCTTGAGAAATCTGTATGCAGGTCAGGAAGCAACAGTTAGAACTGGACATGGAACAACAGACTGGTTCCAAATAGGAAAAGGAGTACGTCAAGGCTGTATATTGTCACCCTGCTTATTTAACTTCTATGCAGAGTATATCATGAGAAACGCTGGACTGGAAGAAACACAAGCTGGAATCAAGATTGCCAGGAGAAATATCAAGAACCTCAGATATGCAGATGACACCACCCTTATGGCAGAAAGTGAAGAGGAACTAAAAAGCCTCTTGATGAAAGTGAAAGAGGAGAGTGAAAAGTTGGCTTCAAGCTCAACATTCAGAAAATGAAGATCATGGCATCTGGTCCCATCACTTCATGGGAAATAGATGGGGAAACAGTGGAAACAGTGTCAGACTTTATTTTGGGGGGCTCCAAAATCACTGCAGATGGTGACTGCAGCCATGAAATTAAGACGCTTACTCCTTGGAAGAAAAGTTATGACCAACCATAGCATATTCAAAAGCAGAGACATTACTTTGCCGACTAAGGTCCGTCTAGTCAAGGCTATGGTTTTTCCTGTGGTCATGTATGGATGTGAGAGTTGGACTGTGAAGAAGGCTGAGCACCGAAGAATTGATGCTTTTGAACTGTGGTGTTAGAGAAGACTCTTGAGAGTCCCTTGGACTGCAAGGAGATCCAACCAGTCCATTCTGAAGGAGATCAACCCTGGGATTTCTTTGGAAGGAATGATGCTGAAGCTGAAACTCCAGTACTTTGGCCACCTCATGCAAAGAGTTGACTCATTGGAAAAGACTGTGATGCTGGGAGGGATTGGGGGCAGGAGGAGAAGGGGACAACCGAGGATGAGATGGCTGGATGGCGTCACTGGCTCCATGGGCGTGGGTCTGGGTGAACTCCAGGAGTTGATGATGGACAGGGACGCCTGGAGGGCTGAGATTCATGGTGTCACAAAAGTTCGGACACGACTGAGCGACTGAACTGAACTGATAGGCACTTAGTTAACACTTAATAGAAAATGACAGTCTCGAAGAACATGAAAAGAATAATTTTAAAAAATTTAAGTAGGAACAACTGATTTAAATCCATGAAATGATTTTTAAATATTCATATCAAAATAACATTCAATTACTAAAACAGTAAGACTGAAATGCTAATTCAGAGAGGTAAATTCAGTTTCAGTTCACAATTTCATCTCCATTCAACACATTTCAATATGTTTCTATTCCTACATGTAATACTTACTTCATGATATTATATTTTCTAAACAGATATACAAGGTAATTTATAGGCTTATGTCATTTACTGAGAAATGATACTGTGTTAGTATTAAATTACACTTTAATATTTCTTTCTTATACAATTTCAGACTGAATCTATAGAAGCCCTTTTATCATTAAATCTGATTTTTTGAAATTCTGATCTAAATTATATTATCTAAGTTGATTATATTTAAGCACAGTATAAGCATTCTTAAGAAATACTAATTAAATATGTTTCAAAATGGAACATTTTAAGTAAATCCTATTAAATTAATTTTATAATATTAGAACAGATTAACAACATTGCCTTATTTTATAAGAGGTCATACAGGGGGACAGACTTCTATCAGAGAGGAAAAGGAAATGTTCATCCATCTGAATGACTATGAAAAAAGTCTAAATTATTTTATCAACATGTCTCAAAAGAATTTTCCAATTTTAAAACCAGTTTCAGTAACATCTTAAACCTTAGTACAATTAAAAATGCCAGTAACTATTTATGGCAATTATAATAAGAAAACAGAAAAAAATGAGTGAAAGAAAAAAAGTTTAAAAAGCAACACAATAGGACAGCTATTGGTAATAATCAATGGATATCATCCTATTTGTGTTGAATTAGAGATTTCAATTAGGATCACTTTGTTTTTAAATAGAAGTATTTATTTTTTAAAAGAAGGATAATTGCTTTACAGTATCTTGTTGTTTTCTGTCAAACCTCAACATGAATCAGCCATAGTTATACATATATCCCCTCGCTTTTGAATCTCCCTCCCCACCCCTCTAGGTTGATACAGAGCATACAACAAATTCCCATTGGCTATCTATTTTACATACGGTAATGTAAATTTCCACTTTATTCTCATCATATATCTCACCCTTTCACCCTCTCCTTCCCTCTCCCCATGTCCATAAGTCTATTCTCTATGTCTGTTTCTCCAGTGATGCTTGCAAATAAATTCTTCAGTACCATTTTTCTAGATTCTGTATATATGCATTAGAATATAATATTTATTATTCTCTATCTGACTTACTCCACTCTGGATAATCGGCTCCAGTTTCATCCACCTCATTAGAACTGACTTAAATGTGTTCCTTTATATGGCTGAGTAATATCCCATTGTGTATATGTACCATAACTTCTTTATTCATTCATCTGTCGATGGACATCTAGGCTGCTTTCATGCTTTATCTATTGTAAATAGCACTGCAATGAACAATGGGATACATGTGTCTTTTTCAATTTTGGCTTCCTCAGGGTATATGCCTAGGAGTGGGATTGCTGGGTCATATGGTGGTTTTATTCCTAGTTTTTTTTTTTTTCTAATTAATTAATTTAATTGGAGGCTAATTACTATTATAGGATCACTATTTAATAAAATTTTCTTTCCTAGGTGTGTAAGATGTTCCACTCAGTTTGCCAAGTTAATCAGCCCATCATTTTTGACAGAAAAAAAAATTGGGCCACTAGCAGTCTATTTAAATGTAGAAAATTCAACTTAGCTAGGAACTACAGAAGAAATGGGCAGAAGAATGATGTATGTAGAATACAGATAAAATATTGAAGACATATAAAATTTATAAATACATGGTTTTTATATAGGCAATCAAATAAGTGAAGTGGTATTTAATATTTAAATAAGTGAAAATTCGGGGTATAGAAAACAATTCTACTGATCAGGAGTCTCTTAAAAATATATATATTAGGGGGCCAATAGCAGACTACAGCCAATCCAAGAGTACTTGATTAGAATAAAAATTTTCCTATTTTCACGTCATTTCTTGATTAAGAAACTGATAGAAACAAGCCTTTGAGTAAATTAAATGGTGACTTTTATTTAAGAGTATGAAGCCTATGAAAAAAAGGTATTTTACCATTTCTTTGCCCTAAACCAACAACTTTCTTTGATTAAGTTAATGCAAATAGAGGGTTGCTGCTGCTAAGTTGCTTCAGTCGTGTCCAACTCTGTCGACCCCATAGACGGCAGCCCACCAGGCTGCCCTGTCCCTGGGATTCTCCAGGCAAGAACGCTGGAGTGGGTTGCCACTTCCTTCTCCAATGCATGAAAGTGAAAAGTAAAAGTGAAGTCGCTCAGTCGAGTCCAACTCTTCGACCCATGGACTGCAGCCCACCATAGAGGGTTGCTGCTGCTAAGTTGCTTCAGTCGTGTCCAACTCTGTGCGACCCCATAGACGGCAGCCCACCAGGCTGCCCTGTCCCTGGGATTCTCCAGGCAAGAACGCTGGAGTGGGTTGCCACTTCCTTCTCCAATGCATGAAAGTGAAAAGTAAAAGTGAAGTCGCTCAGTCGAGTCCAACTCTTCGACCCATGGACTGCAGCCCACCAGGCTCCTCCATCCAAGGGATTTTCCAGGCAAGAGTACTGGAGTGGGTTAACCTCCTCTAAAATTATAAATTACAGTTAAAGGCTTTCCTGTTTGTTAGAAACTCAAGTCGTGTCCAACTCTGTAGCCTGCCGGGCTCCTCTGTCCATGAAATCCTCCAGGTAAGAATTCTGGAGTAGGTAGCCATTTCCTCCTCCAGGGAATCTTCCTGACCCAGGGATTGAACCCAGGTCTCCTGCATTGCAAGCAGATTTTTTACCATCTGAGCCATCAGGTAAACCCTAAAGGCTTTCTTAGGTACTTAAAATTTTAATATTCTCCTTCCTCTGCTCCCTGACTTTCAGATTTGTTTATATCTTTCTACTGGGCTATATCCCTTCTCCAGTGCATCTTCCTTACCCATTCCAGTATTCTTGGGCTTCCCTTGTGACTTAGCTGGTAAAGAATTCACCTGCAATGCGGGAGACCTGGGTTGGGAAAAACCCCTGGAGAAGGGAAAGGCTACCCACTCCAGTATTCCGGCCTGGAGAATGCCATGGACTGTATAGTCCATGGGGTCACAAATGGTTGGACACAACTGAACGCCTTTCACTTCACTCACCGGGCTGTATAGCACAAAATCATTGATATTATTTTTTATATATTGCTCCAATTTAAAAATACAAACTAGATTCTCTGCCAATTTGTAAATGATCCAAATTCAGACCCAGATGAACAAATATTTACATTGTTGTCTCAACACAACAACGATTCATTTGCTTCCTCTTTCAGTGTGAATCGCTCAAAATTGTAGTAAGATACCAGTGTCTTTTTAAGGGCTACAAAATTTGCTTTCTGCAGTAGAAACTGCTGAAAGAACTGTAGAAAAGTACTTGATGACAGAAACGATTTTCAACTCTTCCTCTGCATATGATTTTGTTCCAAATTGGTTGCTTAAAGGCAGATTCACCATTTAAACAGCCCTTTCTGATATGGTACCACAGACACTGTTCTTCCTTAACCCTGAAATGAGATGATGATCAAGTGTCTAAGTGTAAAAGCATTTTGTAGCCATAGTGGCAACAGAGAAATAATCTAAAGACAGACCAAAAGATTGCATGGCAGTTACAAAAGAGTGGCTGACATTTAGATATGATCAAAATGCTCAATTTAGCTCAAGCAATTCCTAAGAATACCATTCATATTTACTAAGAAGTTCTCCAGGTCAAGTTGAAGATTTTCTTGAAAAAAAATTCAATATTCTTGCCTGAAAGGTTAAAAAAAATGTATAAGTTTTGATAACTGCTTCAATTGCACATTTAGCATGGTCTGTTTAGATAAGAAAAGGACCATTCTACAAATTATATTTAATAGGAGGAAAGCTTAGATTAAAGCCACTGACTACAAGAAACTTCTACCTCAGGAATGTTTTTTATACCTAAAATCTTTGCTATATTTCAGGCTATAAATCCATGACAAATTCTCTAAGTTTAGTAACTTCCTACCAATTTTAAGGTCTTATTTTAGAAATGTAGATTATAGCTTTCAAAATAAGAATTTCTGTCAAGAAAGAATATAAGATGGGTCTATTGTATTCCTGAGTTTCCATTAGTGAATGGTGATAGATTCTATTTGCCAGACACATGAGAAATACTGCTGACCCCAGTCAGCTTTACTTGAACATTTGACAGTCTTTTACTCAACTTTAAGGATGTAGAAATGCTATATCATTTAAGATAGAAGCCAAGAAAATAACCTTGCAATATTACTGCTGGTTTGTCTCTATATTAAAATAAAATTATTTGACTAAGTAGAACTTAACTATCAGCATTAGTCCACATAAAATGAGAAATGGAATGTTGCCTGCCATGTCAGTAAACAAAGAGTCATCAGTAATTGCAGCCACTGCTGACAGTGAGCTGGTGAGCTGATGAACCCTGGGGTAACTCAGGATGGAAAAAACATCTGCCATCTAGCAGCCAGACTGCACTGCAGCCACTCCCTATGGTGAGTTCCAAGGAAACTCTGGATATGAAAACGCAGGATACCTCAGATAGCTGAGGTGTGTGTCAAAGAAAGTATTTCAGTGAGCCCAGATCTTTGCATCTTCCCTTATGTAGAAAAGCACTAAATGTCTTAACTTGGGATATCTAGTTTTATTTAAATAATGTTTTGACATTCAGACTATCTGCCCTTTATTGCAAATCCTTATGTATCCCGGATCCCACCTTGCCTCTTCAGAGCAGTTCTCTCAGGGTTACTTGAGTTATTTGAGACGCTGTCTCCCAGGCTTAAAGTCTTAAAAATTTCTGCCAAACAAAACATAACTCTGAACTTCTAAGTTGTGAATATTTTTTAAGTTAACACACATTGTTTTCTACTTTTACACATATTTTTGGAAAATTTGATTGTATGGACATGCCAACACAACCACTGCAACATATCAGACAAGATGGAAAGCATGATCTATTTTTCTTTCTATAATTAAGAAAAGTATCAAAAGGAAGAAAAACTGTGGTATCAGTCTATCAAAACAGTTCATAATCATAAGACATTATGTGAAGTTTCATTCATCCCATTGAGAACAAGGAGTTCACTCTCAGAGAACTTCTATCTAGCATTTGTGTTTTTCTTCAAGTAACCGCTAAAAGTATATATATTTGGATCTATGTATTTCCACAGGTAGGTAAAAATTAGATTAAGCTAGCTTAATTTTAATCCTTTTTACCTCTTGATGATTAAATTCATCTCAGAGGGAATTAAAGCACCCTACTTTGTGAGGAATGCTTTAGGGATCTCTGCATCTATTAATGGACTGACAGGTGTTCTCTAAACAATTAGGACTAATTAGCATTTTTGTTGACTAGATTGAAAAGGGAGCTCTGGAAGAAACACTTAATGGCCAAATAAATGATTATTTCACCCTTGGAATTTTCTTTGCCAGTGAAGAGGTAAAATGTACTGTGGAGAAGTCTGGAAAAGGGAAATTGCTTTACTCCATGATTATTATCATGAGTTAAGTGCCTTTAAGAGATCAAAAAAAAAATTGTTATAATTCAAACTAGATTTCCAATTACAATGGCTACCATGTACAACTTTTGGATTATTTACGTCGTTTGTGGTGGTTTAGTAGCTAAGTTGTCCGACTCCTATGACCCCATGGACTAGAATCCACCAAGTTCCTCTGTTCATGGGATTCCCAGGTAAGAGTACTGGAGTGGGCTGCCATTTCCTCCACCAGGGGTACTTCCTGACCCAGAGACTGAATCCATGTTTACTATGTTTCCTGCATTGCAGGCAGATTCTTTATCCACTGAGCTATCATGGAAGCCCCCTTACATAGTTTACCTCTTAACATTAGATAAGTCTTATAATTTTGGTAATAACATTACCTTATTTACTAGGTTCTAATTTTGAGATTTCTAGTATCTGTGACTTTCTCATTCTCAGTATTTTAACATTAGAAGTAACCGTGGATATTTGAAGAGGATTTTTAACATACCCAAAATGACAAAAACAACAAACTCCAATCCTTGGTTAATCCACTGTAAACGGCTTTTGTTTTCCCATGACACCTTGCCACCTCTCCAGCTATCCTTTATTTTCTAAATACATCTCATATTGAGGGTTTTATTTTTGAAACTGGGAAAACATGATGAATTATATGATCACTAGTTATGGCTTTGTAATTTTATAGAAATTTTATAAAAATAACTTTACACCTCTTCTATTAATTAGCATAATTTTGAGAATTTACTGCAAGTCAATCATTCAACCAGACTCTGGAAAACAGGGTAATTAAAACAGTCCTTGCCCTAAAGGAAAGAGCTAATTAGCAGCATGCTTCAATATAAAATTTTAAGTCTATTCTGATTATTATTTATACCCATTTTCATGTCATCTCTCTTGAGTTTGCCACAGTCACATAAAGGTAATTGACTCAGTGAATCATTAATAAACACAGCAATTATTTAAGTTACTTCTGATGTTAATATACTGAGAATGAAAAGTCACAGATAATAGAAATCTCAAAATTAGAACCTAGCAAAGTTTCATGACCTGGATAATCATGATAGTGTGATCACTCTTAATTTGATTTTATTCTAGGTCCCTGAGTGTCACATCCTTGTTGGCTGGGTCAGTCATTTCAGAGTGATATGAAGTGTTTTTCTTTCTTTTCTTTGAGTTTAAGGATTAAAGAACTGGATTTCACCCAAAAATTGACATTCTTGACTATCTTTTCTCTTCTTCATATGCCTTACTCTACTTTTAGTAGTTTTCTCTCTACCTCTTACACTATAGGTATTCATACTAGAAGTCACCAAAGCTTTTGGAAATACTGGGTGTTAATTATTTTTTTTCTTTGACCTTTTACAGTCTTTGGTAGAATGTTTCTGTCTTTTGTGTGAACTACTTTTTGTTCATGAAGAAAAGTCTTTTAAATTATTTAGCTCTCTTTAAATTATTTAAATTAAATTATTATTTAAATTTTTTAAGTCTCTTGGGAATACCAGATCGCCTGACCTGCCTCTTGAGAAATCTGTATGCAGGTCAGGAAGCAACAGTTAGAACTGGACATGGAACAACAGACTGGTTCCAAATAGGAAAAGGAGTACGTCAAGGCTGTATATTGTCCCCCTGCTTATTTAACTTATATGCAGAGTACATCATGAGAAACGTTGGACTAGAAGAAACACAAGCTGGAATCAAGATTGCCGGGAGAAATATGAATAACCTCAGATATGCAGATGACACCACCCTTATGGCAGAAAGTGAAGAGGAACTAAAATGCCTCTTGATGCAAGTGAAAGAGGAGAGTGAAAAAGTTGGCTTCAGGCTCAACATTCAGAAAATGAAGATCATGGCATCCAGTCCCATCACTTCATGGCAAATAGATGGGAAACAGTGGAAACAGTGTCAGACTTTATTTTGGGGGGCTCCAAAATCACTGCAGATGGTGACTGCAACCATGAATTTAAAAGACGCTTACTCCTTGGAAGAAAAGTTATGACCAACCTAGATAGTATATTCAAAAGCAGAGACATTACCTTGCCAACTAAGGTCCATCTAGTCAAGGCTATGGTTTTTCCTGTGGTCATGTATGGATGTGAGAGTTGGACTGTGAAGAAGGCTGAGCACCGAAGAATTGATGCTTTTGAACTGTGGTATTGGAGAAGACTCTTGAGAGTCCCTTGGACTGCAAGGAGATCCAACCAGTCCCTTCTGAAGGAGATCAGCCCTGGGATTTCGTTGGAAGGAATGATGCTGAAGCTGAAACTCCAGTACTTTGGCCACCTCATGTGAAGAGCTGACTCACTGGAAAAGACTGTTATGCTGGGAGGGATTGGGGGCAGGAGGAGAAGGGGACAACTGAGGATGAGATGGCTGGATGGCATCACTGACACCATGGGCGTGAGTCTGGGTGAACTCCGGCAGTTGGTGATGGACAGGGAGGCCTGGCGTGCTGTGATTCATGGGGTTGCAAAGGGTCGGACACGACTGAGCGACTGAACTGAACTGGAAGTTAAGAATCCGTTGATAAATTACAATGACAAAATCATAAAAAAATTGTTTCAATGTCACTGAAAGTTTAAGCTAACATTTGTTCATTATTAGATATTCTCCTCTAAAGACACATTGGTGGTAAGAGGTATTGAATACAATTTGACCATATTCAAAGTTTGAAAAATCCCAAATTGCATTATACCTCCAGAATAAACCTGAAAATGTACTGCTACTAAGGTAGCACTAGACCTCCTGGAGAAGGAAATGACTAACTCACTCCAGTATTCCTGCCTGGGAAATCTCACGGACAGAGGAGCCTGGCTAGGTTACTCTAGAGGTTGCAAAAGAGACCTATATGACTTAGCAACTAAACAACATCAACAAACTATTAACATGTGCAAAACAGTTTTCTTTTTGATCTAGATTTTTCACTTTAGACTACATTTGCTTTGAATCTGATAATCTAAAGAATACTGGTAAGATTTTTTATATTTTACCTTACAAAAATATGAACAAAAATTTATGTTTCCTTTAATAAATTATCAATCTTAAGATAGTAGCATAAGAAAGCTATGCTATGCTATGCTAAGTCACTTCAGTCGTGTCCGACTCTATGCGACCCCATAGACGGCAGCCCACCAGGCTCCCCCGTCCCCGGGATTCTCCAGGCAAGAACACTGGAGTGGGTTGCCATTTCCTTCTCCAATGCATGAAAGTGAAAAGTGAAAGTGAAGTCGCCAGTCGTGTCCGACCCTCAGCGACCCCATGGACTGCAGCCTACCAAGGTCCTCTGTCCATGGGATTCTCCAAGCAAGAGTACTGGAGTGGGGTGCCATTGCCTTCTCCCATAAGAAAGCTAGTAATTAATTTTAACAAATAAATTCCATCTTAATACAATTCTGTTTTTAAAGTACACGGGGAGATAAAGGACCATAAAGTAATGTCAAAGAGCACCTATACCAACCTGCCATTGGAACACACAAAAGCTCAAAGCAACCAAGAGAATTCTTTCAAATATCTCTAATATTACAGCATAATGTTTTGTCACATTCACTCTTATAAGTCTGAAAAGCTAATGTAACTTTCAAAAGTTCAAAAAATCATCAAGCATGGTTGCTTGTGAATTAGACAGAAAAAGCCAAATATATAAACAAACTCAAAGTTATAAATAATAGCTTCTCAAAGGACTCAGACAGACCATATTGATGTCACAACAGAGCATAAACTTTTACAACAATCTTCATTTTGCTTTTCTCAGATGCTCAACTTAAAAATACACTCTTTATTCACAAGTCAGATTTTATTAAAGGCACAAAATAAGCTGATAGTAAATCTCAGCTCCCAACAGAATTTAGTTTTGTTTTCCTTCCCAAATAACAAGCTGATTAAAAACATATTAGCATACTTTTCTATAATAGATTAAAAGTGAAATATTACCTTTCCCCAATATAGAATTTTAAGTTATAACTGATTCATATAATTCAAAGGATAATCAATGACAAGATTTTAAGAAAAGCAATTTTCAGTGCTGTTCTTTGAATCTCACTTCCTCTCTATTCTCCAGAGCAAAACTTTTAGCTAGTTGAGTTCTTTCTTCAGCAATTCAGCTCCATACCTAAATACAGTTACATTACTATTGCTTAAATTATTAATCTCAGAAACTAATGACTTCCTGTTGTAGCACATAAGGATTTAGTTTCTTAAACTCCTGTCTTTAACATTTCCACTCCCTCTAGAACTGCTTTTGGTTAAATTAACGGTAGCTTCTACATTTCCATTTTGTTCTTTAGTTGCTAAGTCCTTGTGACCCCATAAACCGTTGCCCGCCAGGCCCATCTGTCCATGCAATTCTCCAAGCAAGAATACTGGAGTGGGTTACTATTCTCTTTTCCAGGGGATCTTCCCAACCCAGGGATCAAACCTGTGTCTCCTGTTTGGCAGGCAGATTCTTCACCACTGCGCCACCCTGGAAAGCCCACTGAGCTGAGCTACATAATATCTAAATTATTTTTGCCTTCTTGTGCAAGTTCCTACTTTGCTATTAGTTTTAGTTTCCTGTCTTAGTATGTATGCACATTTTGTTCTTGAGACAGCCACAATCACAATACTGTTTTCTCCATGTACTTTTCAAATCTATCAATGTTTTCCAACCAATACCTTCCAAGGTAGGTACACTTTTATTATTCTTCTTGGCTACCATCCCTGTGGGGGATTCAGCTTGCTGCTCTATCTGCAGTGGGACAGTTTTAACATTGCAAAATTATTTCTCTGTAATTTCTTATTTAATGTTTTTACAACTCCTAACAAGTGTACATTGGAGAAGAAAATGGTAACCCACTCTAGTATTCTTTTTTTTTTTTTTTTTTCCACTCCAGTATTCTTTCCTGGAGAATCCCAGGGACAGAGGAGCCTGGTGGGCTGCTGTCTATGGGGTCGCACAGAGTCAGACACGATTGAAGCAACTTAGCAGCAGTAGCAGGTGTATATAAGCTCCCTTAATTTTATATAACTTGACTTTCTTATACTTTTATTAGTTGCTTAACTTGTATTTTTAAATACCACAATACCTTGTTTCATTTTATACTATTATATTTTGTAGTATTTATGTGCCTTTGGGGAAATGTTTGAACATATTATACGTCTAGTATCTTTTTTCCCTTTCAGAAATTTCCTCTACTTCCTTCTCTGAAGAGCTACCTGAGGCCATCTATATTCTCTGGGGAATAATTGTCTAATCTTATACTGGGGGTGCTCTTTTGATGCTGACTTCAGGTGACTGGAAAACAAAAGAAGGGTCCTAAAGGACAGTGTTCAATTTATAAATATCATCCATTTTACCATGAGGGAGATTTATTTCCATTTTCTCCTTAGCCTGGTTTCTCCACATCCAGAGTCTTTATATCCTTCCCCCCACCCCCAGAAATTCCTAGCCTGTTTCAGAAAGGCCCAGAAGGAAGAGAAACTGTGGTATTCGCCTAGTTTACTCAAGAATGAAGACAGAACTGGATTTCTAACATCTTCATGTATTATTGACTTTCAATAATTTGCACTGCTTATGGATTTAGGGGGTCCAAGTTCAGGATCTTTCCTGGGATTCCCTAGTTGAGTGCCCTTGGTCTCTATGAAGTTCCTATTCTTGCTCAATAGCCACTCTTGGTCCTTCATAGGCTCTGCATCTTTTCTCCCTGTTGTCTCAGTTCAGATGGTAGCTGACACCTTGCTGTCATTTTTATATGCTTTAAAGAGGGGGAAATGTTTAATTAATCTTCTGTAATTATTTGAAGTGTTAAAATAACCTCAAAGTTGTAAATTTGTTTTAAATTGAGCAAAACAGTAAGATTCTCTGAAGAGTTATCAGAAGGGATAGATCTTCAGAATATTAATTGCTCTTCTCTTATAAATTCTTGACAATTCTATCAAAAGTTCAGTACTTAAATAATGGCTTTCAAACTTCTTTTGAAATTCTATCCAGTGGATTTTTAGCTTGCAGCTATTGCCTCATAGTTAGCAATTAGTTTTTAAAAGAGAAATTTTAAACAAAAACAAAGAAAATGTGATATTGAGCCCTTGGGAAAGGGTTTATACAGACATTTGGGGGGAAAAATTTGAGATTGGCATTAGTTGTTTTTTTTTTTTTCCTAGAAACCTTCTAACTTAAGGATAGTTTATGTATTATTTTGTATATACACATATATACTTAATATAATTCTCTTAATTATTGTTCCCTTTTATATGTATCCAGAAAGCAACTGGCAGAAGTTCATGCATTTTATTCCAGGTCAATTAATCAAAATTATTGACTCTATGATCATTTACAGAACACTAAATCGTTTAAAATTCAACAGCTGCATTTTATTTTGACTTTCCCTCATATTCTAAATTCCCGTCTTTGTATAGATTCTGAGATCAGATCAAAGTTGTGAAAAAATAGCTACTTCAATGACATTTTCTATTATAAAAAATGAATCACCTAATAACGGTACAAATGAATTCACTGAAGTCAAAGACATGATTCATACAGGGTATAAGCAGCTAAAGGTGACAAGAAAAGGAGTTCCCATGTTCTAACACCTTAAAATCAGACAGGAGAGGAGATGTGGCCATATCATGAAGTTGACTGATTTAATGCCATAAGCTAATCAAAGTAAAACTGATAGAATCAGAATATTCCAGAGTTATTTCCATTTTTGGAACAGTGAGAAAGTCAGGAATAATTTTGGGGAGGAGTGTCATCCATGCCCAGTACTGAAAAGTTACTCAGTAGGTTATGGGAGTGAGAGGTGGTTGGGACTAAGGAACAGGTACAAAAGCTGTAAGATGTAACTGACAAACGGACTGAAGTTGTAAAATGTAACTGACAGAACAGTGGGAGGGGTTCCCAAGATTATCCCTTTTCGTGGTTTGCTAGGACAACTCACAGGCCTCGGGCTTTCTCAAGTGTAGAACCAAGAGCAGATAAATTAAAAGTTCAGAAAAAGGAAAAGGAACAGAGGCCAAAAGTCAGCAGGAAACCACAGTCTTCAACAGTCTTCTTAGCAGAGCCATGCAGAACATTCTCACATCCTCCACCAACAGGACAGTGACATGTATGAAATGTTATCCACAAGGGAAGCTCACTTGACCTGAGTACAGGGCGTCATACAGGCAACTTCTGCCTAACACCCAAAATCTAGACTTTCAGAATGAAAGCAGGTATTCACCATTAGCCAGTGTTTATACAAGTATTTTGGCAAATGAGTCATTTTAATCATTTCTGAGAATGTTGAGAATCCTCTTGAAATCCCTGTTAGCATAAGCCAGTCAAGGCAAGCGGGCCTTGCTAAGGAAGCAGTCTCAGACCAGCTATGTTGGTTCTCTGCATAATTATACACTACAGAACACAGTTTGTTAAAGGTCTTGAAAATTTAAAGTTCAAAAATGTTTCCTGAAGCATTTAATCTTGCCTTTAAGATTATTTTTATACACTTTTGAAAAACTTAACAAGTAAGACTTCTTGTTCTGCCATAGTGAAATGTCCTAAAGACTCATTCATTACTCTATTGCTCTGAGAAAACACTTTCAGGTCAAGAATACAGTTACTGATAGTAGCATTCTAATAGTGTGACAACTACAGTAGGTGAAATTTTCTTTCATTAGTTCTAATAGTGCAAATAGTTCTTTTTAGAATTCAGATTTTCTTTAGTCACAAGTTATCACAACCTATTTGCACACTGTTTTCTGTTTCAAATCTAAGAACAATTTTCATGTGCAAATGGTTGATAAACTTTGGACATGTGAGTGCCAGATGCTAATTGCTTCATGAACACATTTCAGTTTTGCTCATTTGTTTATTTCTTCTCATACTCTTAGAGAGTACACTTACAAGTTTTAGACAAAATATTTCACAGTAGTAAGGCTAGACTGAAGATGAAATGCCCTTCACAAAACACTTTAATTAAAGGTCTTTTCTTGCTGCTTAAAAATTTGCTCTTTCATAAACTGCAATTTGTGCTGTCAACAAAGCTGGCTTTCATTATATATATATATGAAAAACTAGTTTTCTTAACTTTTCCTTTCAGGCCAATTTTTACCACCCAGAGTCATAATTATATACAGTAAAATATCCACGTGGACAAAGATATTAATGAGGTTTCATTTTTATGTCATATCCTGACAACTTCAAATTTATACCGTCTAATCTCTGTGACTAAAGAAATAAGATCAACTTGCAGAAGTACAGTGGGTTTTTCTGCAAAGAAATGGTGAATAGAAGTTTAGTAGTATATAAAAACATAATTCCCCAAATAGCTAATTACAGCTGTTGTCCTGCTGATGGAAGATCTTTGATACATTCTTAAGGATTAGGTTCCCTGCAATTGCTAAAGAAAGAATACAACTAAGAAGCAAATTCTGACCCTTGATATTAATTCAAGTTTACTTTATCTCCAAAATAGAGCAGGACTAAGTTTGGTTGCAATTAGGTATAATTAACATGACGATTATTTCCATGTATCAAAACCAGAGGAAGAAGCTTTGCACATTTCCTAGGTCCAACTTTCATAAAACAGAATAGCCTTAAGGTCTAGTGTAAACTCTTATATTTGTGCTATTTATCTGAACAGAAAATTGTCATTTCTTTCAGCTTCCACAACAGGTTCTAATGGTTATATACACTGTAAGAGTAAGTTATACAAACAAGGAGAGAAAATAGATACAGAAAGTTACACTCAGGATTTACAGTCCCCACAATAAATCTGCAAACTCAAAATTCTTTCAATAAGCCTAAAACAGTTTTGCACAAAGTATGAAAATATATTCTGCAGCCCAACGCCTGGTGCATACTGATGCTGTTTGGCAGAGCATTATCATTCTGTTTTTGTTGAATGCTGTTTTTCTATAAATACGTTAATTTATGCTATTTGAAAAATAGTTTTAAGTTAGTTATCAATACCACTAATATTTGAAACTAAGAATTGTATTTGAGAAACTCTTAAGAAACATGCTTAAATTGGGAAATATTCTCTAGATGAAATAAAGCTATGTAAGATAATATGGGAGGGTCTAGAAAAATAACAAAGGAAAGGACAAGAAAACATTCTCAACAAATTTTAAGGATGTCAAAAGAAAAGAACAGTGAAAAGAATGAAATTGTTTTGGGTCTGAAAACCAGCTTCATTTCTTAGGTTTCCCTTAATCTTTCTAATAGTTTCAAATTAACATTTTCTTCTTTGACCATCTGTTGTTTCTGCTTTAGTGTTTTCTTCTTAATTTACTGTAATTAAACTTCTCTAATTATTTCTATCAAGTCTCAGTTCATGTGCACGTCTATTTAGACAATTTCAAATGCATCAAATAAATAGCGCTATCATTCAAATGTGAAAAATATTTTAAGATATTTTATAGCCAGTTATTTTGGTGGTTTTGCCTCCCATTTTCCCCTATTAATCCAGTGAGCTCAGAGAGGATGATAGACGAGGCCTCCTGCGTTCAGGATTTTTCTTACCCTTTTACACAGTGGCACATGGTGCTGAGAGATACAGAACTGATTGGAAAGACCACAGGAAGATAGGTTCTTTGCCACAATACAAAGTGCCACTTCACTGCATAGATTAGCTTCAAGAAAACAAAAAGAGATAAGAAAGTTTCCATCAGCTAAAGGTCAAGAATCCAACTCCTCTACTTGTAACATTCAAAATGCCACACAATTCATAAAATGCTTCTGCTTAACTACTGTTTAAGTGATAACTGAATGAAGCTAGTAAGACAGTAAGGTTCATTGTGTGGAATTATGTGTATTTTTCTGTAGTAACCTTAATATGATACAGCTCTTTAGCACGAGTATAGGAGCTCCAGCATGTGTCAAGAGATGAAGAGGGGACTGTGAGCTGGAATTCCAGCTGAGACAGTTTACAATGGAAGTAAAGTCTCATCCTGCTAAACTGAAAGGATGAGACTAATATAGAGGGAATGTCAACAATAGAAGTATCGATGTCAGGAGGGCTTTAAATGGCTGAGTGGTAAAGAATCCGCCTGCCATGCAGGAGACTCAGGATCAGTTCCTGGGTTGGGAAGATCCCCTAGAGAAGGAAATAGCAACCCACTCCAGTATTCTTGCCTTGGGAAATCCATGGACAGAGGAGCCTGGTGGGACCATAGTCCACGGGGTCGCAGAAGAGTTGGACATGACTTAATGACTAAACAGCAGCATTAATGGCAGGAAAAGCCCAGGCACTGTGATACAGAGATGAGAGAGGTTTGATTCCAGGGCATCATGTGTCAGCATAACTTTGGGGTTAAACTGGCCCCAAAACTCCTGCCACCTCATTGGTAATGACACTGAAGTTAGAGGAGCTCAGAGAGGGGACTATGGACCCAATGCAGGAGGGGTGGATAGACATAGGATCATGTCTGATATCTCTGCTTTCTACCCCTACAATTCCATGAGTATTTCAGGGAATTTAACAGAGTTTACAGTAGACTTCATACTATGATTTCTAATCAGGGAATAGTCTTTTTTACTCATCTTTAAAAGCTGAACTGAGGTCAACTTTAAAATAAGCCTTCTTAGACTGAACACCTTAACTGTACATAGAACAAAACGTTAAGTTGCATGAAAGTGGTGTATTCTCAGAAAAACCTCAGTCTGATTGGCCAAGATAGAATAGCCCTGAGAAATTTAAACAGCATTCCACCCTGGGGCAATCATAAAACTAAGTTTTCAGCTATAAGTGACCTAACAGAATAGTAACTTCTTAACCAGCAGTAACTGTAACTGTCCTCTAAGACAGACAGTTGTTTAGTAGCTAAGTCATGTCAGACTTTTTGTGATCCCATAGGCTGTAGCCCACCAAGCTCTTCTGTCCATGGGATTTTCCAGGCAAGAATACTGAAGTGGGTAGCCATTTTCCTGACCCAGGGATCAAACCCAAGACTCCTGCATTGGCAGGTGGATTGTTTACCCTAAGACAGACTACCAAGGCTTAAATTTTGCTTTGCCAAATATTGCCAACCAGGTACCAGTAATAATTGTTAACAAAGTTGTATTCTTGCTGTTTCTTCATTGATAAATTGATGCTAACACCAGAATCAATGCCCTGTGGTTCTCTTAAGAATGAATTAAGATATGAATTGTGTACAATGCTACCTAATATGAGTGCCACTTGGGTTGTTAGCTACCATTCGTATTAGGATAACAAGCAGGGCAGGCAGGCTACACTACCGAGCAGGATAGTGTATTACGGTTACAGTATGGCTTTTATGCTGAGATAATATTGGTACCATTTTCCAGGACTAACATTTGTCATGGGATCTCAGTTTGACTTTTACAAACCTCAGTTGCTACACCTATAAATTGAATATAAATAAAAGGCACTGCAGAAACTCACCAGTGTTCAAAATTGGCTTCTCCAAGGACCTGTGAAGAGGATGAGGGACAGGAAAGACAGGATCTGAAAAATGGGTGAATCCAGTGAGTCCACTGTGTAGTTAGACTCCTCAGTCTACTCCCTCAAGCCTTGTGACTACTCTTCCATTGAGCAGGAGGCTAAACATTTTCCAGACAGATTGAAGGCAAAAGGCTCCTTGCCAACCAGAGGCAATGGGAGCAATTCTCTCCAGCAAAATTCTGACAAGTCCCTCAAAGTCCTAACAAAAAATTAGAAGGAGCCGCAAAGGAGTGTCAAAGATTTGACAATCAAGAATCCTGCCCAGCTAGATACGGCAAAGTGCAGTCAAATTTTTAGTGTCTTATCTATAAATATGAAGATGTATGTTAGACATGGAAGTTATCGAAATAGTTAGTTGTTTGACTTGGAAGTTATATTAATGTTTATGAATTGTTTATTATTCTGTTTAGAAATCTCAGTTAAAATAGTCAGGACAGAACTGGGAGCTCTCATGTTCTATGAGATCCCTAGTCCATCGTGAAGAAAAGACTTCTTGTTCTTTCTTAGCAAGAGCTCAGTCAATGAGAGACTGTCAGGACTCAGCCAGTGAGAAGGCCACTAAACTTTGAATTCTCAGGCCCTCCAATAGACTGTTTCCTATAGCCCCTCCCAGCTTCCTTTCAAAGAGCTTTCTTCTCCTTGTTGCTGGGGGCTTGCCTTTGTTTTACCAGGTTGCAGACCCTGAATTGCAGTTTTTTGCTGATCCTGAATGAACCCTTTTTTGCTGGGGAAATAACAGTCTATTTAAGTCAACAAAGGGAATCACTGACATTTAAGAGAAAAATCCATACAAAGTAAAGTTTAAAAAGAATTAATGAGAAATAATGAAAAAGCAAGGAATGAAATATACCAGCCTCAAATTAATAATTAGCAAATGTGAAAGCTCGAAGGTATTCATGGTATGGAAAAATATTTGACATCCTATGTAAAAACATCAGTATCCAAACTTGCTTTTTTCATGGTTTGATTACACACCCTTCTGCAGTAGTCCCTTGACACTTTCTAAAAAGTATTCCCTTGCCTGTCTAATGTTTTACTAAATCATTTCATCGTCATTACAATCTTTCAAGTAGAATTTACTCCCAACTTACAGATGAGGAAATGGAGTCACAGAGAAGCTGGGTAACCACTAAGGTCACAGAGTTGCTCAGTATTCAAAAGACAGTATTTTAATGCAAGTGGGCTGGTTTCAGACTCTGTAACCACTTTGCTCTGCTGCTTCCTCTATAAAACTAGCCCCCTTAGGTGGATATTTTCCCCCACACCCAACTCTTAGAGTTCTAGTACTGAGAGGGATGAGTACACAAGATGGTGGGGCGCTCAGTATGCATTTGTTGAATGAATCAGGGAAAAAATAAAAAGCCAGTATTTACACAGAACACTATTACATACAACACTAAAATGAATATTTATAGTCAAATGTATTATTTTTTACCAAAAATGTTCAATTAGAGGGGGTAATATGGAGAGACCATATGTACGTGAGAAGGTAAGAGACCTTTATAGTAGAAAGGTAACAGAAAAATGCATAAAATTAGAATCCAGAAATAGTGGTATCTTAAGACATTGTTCAAAACCAGAGAGGTGAACGCTGGAACAAATAAAAACTCTCAAGGATGAGAAATGCTACTTTTGAAGTAGCCAGGACCATGGCTGGCATAGGAGCAGCAGTGCTGCCAATGATGGAGCCATCTCTCCATTGAGGATGGTTTCTTTGGCATGCCAAAACCCATCCCCAATACAGAAAACAAGAGGAGAGCAGAGAAAAATAAACAGAATGTTTCTCTCAGGAACATTGGGATGATGAAAATAAAGTCATGGAAGGTAAAAGATCATATGTTTTCTATGAACATAGCTCCTTTACAGCAAGCCTGAGGATGGTATAGTTCCACCGTGGACTTAGGTTTGCAAAGTCAAATTTCTGTTTCCGGGTTCTGTCCCCAAACCTTTTACAAACAAAATCAACAAATGGCTTTAGTGTTCCTGAGAGGCTTTTTGCTGAAGGATTGTCTTTCTAATTAAGTCCTCCAACTCTTAACATGCTAATTTTATCCATTAACTTGTAGATGAAGTGGTTTCAGCTGTTATCTCTGAATCAGGAACAGGGCTTGAGCTACATAATTTCAGGAAATCTGGATTTGAAATTTTTGCTAAATTTTAGTAGAGAAACTTGAGTATTCTAACACGGCACTTTTCCTTTTTTCCCGGTGTAGTTAACCAGAATTTTATGGACTAGTCTAAGGGAAAAATGATGATAAAAGGAGATGAGCAATGAAGCCAGGGTGGGGACTTGGTGATGAAGTGACTGAATGATAGGGTGAATGTTGTCTGGAGCACATTTGTGGATCCCTATCCTTAAAGAGCTCATCACAGAATGAAAGGGAACAACTAAAAAATTGCCAAGTTACTGAGACCTCTGGAAATGTTACCTAAACTAACACCATTTGACCATATCCAGCACAATGGAGAAATAAGTTAGCAAATGTCATGCCAATCGCCAGAAGCACCCTAGCCCCACTTAATTCACTTAAAGATAAATTAAGTCCCAACTCCAAAACTTGAGCTTCTTAACCTCTGGACACCTCCGTTTCTGTTTGTGAAAAATGAGAACAATATTGTCAGTATCATGGAACTGCTAAAGGATAAGACATCATGCTTTGTATGTTCAGTTCAGTCGCTCAGTCATGTCCGACTCTTTGTGACCCCATGAATCGCAGCACGCCAGGCCTCCCTGTCCATCACCAACTCCCGGAGTTCACCCAGACCCACGCCCATGGAGTCAGTGATGCCATTCAGCCATCTCATCCTCGGTCGTCCCCTTCTCCTCCTGCCCCTAATCCCTCCCAGCTTCAAAGTCTTTTCTAATGAGTCAACTCTTCACATGAGATGGCCAAAGTACTGGAGTTTCAGGTTTAGCATCATTCCTTCCAAAGAAATCCCAGGGTTGATCTCCTTTAGAAGGGACTGGTTGGATCTCCTTGCAGTCCAAGGGACTCTCAAGAGTCATCTCCAACACCACAGTTCAAAAGCATCAATTCTTCGGTGCTCAGCCTTCTTACAGTCCAACTCTCATATCCATACATGACCACAGGAAAAACCATAGCCTTGAGTTATATTAAAATGTATATAACCTATTTAATGAGTGACAGAAAGATATCTGATCTCTTTGATGTGCTGAATGCAGAATACTAGGCAAGCTAGTCCATAACCTGCTCTGAAGGAACTAGTAAAAGCTTATGTTCATTAATGTACAACAGCAAGTATGCTTTCCTTTGAATCCAAGTGGCATCACATAGTATAGGGAATGTGAAGTTACTAAGACCTCACTTTTCATGCCTGAAAAGGTGAACAATTGAGAACCTGTGTCAAACTCCACTGGACAGTTAAATAGGCAAAAAAGACTATCAAGACTATTGCAACAAAGGAGAGATTGAACTCAATTACACTGGCACAAAAGATCAGAGTTTAAAACATTTGAAGTGAGTAGGCTAAAGAAAAGAACTGGAAGATGAATGTTGTGCAGGAGAGGAGTTAAAATCAACTGATTAGGCCATCAGTGTTTGTTACCTGGCACTTGCCTTCAAGTAGGCTCTTTCTCCCCCATGGAGACTGGGAGGCAGGAACCCTCTGTCTCTTGATGAAAACTTTTCAAAGGAATGTCTCCCATAGTAAAGCTATGGAAATGTGGGAGAACTTTTACATATCAGAGGGGCAGAGAGAATTTATAATTTCAAGTTTTCCAAAGTAAACTCTGGAAGGAGGAGGAGCCCAGGGATTCCTGGTAAGAAGAAGCCTGTGTGAAGCTGAGTCAAGCTGAGGAGACTGTTAGGGTGATCTTGATTACCTGAAGCACTAAACCATTGCTATGGTGAGGAAAAGGCTTTTGGGTTGTGATCAAGCCCTCAGTCTTGGGCTTGCATCTCTGCCTCTCCACTTACCAGCTGTGTGACTGAGGGCAAGTCAGGTAACCTGAGTTTCAGTGTCCTTGTTTTTTTTGTTTTTGTTTTTGTTAATAAAGTTGTACTAGTAGTTCTCAGGTCCTGGCATGCAGTAGTTGCTCTGCAAATATTAGGCTAAGTTGTTATCACTCATTCGTCATCCTTTCAGCATCCTTGTATGGTAACTTGTGTTGCACTTTAGCACGTTTTTTATGCTAGACGCTAAGAAAGAATCACGTTTCCACCCATTAGGGTAGAATAAACTGTGGGGAACTGGGCTGAAGGACACTGGTCTGCAAGAACTGCTCCTTTCTCAATACAAAGTTTCCCTGTGAGATTTCCTAAGGCTCCACCTCCTCAGGACTTATGTTTAGAAGGCCTGAGATTAGTAGCGAACTGTTTCAACGCTTTTCCTCCCTCGAGGCTCCAAGCTCTGGGCCCTCTTACCTTGTTCATTCTTGTAGGTCTTCACATCGAAGCCTGGGTGGAGGAAGGCTGAGCGAAGTCGCCTCAGAACAAATCCTCTGCCGACCTCTCGAACCAGCGGCCAGCGTGGGTGGCGGTGGGCGGCGGCGGTGGGCGGGGTCGCGGGGACGCGCAGCAGAACAAGCGCGAGGGCCCATGGGTAATGCCGCCACCGGACCCGCAAACGACACGACGTTTAAAGAAAGCTGCTATGCCATAACCCACGATATACGCTAGAGCCCAGAACAACAAGACGACAGCAAACAGCTGAGACCAACGTGAGGGGAGGAGTCCGAACAGGTCAAAGGATCCATCACCTCAGATGAAACGCTTTTCACACAGAACAACTGTAACCATTTTGTTTGATGAGTGAGCAAGAGCAGGCCTCCCGCGACTCTTCCCAGTCCACTCCCCACCCCCATCAAAGACACAAACATCCCCCAACTCTTCCCACCCGCCCCCTCTCCACAAAACCACAGAACTCCGCCCCCCCTTTCCACTCCACTCTTCCTACCCGCTTCCCTTCACCACAGACACAGCAACTTCACCAGTTCATCATCCATTCTAGAATTTCAAATTGAAAAGGAACCCAAATCCATAAAAGAGAAGCCACATGAATTATTTTTCTTCCCCCTCCCATTCCTTTGCCAAATAGCAAATGTTGATGTATTAAAATTGCCTTAATTATTCCATTGAATGTTCCAGTAATTACGTTCTCTCAAATTAAAAAAAAAAAAAAGCATTGTAAGACTTAATGGAAATAAACTTGTTGAAGCTGAAAAAAGAGAAGGAAAAAAAAATATTCCAAACCTTGATAAAAATATTTGTTAGATAATTTAAGACACAGTGCTCCTTCACAAGTCTTTTTCTTTTTAACTTAACTTTGTAGACTCCCTGTTTATCACATGGATGTAATCATCTCTTCTAAAACAACACTTTATCATTCAGTTAAGCAAACCTCCCTCCTCGGGTTTAAAAAACAGCACAGTAAAACGATATGAATTTAGAACTCTCTAGTTTTAAAGGTTAGAAATTTACAACGAGTCTTACTGTTTTTCCAAGGAGGTCAGTGTAGAGAGGACATCCTTCCCGCTAGAGGCTCTGGAAGAGAATCCATTCCCTTGACTTTCTTCTTCCAGCATCAAAACCAGCAAAAGCTGGTTGAGCATTGACCACCGCACCGCCTCTGTATTGTCCCCTCCCTCTGCCTTCCTCTATATAAATAAAGACTCCAGTGATTACATTGGTCTCACCTGGAAAATCGAGGCTATGAGCCCCACCTAAAGGTCAGCTAATTAGCAACATTAACTTTATCTGCCACCTTAAATCTTCTTCTACTTGTATCCTAACATATTCACAGGACAAGGGACGGAGACATCTCTGGAGCTCCTTTATTCTGCCTACCTAAGGGTGGATAGGAAAGAAATGCAAGAGAGGAATAAAAGACTCACAGGCTTGCCCTCCAATAACAACACAGATTGAAGCAGCTGAAAAGAGTTAATAGCCAATCACCAACCTAAATCTAGGTAAGTTTTAGGGGCCAAGAATCTAACAGTTCAGAAGAGTGAAAACTGGCTTTTTAAGAAAATAAGACTCTTAAATGGCCACTTTAGTGAAGATCATATAAACACCAGTAAATTGTATTTAAAAATAAAAGTTCTATTGGTTTTCTTTGAAGTGAAATGTTAGTCACTCAGTTGTGCCCGACTCTTTGTGACCCATGGACCATGGCCCTCAAGGCTTCTCTATCCATGGAATTCTCCAGGCAAGAATTTTGGAGTGGGTTGCCATTTCCTTCTCCAGGGGATCTTCCCAACCCAGGAATCAAACCCAAGTCTCTTGCATTGCAGGCAGATTCTTTACTGTCTGAACCACCGGGGTACTGTTTTGCTGCTGCTGCTGTTGCTGCTAAGTCTCGTCAGTCGTGTACGACTCTATGAGACCCCATAGAAGGCAGCACACCAGGCTTCTCTCTCCCTGGGATTCTCCAGGTAAGAATACTGGAATGGATTGCCATTTCCTTCTCCAAGGGAAGTCTTTTCAGTTCAGTTCAGTCGCTCAGTCGTGTCCGACTCTTTGCGACCCGATGAATTGCAGCACGCCAGGCTTCCCTGTCCATCACCAACTCCCAGAGTTCACTCAGACTCACGTCCATCGAGTCAGTGATGCCATCCAGCCATCTCATCCTCGGTCGTCCCCTTCTCCTCCTGCCCCCAATCCCTCGCAGCATCAGAGTCTTTTCCAATGAGTCAACACTTCGCATGAGGTGGCCAAAGTACTGGAGCTTCAGCTTTAGCATCATTCCTTCCAAAGAAATCCCAGGGCTGATCTCCTTCAGAATAGACTGGTTGGATCTCCTTGCAGTCCAAGGGACTCTCAAGAGTCTTCTCCAACACCACAGTTCAAAAGCATCAATTCTTCGGTGCTCAGCTTTCTTCACAATCCAATTCTCACATCCATACATGACCACAGGAAAAACCATAGCCTTGACTAAACAGACCTTAGTCGGAAAAGTAATGTCTCTGCTTTTCAATATGCTATCTAGGTTGGTCATAACTTTTCTTTCAAGGAGTAAACGTCTTTTAATTTCATGGCTGAAATCACCATCTGCAGTGATTTTGGAGCCCCCCAAAATAAAGTCTGACACTGTTTCCACTGTTTCCCCATCTATTTTCCATGAAGTGATGGGACTGGATGCCATAATCTAGCCCTATGCAAAAATATGGATGAGTCTCATGTACTTGTAAACTTCAAAATAATCTATAACAAACCACCAAATCTGATTAAATCAGAAATACTGAATAAGCCTTGAAAACAGGAAACAAGGCAGGTTAGAAAGAATTGACACTAGAGCAGCCCTTGCTTTTCACATGATATAAAGCAGCCAGCAGACTCAAGACTGACCCTAACCACTGCAAGCAATAAAAAATTTTGAGATTATAAGAAGATATATCAGCAAAATGTTCTATATAATGAAAGTAAATTTTTTCATGTCTGTCATTGAAAACTCTGTCTAAAGGAGAATGGCTCAGCATTTTTTTTTTATAAAGCACTGGAGTCTTCCAGCTTTGCCTTAAGATAGATCTAATGAAAGGAGGACAGTAGAAAAAGACTATCAAGTGGAATTCAACTGACCTGAACTGTTTGAGAGTTGGACTTTTTTTAAAGACCATAAAGGGTTCTTTATTATCATTATTGAGAGAACTCACACAAAATTTTTGTTATGATTTTGGAATGCCACAGATTATTAACTTTTTGATGGGAGGAGTTGTAACATCTTTGCTTTCTAAATGTTAGTTTACATAATGATTCTGCCATATGATAGAGTCATTGCTGGGGCAAAGGCAAAGGTTTTATGTTCCTCAAAAGGATTCACTGAGCAATGGTGGTTTTCAAGCAAGATTGAACCTCATTTTTTGACAGATTCTCAGAGGTAAGCATTCCATGGGCTTCCCTTGTGGCTCAGCTGGTAAAGAATCCACTTGGAATATGGGAGACGTGGGTTCAATCCCTGGGTTGGGAAGATCCCCTGGAGAAGAGAAAGGCTAACCAATCCAATATTTTGGCCAGGAGAATTTCATGGACTGTATAGTCCATGGGGTCACAAAGAATCAGACATGACTGAGCGACTTTCACCTTTGCAAGTGTTCCATAGACAGCAAACATAAAAATTTTCTGTTCCAAGGCATTCTTGTCTTCCCCTATAGCCATGCTGTGCTTTGTTTTGCTAAAAATTATTACATGAAATGAAATCTGTCTTCTCGGTTTTCTATTAAAAAAAAACTTATTTGTAAACTCCAGGAAGACAGAAATTTTGTCATATATATGTTTGCTACAAAGAAAAACACATTGAAAATATAGAATTTATATTTAGCAGGGGCATCTAAGGGACACATCTATTGAAGGCAGTCATCAACATAACTATTCTGTCATTTGTCGGAGAAGCCTGAGCTTTGAGTTCAGAGAGAAAGCTCTTCTCCTTTGGACTGCCGCAGAGGACGGCATAATTGTGGTTTGTATCAACTGGATTCTTGTCAAGGCTTTTCCCCTCAGTGGTAACTGAGATAAAACTCTCTCACTACCATCCCATCCATCACTGATTCCCTGGATCCTCTGCTATGTGATTCTGGTGAGTGAGCCTTGGAGACATACACAATGTTTAACAACTAAGCCAGTGAAGGTATTACCCAATTAGAATGAACCCTGAAAAAAGCATCAGGTCCTGAGGTCCCCTGCAATGCGAGGCACAGTTTTTAGGTCCAAAATCAGAATAAGGTCCTAGAGGAGGCACTAGGATCTCTGGTGTCCCCAGAGGACATTGTGTTGTTTAGTGGCTCAGTCATGTCCAACTCTTTGCGACCCACATGGACTGCAGCACGCCAGGCTTCCCTGTCCTTTGCCATCTCCTGGAGCTTGCTCAAACTCATGTCCATTGAGTCAGTGATGCCATCCAGCCATCTCATCCTCTGCCGTCCCCTTCTCCTCCTGCGTTCAATCTTTCCCAGCATCATGGTCTTTTCCAATGAGTCAGCTCTTCATATCAGGTGGTCAAAGTATTGGAGCTTCAGTTTCAGCATCAGTCCTTCCAATGAATATTCAGGATTAATTTCCTTTAGGATTGATGGGTTTGATCTCCTAGCAGTCCAGGGACTCTCAAGAGGACATTAGCAGAGCTTAAGGAAGCAGCTACATACTCATCTAGAGTGTTCACAAACTATACAATAACCAAGCAAGCTTAACATAAACTCTAATATAAGTAAAATAAAATTCATTATTTCTTTAGGTCAGCCTCTATCCCCTGCCCAGATGGTAGGTCCATGCGGTGGGCAGTTTCATTGTAATGTAACAAGATGCGCCCTGGCCCACCCCCTCCTTTTTTTTTGAGACTTCCCTATAGCTCAAATGGTAAAGAATCTGCCTGCCATGCAGGAGACCAGGGTTCAATTCCTGGTTGGGAAGTTGCTCTGGAGAAGAGAATGGCAATCCACTCCAGTATTCTTGCCTGGAGAAGTCCATGGACAGAGAAGCCTGGTGGGTCCGTAGGGTCGCAAAGAGTCGGACACGACTGAGCGACTAACACACACACACACACACAAAGGTATGCTTCTTTAAAGGACTGTTGTAAAGAATGGAAGGGTCCCAGTGAAATTCAAGAAAGGTAGGCATGGATTTTCCTATATTAGCTCATTATCCCTAGCAATAGAAGATGGCTTTTGAAATGGGGTAACGTATCCATCTCTGCAGGGGATATAGCATAATGGGTGATGCTCACACTTTAGAGGCAGCTAGTCCTCATGGTCCCATCAGCTATCAGGTCTGCATCCGTGGGCACACTCTTCACCACTGTTGGCATGGGTTTATGACACCATAGTAAGGTCACTGACACCTGCTGCACAGCTGTCCCCACTTCTGGACCCAGCTCCCCCCACATAATTGCACAGTATCTTCTTAGGAGGTATTTCCTGGCTATACCCAGAGGAAAAATTGCTCCCCACACATGCTATCATCTCACTTGCCACCTGCCAAACATGCCTAACTCTTTTTTCTTACTTTTTGACTGTTTCCCTCAACTAGAGTATAAATTCCAAGAGGATCTTTTTCCTTTTTAAATCACTTTATTTTGTGTATCTTCAGTGCTTAGAACTGTGGTTGGCACACAGTGTGTGTGTGTTAGACCCTCAGTTGTGTCAGATTCTTTGTGACCTCCTGAATTGTAGCCCACCAGGCTCCTCTGCCCGTGGGATTCTCCAGGCAAGAATACTGGAGTGGGTTTCCATTCCCTTCTCCAGGGAATCTTCCTGAGCCAAGATTGAATCCAAGTCTCCTGCATTGCAGACAGATTCTTTACTGTCTGAGATAACAGGGAAGCCCAGGTTGGCACATAGGAATTGATTCTATAGATTTATCTATTGAATAAACAAATCATTTCATTCATATTATACATATTCTGGCTCTTTGTATCATTTAGGATGTTTTGCAATTACAGAAAACTTGAATTAAACTGGTTGTAAGGAGAAAATGTGCCATTCTTACCAGACTGGAAATCTTGCAATACCCATGTTGAAGTGCCGATTTTAAATGTTTTACGCAGTTTTCCCTTCACTTTTCTGCCAACAAATTGAGTTTACTCATGCTGTCAAAAGGGCTGCCAGCAGCAGTTGGGGTGGTTTAGTTTCCCATTTAAATTAAAAGGAGCTAGGGAAAATCTCTCACAGCCATGGCCTAAAAGTTGCTTCTTTGGATGCTCCTACCTCATCCAGGAGGTCATTCTTAACCCATTATTTTTCAAATTTGACTGTGTATCAGAATAACCCAGAGGGCTTATTAAAACACAGGTTGCTTGGTCTCCCCTCCTCAAGTTTCTGAACCAGCAGGTCTCAGTTGGAGCCTAAACATTTTCCTTAATAACAAATCCTCAGGGGCTGCCAGTGCTGCTGGACCACACCTGGAGAACCACTGTTTTAACCAGTATCAGTCTTCAGAAAAAAATGCCAGACTGTTGGGGTAAAGCCTGGGTCTTTGAACCAATTACTAGTAAAAGGGATGGGAGACCCAGTTTGGTATGAGTTTCAAGAGCCACCCTTTTTGTTGAGGGCAGGATCAGCTTCCCATGACCCACAATTAAATCTTTTCAGCAATGAGAACTGAACTTCAAATTTCAATGGAAAATTGTCAAAATTTCCTAAAGTATTTTTTGAAATGCCAATTGAGACACCTAAATAGGGAAAGTGTCAGGAGCAAGGAGGAGAAAATGGATGGATTCTGGATAGGAAAATGACAGCCAAATAACTCTTTTAATGTAACTGGCTTTTCAGAAACATGCACAATATCTTTTTTTTTTTTTTTTTTTTTTTCTCTCTCTCTTGAGATTACCCATGGCCAAGAATTAACTGTCTGAATTCAGTGGGTTTCTTTTATTCCAATGCCCTTCTACTTTGCATATGCCAGCAGTCAGGTGCCTTCCAATGCTCTTCCCTTATCATTTATTTTATTCATCTATATATTATACATTTGAGGGCCTGCTTCTCCAAGCTTTAAAACTCTGGAATAATCAATAAAAATTTTTAAAGCTTGATATTTAAGGAGTGGTCATTTAAACCTCAGCTGATGGTGCATATAGAGTCAATGACTTGGGGACTCTGTAAAATACAAAAGTCTGTAATATAAGATGGGATACATTGAAATATAAAGGAAAGGCTTTGTTAATGTTGGAGTCTATCTGATTTCTTTATTTCATGGGCCTCTTCTCAAAGCTATGCCATCTGGACACCTACTTCTAGAATCATGTTCATTTCTGACTTGACAGAGAATCCTTGCTCATCAGGACCACCACTTTAAGCTTATTTTAATGTGATGCAGGTCCTCTACTATTCCTATGGCTTTAACTCACTTTTGAGACTAAGAACCCCTCTTATAGCCAGAACACTCTCTCTTATGTGTCATTTATATTGTTCTAATAGATTTAATTTTTATAAGTAGTATATTAACTCTACATCATGACCTATATATTTTAAAAGATTAGGGAACACTGTTATCAGTAATTATTATTACTATTATTAAAATTGGAGATGTTTGTTAATTTCTCAGAAAATAACAGATAGCTGTAGATAAAAGGAAGTCTAGTAAGAAATTCATTCAATCAGATTTTACTTACAGTAGGAAGAATTAACACTTTTCAGCAATGCTAAGAAGGAACAAATGAGAACTGACCCCCGAATCTCAGAGGATTGTCAAAGTTTTCCTAAATCATTTTTTAAAATGCCTATTGAGGAACCTAAATATTTGGAGATAGCCAGTAGAAAATCAGAATCCACTATGAAAAAAGAAAGTTTAACAATTACCATGATGCAGGCTGAAACTCAGAATCTCTATGGTACATAAAGAAAAAAAAAAAAACATGTCCTTATTGTGGCAATGCTGATAACATGTTAACCATCTCACATATGTTGAATGAGAACGCATACATAATTTTGTTTACTGTGTATAGCCTCTCAGTGCTGTCTGACTTTGCAGCCCCATGGACTGTAGCCCGCCAGGCTCCTCTGTCCATGGGATTTCCCAGGCAAAAATACTGGAGTGGGTTGCCATTTCCCTCTCCAGGGGAACTTCCCAGCCCAGGGCTCAAATCCACGTCTCTTGCATTGGCAGGCACACTCTCTATCACTGAGCCACCAGGGAAGCCTTACATGAGATAGCCAGGCATCTGTTTTTACAGTTAATGCAGAATTCTCACATGCATTTTATTCATACTTACTGTGTCAAAAGGTTGTTGGGAGAATAAACTGCTATTAAACACTCACTGATTCAGGGTCAAGTTTATTACCAGCAGTCATTAGGAGGCCAGCCAATGTTAGTTCCAATTTCTTATATGCTTGCACAGTCAATAGGCAAAAACTTATTATAACTATTTTATACAGAAGACTGAAATTGGACATTTTTAAACGTTTCACCTAGTGTCACGAAGCAGAAGCAAAACTCAAAATTTACCTTAATTGTTTAAATGACTATTCTTTCAACTGGATGACATTTTCCTCCCACTTATAATCTGTCCTGGAAATTCTTCCTAAGTCTAAACTTTGGAATTTCAGGGTGAACATTTTCAACATTCTCTTTAGCAAAATAACAATTCAGGATATAAGATGTTACTGTGAGTAGATGTGTCTCAAGACTGTTCCAAACATTTTAAAATTCAAGGCATTTAGAAATAATAAATAACTTAAAAACTTAACATAGTTCTTTATTTTTTGCCTCTAGATTAATTGGGACATGTGATATAATTTATGTGGAATAGGTAAGAGGAATGGTTTCATAAGTAAAGATATATTGGTTTTTTTTTTTTTAATATATCTTAACCTTGATTTCAGGGTTACACTGGGATATTAACATTGCTCTATGTCTAATTATATGATTTTTGTTAATTTTTGGCAATTTTCCACTCTGGTTAGAGAATATACTGAGTTTTTTTTTTTTTAATTAATTTTTATTTTTTAGTTGAGTTATTTTTTATATGTATGTACATGAAAGTCGTTCAGTCATGTCTGACTCTGTGCGACCCCATGGACTGTAGCCCGCCAGACTCCTCTGTCCATGGGATTTCCCAGGCAAGAATACTGGAGTGGGTTGCCATTTCCCTCTCCAGGGGAAATTCCCGGCCCAGGGCTCAAATCCTCATCTCTTGCATTGGCAGGCACATTCTCTACCACTGAGCCACCAGGGAAGCTGCAGTATTTTTCATGGCCAGGTATATTATGAATTTGATATGTATCTTATCTGCACTTGAAAATAAGATGTTCTCTGTTGTTGTTTGGTTCATTGTTCTACTATTGAACACTGTGTTCTTTATGTCATTTACAGCAGATCTATAAATTACCTTGTTGATGTCTTTGGCATCCTTTCTGTCTTTTATCTGCTTTTTCTTTCACTTACTAAATGTTATGTGTACATCTTCCCCTAGAACCATGAACTTCTGTATTATTTCAGTTGTGTCAATTTTTTGCCAATGCAGAAATGTTAAATGTTTGTGGTAGACTGACTCTTTTAGCTTTATAAAATATCCCTTTAATTTAATGCCCTAAAGCCTACTGATCTTACTAGGGCAATTTTCTTTAGTGTTTGCTTATTGTATGTTTTTCTGTCCTTTTCATTTTTAACTCTATAATATCTGTATGTTTAGGGAGCTTTTGGAGAACTATGTGGTTTATGGAGGCAATTAGACAAATGGACCACATCCTATTTAGAAGTCCATCACTTTGAAGAAGGTAAAAATAGACCAACTCAGTGGGCTGAATTGTATGTTGTTTGTCCCTAGCCTTGGGTTGTTACTCACTCATGGGCAGTAGCCAATGGCCTGCCCACCTGGTCGGGCAGAAGGGCCATGGAAAATTAACTTTGTAAATGATACCCATATGGGCCACAGCCCTAAAGAAATCACTCTGAGAACTTAAGGGGGCATGTTAAATTAGGATATGTCAATACCCATCAGAAGTGCCTCCTTCTAGAATCAGAAAATGGATGAAATCAGTAACGGGCCTCCTCTTGGTGCATTCACTTGAGATGGCCACCAGGGTCCATAAGTGAGTGAACATTAGAGGGCTGCAGCAATGCAGAGATGAGCTTAACCTGGATATTTCCCTGTTGCACCTTCTGAGGCATAAAATGCCAGTGAAAACTGTTGTGTCTGCCAATAAGAGAGACAGTGCCTGCAGATGGCAATGGAGCCAGTTTCACCAGGAGGACACTCTGCACACATCTGGCAAGTGAGACTGATACCATTGCCTCTAGAGGATATAAATGGATCCTAAGAAGAATGGACACTTATTCTTGATGGGGCTTTGCACACCCAGTGGTACACACAAGCATTCTGAGTACTATAAAAGGTGGCTCAGAGGTTAAAGCGTCTGCCTCCAATGTGGGAGACCCGGGTTCGATCCCTGGGTCGGGAAGATCCTCTGGAGAAGGAAATGGCAATCCACTCCAGTATTCTTACCTGGAGAATCCCATGAACAGAGAAGCCTAGTAGGTTACAGTCCATGGGGTCGCAAAGAGTTGGACACAACTGAGTGACTTCACCTTCACCAGAACAGAAGATAAGTCACTAATTTGAATTGCCAAGGCACAATTCCTCAGTCAAAGAAATACATTTAGAGCACATAATGTTTACCAGTGAGCAGAGAGATGACTGGGCTTCCCTGGTGTCTCAGATGGTACAGAATCTGCCCACAATGCAAGTTCTATCCCTGGGTTGGAAAGATCCCCTGGAGAAGGAAATGGCAGCCCACTCCAGTATTCTTGCCTGGAGAATTCTACAGACAGAGAAGCCTGTTGGGCTATAGTCCATGGGGTCACAAAGAGTCAGACATGATTTAGCAAGTAACACCAGAGAGAGGACAAGCCTCAGAGTAATGGTTTCACTGGGAATGGGACTCAATAAATTTAAAATAGTAATAACCACTACAAAAACAAAGCCCATATATAGAGTACCACATTTCTTTGAGACTGTCCAATACCTATCATTTGATTGAACTAAACATTACTCAGATGATAGATTCTGTTACTGAGATAAACACTATACATGGAACAGACAAACAGAAAACACAGTCCTAGTGGTTGAATCTTCACTGTCAGTAAGTAAATTAGTATTAATTTTTTCTATATTTGGATGGCTCCAACCAGTCTTTCTGGGTTTCCATTTTAGCTCAGCTGGTAAAGAATCTGCCTGCAATGTGGGAGACTGAGCGTGATCCCTGGGTTGGGAAGATCCCCTGGAGAAGAAAAAGGCTACCCACTCCAGTATTCTGGCCTTGAGAATTCCATGGACTGTATAGTCCATGGGGTCACGAAGAGTCAGACACAACGGAGAAACTGTCACTTTTACTTTCAACCAGTCTTTCCAGGATTCGATATGGAGATTTCAGAACTGAAGGATCAAAAGACTAGATAACAAAATAAATGTAAAATCAACTGCCGCAGCTTATTTCTTTTTAAAGTAAATGGAAAGTAAGATAGATATAAACAAGTCATTCAAGTAAAAAGTGAAGGATCTGAGTTCTAAACCTAGTCTGACAACAACTAGTTCTATGGGATCTAACACTTTACCCCCTTTATAATTTAGTTTCTTCATTTAATTAAAATTTTTTAAATGGACTGTATCATTTTTGTATTCTAATATTTTGTGACCTTTTTTCTGTAAATTAAAAAGTGAAAGGCACCATCTCTTTTAAAAAGTTGGCATAAGAGAATATATTTAAAAAAAAATATCCATCAGAAAATGCTATCATGGGAGACAATGGAATCCCTTTGTCTGTCTGTTTTTCTCAAATATCTTTAACAAAAAGAATTTGACTGAGATGATTTCATTTCTGAGGGCTTCCACGGGGACTCAACGGTAAAGAATCTGCTGCAATGCAGGAGATTCAGGAGACTAGGGTTCAATCCCTGGATAGGAAGATTCCCTGGAGAAAGACATGCAACCCATTCCAGTATTCTTGCCTGGAAAGTTCCATGGACAGAGGAGCCTGGTAGGCTACAGTCCATGTGTGTGTGGTAAGTCCCTCAGTCATGTCCGACTCTTGCAATACTATGGACTGTAGCCCACCAGGCTCCTTTGCCCATGGAGATTCTTCAGGCAAGAATACTGGAGTGGGTTGCCATCCCTTCCTCCAGTGAATCTTCCAGACCCAGCGATCGATACCCTGCAGGAGGAAAAAGTCACACATGACTGAGTAACAGAGCATGCACTCTTGATGAAGGGAAAAACTGTAACAAGTCAATTTCAGATTCCCAGGCTCTAAGAAGCCAATAGAATAAAATGTTATTTACATGAGTTTTACAAATGCTGCACTAAATTTTCAACATATGAGCAGCAGTACTGCCTGTGGCATCTGAGAAAGAAAGGAGATTACCACCTTATTAGAAAATCATAGGTTCTTAATGACCATATTCCCAAATGTGCCTGTGTGCAATCATTTTTCTGTTCTTGTTAGAACATTTGGTGTAAAAACACTGCAGCAAAATGATAATGCTTTACATAGTTTTGAATTATAATTGTACTCTGTAGTAATTGACTATCTGATACCCACTTACTTGATTAGTTGTCCATTAGCATTTTCTACTACTTACCGCCTCACTAATCTGTCTGAAGCTATAATACTCATCAAAATGCCAAACACTATGAAAGTGAAAGAAATATGGCATGTTATGAATGCTACATAACATTTACATAACAAGATACATTTCAAGTGGGAACATTAAGTATGTGATTTAGATGAATTATTACTGCACTGAAAATAAAAATACCACCCTAGCATCTGGAGATTACACATCTACCAAGCCAGAGTCATAGTATTTCCAAACTATCATTCTTAAGATGAAAAAAAAAAGAATTTCTTTTTATATTTTTCATTCCATCTTGAATCATGTTTGAAACTGATGGTTGCTATAATCTAGTTCAAAATCTTTATAGTTATGTGAGGTCCTAAGTGTTTACTTAACACCTCTTAGAGAATCAAATTAGTTGGTAATAGAATGAAAATTAGAGTATAGGTTATCTGATTACCGGACTTCCCCAGTGGCTCAGTGAAGACAATCTACTTGCAGCGCAGGAGACACAGGTTTGATCCCTGCATCAGGAAGATCCCTTAGAGGAGGGCATGGCAACCCATTCCAGTATTCTTGTCTGGACAAGAATACTCTGTCCTCCCATGGACAGAGGAGCCAGATGGGCTACACTTCAAAGAGGCACAAAGAGTAGGACACAACTAAAGCAACTGAGCATGGAGTCTGATTACTAGTATGAAAATCCTGCTACTCTATAATGTTACCAAAATGACTACCATGAAGTAAAATCAATTTCTTTTATTATTTCATTGACAGAAAATGCACTATAAATTGTAAGATTCACTATTATTTTATGTACTATAAAGGAAAAACCCCTGCTCCATAAACTCTGACATGATATCATAATTATGATTCTATATAATTTTGTCATTCAACCCTCATGATCTTAAATTCCTTTTATCTATTCCAAGGCACTCAACGATCTCTCTTAACATCAGTTGTATTATACTTTACTCAGTAATAAAGAAGAGTATAGCTTAATCTATTTGGAGGAATCCTCCTTTCTTAGGTTCCTTAAAGTTTTTGGTTATTACTCTAAAACAAAAACATGAAATTGGATCATTTCTTTTAATTCTGAATGCTTACAAATATACCAAATGCATGTATCACCGTACTCTTTCAGTGACTCTCTACTAAGAGAATTTTTTTTTAACACTGGATCATGTTATTCTTTTGAAGATGTCACATGTGATGGTTGATCTCGACACATGTAGTGTCAGTCTACATCATTCAACAGAAGCGAAAATGTGCCACAGTGACCACTCGGCCAGTAGCAACTTGAGACTCTATCAATTGTTAGATTTAATCAGGTGTCAGAAATGTGACTTAGAACTGACAAAATACCACTCTCATCTGATTCATAATTTTAGTTGTTAAATTTTACATTTTAATCTATAACATTAATGTCTCTCTTTGACAGAAAAAGGCATAAATAATAGCATCTCAAATTTCTGAAAAATAAAGATCATGAATAACTCAAATCTGTCAATTCATTAGCATTAGATTTCACTAGATTTCATATTTGATGTTCAGTACACTCTTGATGACAGTGAAGATGAAATAGGAAATGAGAGGAGGAGATAACCTCTTGTGTGTATTTGTGTGCATGTATATATATGTTGCCAACCTTGTACTCCTCTCATTTCCTCTGGGAAAATGTGTCCTGTGTCCCTCACTCTGAAAACACTTCTCTTGCTCTAAGAATGAACACAGACTAGGAACCAGAATCTTTCTAACACAACCCCCGACTCCATAGCTATAGTTATTGATTTAATAATGCCACCTGCCCAAGATTAAATTAAATCCCTTACAATTATACAGTGGGAGTGACAAATAGATGCAAGGGATTAGATCTGATAGACAGAGGACGAGATGGTTGGACAGCATCACCAACTCAGTGGACATGAGTTTGAGCAGGCTTTGGGAGATGGTGAAGGACAAGAAGGCCTGGCAAGCTGCAGTCCATGGGGCTGCGAAGAGTCTGATAGGACTGAGCTACTGAACAACATCAACAAGTTCCCCAAGGCTAGTCCACACAACATCACTTTGCTGGGACCACGTATGAATCGTATAGTTCTGGGCATGTGACCCAATACAGACCAATTTCTCCCAGGACTTTTCAAAATGTAGCTGATTAATATTTGAATTTTGTTTTCCTTTCTGTTCAGAAAGCTATGAGGATACAAGCATTCTTAATGTCAGAAATCATGATTTTAACCTTGTAGGAACACAGACTGAGATAATTTGGCTGGCACACAACAAAAACATGAGAGGTAGAGAAAAAAATCCCAACTATATTAATTCTCTGGTTCCTCTTATTGAGTCTTTCACAGCTTCTATGAGCCAAATAATCCCCCTTTTGCTGAAGTATGTTTGAATTGGATTTCTTTCTTTTACAACCAAATTTCTGGTTGTATTATTCAGAGAAATATGTGCTTAGCACATGTTTATGATTAAGGCTAATATCATTACCGTTCCTTTGTACGACAGCAAGTGTCACTTAATCACAGAAAGGAAAAGCACAGTATTTTAGGGTTCATACAAGCTAATAAAACTTTCATTGAGGTTGTTTTTTTTTCCTCTTGAGTTGTCTTCTGAACTCATGTTTTAAAAGGAAACATGTGAGCAAAATTTTATTTGGCGTTTGAGACATTGAAATGTAAAAGAATAAAACCAGAATGGATTCAAATTAACATAGTCATTCCTCCACAGACTAAAAAAAAATGTAGCTATTCTTTCTTTTTTGGCTATGTTATTATATAATCAAAATAAAGTTTGGCCCAAATTATAATTATAATGACTGTGTTTCATATTCTCAATGAGAATACATGGAACAAAGACTTCAGTAAAAGCAGGTGTTTTACAGCTTGACATACTGAAGGGATCCAAGTAATTCTGTTTGCTCTGAGGTTTTGAAAAAAAAAAAGCAAGCTTTTACCTATGCCTATTTTTCCTCAAAGGAATTCCTGAGACATAAATTTATATATACTAGTCTAGAGGGAATTCTATAGTTAAAGGAAAACCAAAACCTATGTTGAAGTAGATGCAGACTGTATCAAGATTTTTGACTGAATTTCCATATAAAACTTCAGTCATTCTTTGACAGTCTATTCAGTACAAGTGAGTAAATCTCTTGGGAGTTAGAGTCTTCCAGGACAGATTCAATACAAATATTTCCTTAGCAGTGTTAGATTCTTCAGCATTTAATATTGACTGACAAAATAGCCAAAACTAGGAATTGTAAAAATAATAATGATAAATGTTTTTCTTTGAAATTATAGTCTACTAATTGAAAGTAGACAATATTTCATTTCAAAGCACTATAAACACTTTACATTTTTTTATAAAAGAAAATACTTTTCACTATTTTATTTAAAATATGGAAAATTAACCCTTTTCTGACACTGTGGACACTGTATTTTGGAGTTGAATGAGAAGTCTAATGATTAATTTGTTACTTTGCTTTCAAAATAAAGGGATAGTGATATTAGAATTAAAAAATTAAATCTCCAGATAGTTTTATATACCTTCTCTGTTAGTGGACTACAGACTAGAAGCTGCTGATTTTTTGAAGAAAATTGCACAGATCTCTGTAGTTAAATAGAACAATTCACTTCTCAGAAGCTGTTTCTGGCTCTTTGATTACTGATGTTATTTAGTCACTAAGTCATATCTGACTCAGTGATGCCATGGACTGTAGCCCACCAGGCCTTTTCTCTATAGGATTTCCCAGGCAAGAATAATGGAGTGGGTTGGCATTCCCTTCTCCAAAGGCTCTTCCCAACCCAGGGATCAGACCCAGATCTGCATTGCAAGAAGATATTTTTACTGACTGAGCACCTGACTATAATGATCGTTATACATTTTTTACCAAGTAGTCACATAGGTAGCAATAAGAATCCAATTCTAGAAGAGTTTTCAGTTCAGTTCAGTCTCGCAGTCGTGTCCGATTCTTTGCGACCCCATGAATCGCAGTACGCCAGGCCTCCCTGTCCATCACCAACTCCTGGAGTTCACTCAGACTCACATCCATTGAGTCCATGATGCCATCCAGCCATCTCATCCTCGGTCGTCCCTTTCTCCTCCTGCCCCCAATCCCTCCCAGCATCAGGGTCTTTTCCAATGAGTCAACTCTTCGCATGAGGTGGCCAAAGTACTGGAGCTTCAGTTTTAGCATCATTCCTTCCAAAGAAATCCCAGGGTTGATCTCCTTCAGAATGGACTGGTTGGATCTCCTTGCAGTCCAAGGGACTCTCAAGAGTCTTCTCCAACACCATAGTTCGGCGCTCAGCCTTCTTCACAGTCCAACTCTCACATCCATACATGACCACAGGAAAAACCATAGCCTTGACTAGACGGACCTTAGTCGGCAAAGTAATGTCTCTGCTTTTGAATATACTATCTAGGTTGGTCATAACTTTTCTTCCAAGGAGTAGCGCCTTTTAATTTCATGGCTGCAGTCACCATCTGCAGTGATTTTGGAGCCCAAAAAAACAAAGTCTGACACTGTTTCTACTGTTTCCCCATCTATTTCCCATGAAGTGATGGGGCCAGATGCCATGATCTTCGTTTTCTGAATGTTGAGCTTTAAGCCAACTTTTCCACTCTCCTCTTTCACTTTCAACAAGAGGCTTTTTAGCTCCTCCTCACTTTCTGCCATAAGGGTGGTGTCATCTGCATATCTGAGGTCATTGATATTTCTCCCAGCAATCTTGATTCCAGCTTGTGTTTCTTCCAGTCCAGCGTTTCTCATGATGTACTCTGCATAGAAGTTAAATAAGCAGGGTGACAATATACAGCCTTGACGTACTCCTTTTCCTATTTGGAACCAGTCTGTTGTTCCATGTCCAGTTCTACTGTTGCTTCCTGACCTGCATACAGATTTCTCAAGAGGCAGGTCAGGCGATCTGGTATTCCCATCTCTCTCAGAATTTTCCACAGTTTATTGTGATCCACACAGTCAAAGGCTTTGGCATAGTCAATAAAGCAGAAATAGATGTTTTTCTGGAACTCTCTTGCTTTTTCCATGATCCAGCGGATGTTGGCAATTTGATCTCTGGTTCCTCTGCCTTTTCTAAAACCAGCTTGAACATCAGGGAGTTCACAGTTCGCATATTGCTGAAGTCTGGCCTCGATAATTTTGAGCATTACTTTACTAGCATGTGAGATGAGTGCAATTGTGCGGTAGTTTGAGCATTCTTTGGCATTGCCTTTCTTTGGAATTGGGATGAAAACTGACCTTTTCCAGTCCTGTGGCCACTGCTGAGTTTTCCAAATTTTACTACCTAGTTTTAGAGTTACCCAGTTTTAGAGTTAGTCTTTAATTTCCTTTGATGAGATGCTGACATAACAGCTGACAGCAAGTTATATTTTATTACAGAATAGAGTTAATATTTGTTGGCTCCCTCTGCAGGTTAAGCACTTTTTATAAATGAAATATATATACACACACACACACACAATACACAGCCTATACAATTTTCTTATCATCCATATAATCCATGTAATCTTTGCATATAAATCAGTCACTTCTATGATGTCTTGATTTTAGTCTGGAATTAATGAATCACTGATTTCCATCTCATCTTGAGTATGTGACCATTACTCTATTTCTGAGATGGAGGTGTGACCCCAGATTATCAGAAAGAGCTTCCTTGAATCCTTTTGTAACTGGAATTTAGCTGCAAAGATTATACCACCCTGAATTAGAAATTAAAATTGATCAGGGCAGGATGGAATCTTTCTAGTTGGTGTCAAAGGCTACACAGTGGTGGTCTTTTTTCTTGCTACCAGTCTTGAAAGGAATAATTAACTCCTAAAGATTCTGACCTTATTCGTTGTCTAATTAACTTGTTTACTTATTTACTCATTCATAAACATCATCTCTCACTCATGATAGAATCAAGAATAATATTGGAGTTAATTAGATCACACGTAGTTTTGAACTACAGGTCACAAATTTGAACTTCAGAATGCTATAGGGGAAATCATTATCAGTAAAGAAGTGTTACTAATTAATAGGGAGCATATCAATGGCTTATATGTCAACCTGTCAATGGGAGAAATTTTTTATTTGGATGCCTCACCTAGAATCAGTTCTAGGTGCCAGGAATATAGGTTCCTCATGGAGGTATTTTACTGATAAGAAACATACAATATACAGATACATGATTAACAAACACACAATGTGACATCTTTGGATTGGGATCAATTCTCTAATGGAAAATAAGAGGGTACCATGATAATGAGGGATGTCTGACTTCTTTAGATAAAGCCAGGTGATTTCTCAAAGATGATATTTGACCATAAACTGAAAAGATGGGAAGGAACCTCAGATCCAAAGAGACAGGAATCAGAATTCTAGGAAGAGGAAAATAGCAAGTGCAAGGATTTTGATGATAGGATTTGTTTAGGATGTTGAAGATCAAAAGGAGGCTTCATGTCATGCAATGGGTCAGGGCATAAGAAGCAGAAGAAGCAGACTGTCACACAGAATCCTGTAGAACACAACAAAACACTCTGATTTCATTTTAAGAGATATGAGGGTGGCCTAGATATGAGCTGAACAATGATTTGAACTTTGCATATAATTTATATTTTCAAACTCCCCTCTTACTGCCTACCATATGCTTTTTCTGAGAAAAAATTTAATCCATTACTGTGAAAATTAAGAGTCAGCCAGAGCAATCTATTCTGCAATGTTCAAAAGATATATTTTTGGAGGACACATACACCTCATAGAAGTAAATCAGAACTACAGAATCAAAGGGGAACAAATACTGTACAGCAATTATCATTTTATACAGGATTTTAAATGACTAACACTGACAATACAATTTACCATATATTTGACAAAGCAATACATATTTTGGAAACAAAAAGAGACCCATTATGAAACATGACACACGTGGTGTCAGTAAAACTCATCATAAAGAGGCTCACTATGGACAAGGTTCCTGGAGAAATATCAATAATCTCAGATATGCAGATGACACTACTCTTATGGCAGAAAGTGAAGAAGAACTAAAAAGCCTCTTAATGAAAGTGAAACAGGAGAGTGAAAAAGTGGGCTTAAAACTCAACATTCAAAAAACAAAGATCATGGCATCCAGTCCCATCACTTCATGGCAAATAGATGGGGAAAAAAAGCAAACAGTGACACACTTTATTTTTTTGGGCTCCAAAATCACTGCAGATGGTGACTGCAGCCATGAAATTAAAAGACGCTTACTCCTTGGAAGGAAAGCTATGACCAACCTGGACATAATATTAAAAAGCAGAGACCTTACTTTGCCAACAAAGGTCTGAAGTCAAAGTTTTTTCAGTAGTCATGTATGGATGCGAGAGTTGGACTGTGAAGAAAGCTGAGCGCCGAAGAATTGATGCTTTGGAACTATGGTGTTTGAGAAGACTCTTGAGAGTCCCCTGGACTGCAAGGAGATCCAACCAGTCAATCCTAAAGGAAATCAATCTGGAATATTCATTGGAAGGACTGATGCTAAAACTGAAACTCCAATACTTTGGCCACCTCATGCAAAGAACTGACTCACTGGAAAAGACCTTGATTCTGGGAAAGATTGAAGGAAGAAGGAGAAAGGGACAATAGAGGATGAGATGGTTGGATGGCATCACCGACTCAATGGGCATGAGTTTGAGCAAACTCTGGGAGTTGGTGATGGGCAGGGAAGCCTGAGGTACTGCAGTCCATGGAGCCATGAAGAGTTGGACACAGCTGAGCAACTGAACTGAACTGATTGGTCCAGTGCTGGTCACACCCCATCATACCGTCCTACTACAGACATGACATTAAATATATGCGAAAGTGAAAGTGAAGTTGCTCAGTCATGTCCAACTCTTTGCAACTCCATGGACTGTATCCCACCAGGCTTCTCCATCCATGGAATTTTCCAGGCAAGAGTACTAGAGTGGGTTGCCAGTCCCTTCTCCAGGGATCTTCCTGACCCAAGGATCAAACCCTGGTCTCCCACATTGCAGGCAGATGCTTTACTGTCTGAGCCACCAGGGAAGCCCCTTTATATATACATATTAAAG